>CM062296.1:854585776-855079789 GCA_031216915.1 Pictodentalium vernedei | reverse complement strand
AGGGATAACATAGTTCACTTAATGAACTGATTTAAGGGTAAATTAAACCTCCAGGTTAAAAATCCTGAAATTTTATCCTTTTATAATCTACATGAAAGACCATTTTCATGTTAATTTATAAAAATAAATAAACATAAATAATATAGAAAACTGTTCACATAAACAATTTTTTAATGTTTGTTTTTTTGCGCGCTGATGCTCTGCATCAACATTTTCTTGTAATTGAGTAAAACAAACTAAGAGACCCAATAATATAATTTATAACTTTTCAAGTTTTTATGGGATCCATCAATCCCAGTGTCTCTGTGTACCATCCATTGATGTTATCATCTGCATTCAAGACAACCAAGTACGGTAAATAATAAAAAGTAAACTGACAATTTTCCCATTTGTTACATTTGTAGCCATCACAGTTGACCAATCATGACCAAAAAGGGATGTCATCATCTAAGCATTATATAGAGTCAACCTAACAGGTCACAATAAAATCCTTCCAAAAATATGACCTTTTGCCTATGCTAGAGGTTTTTGGGCTCGGGCACCCATCAAGGGTGAATGATCACGATCAAAATGGGACGTTCTCATCTAGACATTATTTGGAGTCATCCTATCAAGTTACAATGAAATTTCTTCATAAATATGACCTCTAGACTGTGCTAAAGGTTTTCGGGCTTCGGGCCCCTGTAGCTGTCACAGTTGCCCAATCACGTCCAAAAGGGGACTTTCTCATCTAGACATTGTAGGAAGTCAACCCACCAAGTTACAATGAAATTCCTCAATAAATATGACCTGTAGACTGTGCTAAAGGTTTTCGGGTTTTGGGCTCGGGCAGTCGTCACAGTTGGCAGATCATGCCCAAAGGGGGAAATTCTCATCTAGACATCATACAGAGTCATCGTATCAAGTTACAATGAAATCCCTCCACATTAAACATGACCTGCAGACTGTGCTAAAAGTTTTTGGGTTTTGGGCTTGGGCAGCCATCACGGTTGATAGATCATGCCCAAAAGGGGACGTTCTCATCTAGGCATTATACAGAGGCACCCTACCAAGTTACAATGAAATCCCTTCATAAATACGACCTGTAGACTGTGCTAATGGTTTTCGGGTTTTGGGCTCGGGCCCGATCGCGACCAAAAGGGGACGTTCTCATCTAGACATGACCCCAAACCTGCATATGAAATTTCGTGATGATCAGACAAGAACTGCGGGGTGTAGCCCATGCTAAAGGAAAATGTGAACAGACATCACAGACTCACAGACTAACAGACTTCCGCACGCGTGATGGCAATAGCTTATCTTGACTATGTCAAGTTAAGCTAAAAATTAAACTTGAATGGTTTATGTCTGATATTTCACCCAAGTTAAAAAAATTCATAAATTTGTCCCTTGAGTACAAGAAGGCTTTGCAATGCTTCAGTATTGCAAAGCCTTCTTGCTCTCAAGGGATGAAATACACCACCACCCATGCTATTCCGTATATTATGAGGCCGAAAACAGAAACCAAGAACATGAACTTTTGATGGCAAAGAAGTATAAATTTTATAGTAAATTTTCTTTCTTATTATACCTACCACAATTGTTTACTACAGGCTTGCACTACAGTGGAAAAACCTAACTTGGATAAAATTCTCTCTATTTTAATCTTTCCCAAGAGATTTGGGAAAGAAAAGTGGCGTAAAAACACCACAAAAAATAAGCCAAAACTGGGTCGAGCGCCATCGGCGCACACCCAGTATGGGACGCTCTTCCATAGTACAAATCCACGACTTCCGTAAACCAATACGCAGTGCGTCATCAATTCATCATTCTTTTGATTCCGACAACACAGGAGTTATGTGATCAGCAGGGAGAAAGGATTCTTACCCAAATAAGAAGACGGGAGGGCCTCCATGTAAACAATTGCGGTAGGTATAATAAGAAAGGAAATTTACTATAAAATTTATATTTCTTTTCAACCTACCTTGCAATTGTTTACTACAGGCTGAATAGACAATAGGATGGAGGGAATCACATAACCAATCCACACATAACTCAATAGCACTGGAACCGTGGACAGAGGAAGAGATCCCTAGGCCTATCAAACCATAGCATCACAAACATTAGTAAAAGACAATGAAAGATAAGGCGTATGGTGAAGTGCAATGCACAGACAGAAAGGGCAGTAACAGCACAGAGCTGGAACTGACCCTGAAAAAGGCTGAATGGCTGGGACAGACAACAGCCTGAGCCAAAAAAAGAGGGCCTGAGGACAAAGGTCCTCTGTCGGCTCCTGCCACTGTCACAGATAAAAGGAGAATGTAGCATTTCTCCAGTAGGCTGCCAGTATAACATCCGTCATCCGACAACATGACAGAGTTATTAAAAGAGGAAGGCAATGTATGCACCTCATGGCAGAAAAAACAATTGGAAATACAATCACCAGTAGCTAGACGAGTGGAAGCTGCACGAATAGCAAGACAAATCCATCAAGAAATGGATGCAGGAGAGATCTGGCATGTGAGAGAACGCATATTCATCCAGGATAAAGGCGCGAATGCCCCCCCCCCCCCCCCCACCCCAAGCAGAGCAGTGCCCAAGAAAGTGACCATCTTGGGAGTAAACTGCAAAGTCCTAGGCCTTTTCAAGGAAAAGAGCTGAACAAGCTTGGAGAGGCAAGGAAGAGCGTCGAAACAATGCGGTACCACATATGAAATAGGTCTCCAAAGCATGGACTTGTACCCATTGCTGTTGACCCCCAGAAACAAACTTATATCAGAAACTCTGCAAGCGGTGTGATCGAAGGAGTGACAGAAGCAAAAGAGTGATCGCACACCATCCAGAGGCTAAACCAGAGGAGTGCCTCCTTGAAGAAGAAAAGTAACTCCACTGCTTGTCTCGAAATACCACTACGGAGGAGACAGGACCTGATAAAAGACATGTGCGAAGGCACAATGAAGTCGGGTCAACTTGAAACCTCCTTGGGCGACTTTGGCAAAGAAAGTTGCAACGTAGAGGGAGACATGCTGGAACCGCCGCTAACAGAGAGCGGAGCAGATTGATTCACACCCACCGAGGCGATGGGTGTGAACGAAAGGATTCGACGACTGCAGGTTTATATCTGGGCAAGAACCTGAGGCGGAATCGGAACCGGCAGGAAGGCATAGCCGACAAGACCGTCCCAAAGGAGGGCTAGAGCATCCACGGCGAAGGCCAGAGCATCTGGACACGGGGACACGAAAGTGTCCACCTGATGGTTCCAACAAGTCGCAAAGAGATCGATGGAACACTGCCATGTGGAGCATCCATTCGGTGGAAAATAACCTGCCCACGCAGGACAGGGAGTCATCTAGGACGTTCAGACGACCGGAAATGTGACAAACAACCACCCCGGCGTTGACATCCTGAGCAAGCAGTAGAAGATCCCAAGCCAATTCGTACATTGGAACCAAGTGCGTGCCGCCCTGGTTCCGAATGTAAGCAGCCACTGTCGAATTGTCGAACAACAGAAGGACCTGACGATTCGGCAGGTGAGGGATACACAGCCTGAAACTCAGAAGAAGAGCAAGAAGCTCCTTCTGGTTGATGTGTAGAGATGCCCGATCCTGGTCCCACATCCCGTGAAGGGAAAGACCTAGAGGATCCAACGTCGCACCCCATCCGAGATCGCTGACATCTGCCATCAGACGTGGGTAAGTCCAACAGGACACCCTGCGTGATCCACTGAACATTCGTCCAGTGGAGAAGGTGAGGATAAGAGATTCTGGTAACTGAAGCACCAGATCCAGAGAATCGACATTCGGCCTCCAACGACTGAGCAGAAAGTGTTGGAGAGGTCAGGCAGGCAGCCGACCTAGAGGAATGAGATCCGTCACCGAACCGCAGAGAATGAGCAGCTGGAGAATAACCCATGCTGTCGTAGATGTGGACTGGAAACAGAGTCAGAGCAAAAGCTGAAAGAATCACAGCCCTGGCCTGGGGAACTGCCACCGTATTGAACTGAGTGCGGAAGGCCATCCCCAGATGGCAAAATGACTGAGAAGGGACCAGATCCGACTTCTCCTCATTGACTCTGAATCCTAGCGACGTGAGCAAGCTCAACAGAGTGTCGACATCCAACTCCAGTAAGGCAGCATTGGAGCACTTCTGGAGGATATCGTCTAGATATGCCGAAGTAGTCACCCTGGACTGTGTGCGATGGAAGGCTATCACATGCGACATCAGTCGGGTGAAGGCCCAAGGAGCCAGGATGAGGCCGAAAGGCATGGCCTTCAACTGGTAAACTCGATCCAGAAAAAGCGAACCTGAGATACTTCCGAGACACTCGATGAATCAGAACGTGAAAGTAAGCGTCTCACTCGATGCTGGAAGCGAAATCTCCCTGGTGAATGGAATGGCGGACCGACCTGAAAGTCTCCATGCTGAACTTGGGAGCAATGATAGACTGGTTCGGGATACTCAGATCGATAACCGGTCGGAGTCGGCCCTCCTTCTTCGGTACCAAGAACAGGTGGGAATAAAACCCCACTGACTAAATGTTCTTGACGACCTTGATCGCCCCCTTGGCCAGGAGATTGTCTATCTCCGTGGACAAAAGCTCCCGACATAAAACGTCTGAAGGAACTGTTGTTGGAAGAGGCACTCTGGACAGAGAGGGGTGCCTTCGGAAGGATATTCGCAGCCTGGACCGAACAACATCTAACACCCAAGGATCGGATGTGATGGTGGCCCAACGGTCTGCGAACTCTGCTATCCTTCCTCCAACCTAGACGAATCGAGGTGAGGACCTTCAGTTCGAGCCTCGAAGAGACTTGCGAGAGGAGAAACCACCTCCTCTACTAAATGAAGAATCCTGAGATTTCCCTCTAGCCTGACGGCGCTTACCCTTACCCCATGAGTAAGAAGTAGAAGCGGTGGCAGAAGGATCAGCCCTTTGCTTCGCAGAGGAAGCAGAATGGTACTTGTTAGGCTTTGAACGGTCCCTGCCTCCCCTAGAAGGCTGATCAAGCTGACGAAGCAGCAGCTGATCTTTGGAATGACCTAGGATGTCATCCCGGACCGTCGACACGGAACCCATGGAACAGTAGCGGACCTGCCAAAGAAGCAGATCGAAGAGCAGCGCGCAGCCCCCAGGAAGGGATCGGCCTGTGTCCAGCACAGAGTCCCTTTGAACTAGTTCCAAAATAGCTGTGTCACAGACATGCGTGTGAGTAAGATGCATGAGGGCCTTGGACAACACACGCAAAGGAGTCTGTACATCGGCAAACCTATCTGGAGGCAGATTCGACATGATCGGAGAGAGAAAGCATACCCAGAATTTCTCTCGATAATCCCAACATGGACTCCAGAGTCGTCATAGGAATGACGGCCGACTTGGGCTTGGAAAGCCTGAGGGAATTGGAGTCCTGATCCAAAACCGTTAAAGTCTGGCAGACTGACGGATTGGCGAAATCGTAGAAACGATAACGCACCGGAGGCAAAAAGGTGTCAACCCTGGTGAAGAACGGAGCCTTCATAGCCTTGGAACTCAGCTTAGAGTCCAATGCTGAAAATGCTTCAACCACCTGTACTGACTGGCACGGTCGAAGATGCCCAGAAGCAGGTTGCTCCACAGGCTGTAGCCGCGCGACTGATGATCGCGGCCTGGCTGACACTGTCGGCTGGCTTGATGGTTGGAGATCCGGAAGGAACCCAAACACAAAGTCAAGAGCTGCCCCCAAGTCAGAAGACTGCTGGCTCTCGACATTAAGGATGTCCGACTCCTCCCTGGAGTCGGAAGACACATAGCCCATCATGGGCAAACCAGCCGACGCCTCCCATGGTGTAGGCACCAGGGGGATCAGAAAGCGGCCTGTTTCCAATCCTGGGAGGCAGCGCCATAGGGGGCGCCTGGAAACCACTCGCTGCCTCACTGGAAGCAACGGGAAGGCTCTTGGACAGAACCTGAGTGAGTAAGGAGAGGGCCTCCCTAAGCTCACTGCCCGTACCAGCTGGTTCGACACGGGAACGAACCAGCAAAGTGGCTTCACACCTGACCTCTTAACCAGCGAAGGGTCATGATCCTCCAATACACCCAAAACGGGGCGACGGGCGGCAGCTGAAACATCTGAGGGCAGACGTGTATAGGGGTATGACACACCCAGAGGATCAACATAGCGGGAACTCGAGAGAGTTGCCGGGGAACTCTGCGGGGCAGAAGGTCCAGGCAGCACAGAAGGCGTTGGTCCCGCAAAACTGGCCGTGTGACCAGAATGAGTGGACGGAAAATGCCAATGACAAAACTGTGGTCCTCGATGGCTAGGAGACCACAGTAGAGGGTCCAGCCGGCAGCCACTTCCAACTTTGCTGAGTTGAAGTCAAGGAAGGCTGAGGCCGATACCCCCACGTCTACACTCCCAGACACCGCTGCAGACCACTGCAGGTATAAAACCACTGTGCTCAATGGCTGAGAAGACACAGTAGGGGGTTCAGTTGGCAGCCACTTCTGACTTTGCCGATTTGAAGTCGGGGAAGGCTGAGGCCGATACCACACAACCACACTACAGACATCCTTGCAGACACTTGCAGGGATAAGCCGGGGCCGGCTAAAAACGGTGCCCAATGACATTGTGGATGGAACAGCAGTAGCAGCAGATACAACGGGAGCTGTTGGAACTGGCAGAAAAGCGGAGAGAGCCACCTAGCTCAGCCTCCAGAGGAGGAGTCACAACCCTAGTGACAGCCTCATATGTCGACTGGAGAGGGTGCATAGTCCCGGAACCAGGCATCCCTTCACCAGAAATCCAACAGCTCCCGCAGTATCCACCATGGTAAAAAAAACTGCACATTCCCCATGGAAGGGGAATAACTCTCACCAGACATGGTCGAGTCGGGAAGCCCCGAAACAACAGCGTTCCCCACCCCCACGAGAGCAGGAGGAGCTGCACATCCGCCACAGAGGGGGTAAAACTCACACCAGATGTGATCGAGTCGGGAGGCTCCTGAAACAACAGCGTTCCACACCACCCGTGGGTGCGGAAGAAACGGCCACGAGAACGCACCAAGGCGAGGGCAAAAGGAATTGCCCTAAAGGAACCAAACTGGAAATAACATAGGTGAGAGCAGTAGAAGAAAAAGGTGAACTCAACAGAAACAGAAAGTAGAAGAACACCCTCAACTACGAGAGAAGGTGGCAGAAAAAAAACGGTGGGTATACGACAGAACCCAGACGACTGACAGGGACCCAAAAAAACAAAAATTCAGCCCTCAACAGAGTGAAGAAATCCTGTCCAGACAGTCCCTGATTGACACCTAACTCCAATAACAATTAAATTTATCAACCATAAAATTCATTGTCGAACCACGTTGACACGATGTTGAAAACAAAACATTCGCGAAAACGGAATAGTAAATAATATACAATGAGAATATGGTTGAAAATATTAACGAGAATATATAAAATGCAGTCCTGTTATTATACGATCTTCAGATCCATAAACCAGTCACAGGAAAACCATTATCGACGAGTTGAATTATCACTGTTACGTAGCAAAATGGCACACATCCACCACGTGTGCGGATAATCAAAAGAATGATGAATTGATGACGCACTGCGTATTAGTTTACGGAAGTCATGGATTTGTACTATGGAAGAGCATCCCATACTGGGTGTGCACCGATGGCGCTCGACCCAGTTTTGGCTCATTTTTTCGTGGTGTTTTTACACCACTTTTCTTTCCCAGATCTCTTGGGAAAGATTAAAATAGAGAGTATTTTATCCGAGTTAGGTTCTTCCACTGTAGTGCAAGCCTGTAGTAAACAATTGCAAGGTAGGTTGATAAGAAATCATGATCATGGGTGACGAATATGGAACAGTTAGCACTGGAGATCCAGTGGAAATAATTAGATTTTATGAAGACACAAATAACGACTTTGCATCACTTTCAAATAAACAAAACATGCGATTTAAACAATTGTCAGATGAACAATTGAGTATGTTTGATGACTGTCGACAATCACGTTATATTCTAAATATACAGTGTTGAAGCTGACCAATGAAAGAAAGTTCTGTGATTTGATTTGATTGACGTGACCCATATTTGTCACGGGCTGCTGTGTAAACTGAAGAAAAAATAAATTATTTTTGTTTAAATAAATGCTGATTATACACTTTAATTATCATTCCCGATATCTCTCTTTTAAATTATAAGAATTAACTGTTGTTTCTATTTGGGTTATGTGATATAAACTGAATATTCTCAGCACAAGTTTAACCCTCTGCACTCTCAAGTCGAAATATCCAAATTTTAAGCTGTAAATTCTCCCATCATGCAACAAGGGATTTAACAAATTCAGTCTTGTTTGACAGAGCTCATTGAGCTCTGTCAAAGAAGACTGAATTGGTTAAATTCCTAGTTATTATTTATTTATTTATTTATTGGTGTTTAAGGTCACATATTCTGCACAATGGCTAATCATGACCATGACAGTTTTACGGGTGGAGGAAGCCGGAGTACCTGGAGAGAACCACCGAGCAACGGCGAGCAACTGTCAGCTCCCCAACATACCAACTACACACAAGCAGGGTTAGCACTGGTTGAAGACAGGTGCACCATCAACGTGCAGTACGCCTTTGTACACAACGCCACCATGCCTCAAGGACACAACGCGGTTTCCGCAGTTGGGATTCGAACCGCTGACCTCTTGGCTTGCAGCCTGCACCTCTGCCTACTGAGCCACCGCGCCCTCTAAATTCCTAGTTGCATTATGGGAAAATTAGTGACTTCAAATTTCAATATTTTGACATCAGTGTGCAGAGAGTTAATCACAACTCGCAATGCGAGTTAAGAAGCTTGTGCTGGTAATTTTCGGTTTAATATCGCTTAACATGAACAGAAACAACTGAATTTTTAAATAGATTTGAAGCATGGGAGAAGATTACTAATACTGATGAAGTATATGAAGTGTTTTCTGACACAGAACTCTTTTTTTGAAAATCCCAACATTATTGGATAGTTATTGGGGGGTTTCACCCCCTCCCCCCCCCCCCCCCCACCCACCAAAGTTACACCCTTGTTTAGTGATAAACCGATAAGGATTTGCAACTGTCATCTGCTTGCCGATTAGATGAGTGCACAATCGGCAGGTTGTGAGTGCCGACATCAGATAGTCACAACCAAAAGGAGTAGTATGCTCAATAATGCATAGAATAGGGTTAATTTTACAATACAGTCAAGTTGATTGATTTGTTGACTTCAAGAGCATGTCACTGAGTGCATTAAAATAAAAATACGACATCATCGAAAATAAGTTAACAGAGCAGCGACTTTGAGCAATGATCAAAGATGCCATGCTGTTATCCCTTTACCTAACACGAAAAGCAGATGACACCTGCAAACAAAATTCTTGAATAACTCAATATTTTCATTTTATGTCTCAAAAACATAGCTTATGACCCCTTATTGGAATGAGCTCAATGAGCTCATTCCAATAAGGGGTCATAAGCTATGTTTTTGAGACAAAAAAAATAAAAAAAATAATTAAAATTGAATGATTTTTGTAAATAATGCTGGCTGAGTTTGGCCATTACATTGGGTAAAGGGTTAACTTGTCTCTTCTAATGTTGTGTTTTATAGAGTCATCACATCACATTTGTAAATAGTGCTGGCTGAGTTTGGCCATTACATTGGGTAAAGGGTTAACTTGTCTCTCCTGATGTAGTGTTTCATAGAGTCATCACATCACATTTGTAAATAACGCTGGCTGAGTTTGACCATTACATTGGGTAAAGGGTTAACTTGTCTCTTCTGATGTTGTGTTTCATAGAGTCATCACATCACATTTGTAAATAGTGCTGGCTGAGTTTGGCCATTACATTGGGTAAGGCCATACAAAGTTGATTGTCTGTTTCTCAGGCCATTTTTTCCAAAAAAGCATGCAGGCGGGTGTTTTTTTTTTTCTTTTTATTTTCTCCCCAAGAGGTTGTTTGTGGTAATTTGACCCCCACCCAAACGCCTGGTGGACCACGCAAAATTTCGCAAATATATTGGTTATTCACCACAGGGGTGTTGGGTCGTAAATGAAGTGGGGTTTGAATGTTTGTTTTTTCAGAGAAACATGAAAATTATAACACAGGACGAAAGTCACGAAACGCCTCGTGGGTGAAACATCTCGGGTTGAAACGTCTCTGGGACAAATCAAATGTCGAAGTGCCAACTTTCAGAGATTTATTTTACCCCCCAAAAAAAATCCTTTCACAACCTGCCTAATAAAATCGTGAATCGCAATTTTTCCCCATTATATTCAAAATTATCACAACCCATTTGAACAGGCAGTTCATCCATAAATCATATTTTTTTTAAATCTGAAAATGAAATACAAAACGAATGTTTGCGTGTTTTTATTAACCAATTCGAACGCACATACCTGCCTATATGCAATTTATTTTCAACTATGACTGTTACTTTTATATCAAGCAACGGTTACTATTAGTTATCCAATTATCCTGCATCTCAAATGCATTTATTTAAATTAACTGGGAAACTCATAACGGTTTCAAATAACAGTACACAAATTCCCAATGACGGCCATTTACATTACAAATGTTACTAAAAATAAATGCCAGGAGACTGTGTTCCATTCAACATAGCACCTGACTTTGCAGACTTTCTGAGAGTTGGTTAGAATCAAACGTGGTGCGAATCGACCATTCCCCTTTGTGACTGTTTGTTGTCAGACTGAAAGACACCTTCCTTCTTGTTGTCATTATGACTTACCTTTTACAGAAATAAACACTTTCTGTCGTGAATATTGCTAAAACCCACCCACTTTATTAAGGTGTGATGTAGAAAAAGCGTGAAGTGTGTTAATTTAAAATTTGCGAACGCATCGATATTACCGAAATGAGCACAATATCTCAACTTTTTTTGAAGATTTTTTTGGTGTCATAAAAAGGTTGCATGCGCACCAAAAATGACCATGCGCACGGGCCTGAGAAACAGAGGTTCTTTTTTTATGGCCTAAAGGGTTAACTTGTCTCTTCTGATGTCGTGTTTCATAGAGTCATCACATCACATTTGTAAATAATGCTGGCTGAGTTTGGCCATTACACTGGGTAAAGGGTTAACTTGTCTCTTCTGATGTCATGTTTCATAGAGTCATCACATCACATTTGTAAATAGTGCTGGCTGAGTTTGGCCATTACATTGGGTAAAGGGTTAACTTGTCTCTTCTGATGTCGTGTTTCACAGAGTCATCACATCACATTTGTAAATAGTGCTGGCTGAGTTTGGCCATTACATTGAGTAAAGGATTAACTTGTCTCTTCTGATGTCGTGTTTCATAGAGTAATCACATCACATTTGTAAATAGTGCTGGCTGAGTTTGGCCATTACATTGGGTAAAGGGTTAACTTGTTTTTTCTGATGTCGTATTTCATAGAGTCATCACATGACACATGGCACCGGTGTCTTGAGCAGCTATCAAGGGGTCAGCCCAATCAATGAAATAAGACCAATCATGATTCCTGCCAATCATTGTGGCAACTTATTAAGCTTGTATGAAATCATGAATCAAACATAACAATACAAACAATTTTGATCAAATGGTGTTCCAAGTAACCATCGGTATGAACCAATGTTCAAACACTTATAGTGATAGTCAACCGATGGCTTAAAATCTGCCGATGTCAGATGCGATTGTTAAACATCGGTTAATCACTACCAGTTTTTACTTGCCTTATGTTTACAGAAATGAAGCCATAGGAATGAGAATAATTAATTTTACCTGCTGTAGTTCTTGATTATCTTTGATGTTTAACACCTGTAATTTAACTTTTCTTTCAAGTCTGGCTGTATTAATTACTGGGTATGTACTCTGTAGAAGTTTAGCCTCTTCTGACAGACATTCAGCTAACTTCTACAAAAAATATTATACATATACACTTATCACAGAAAGACAAATATACTATAATATAACTAAGGCTACACAGAGTAGATATTCTATTTCTCAGGCCATTATTTGTAAAATTTCATGTGGGCGAGCATTTTTTTTTATCTTATTTTTTATTTCTGTAATTATTTCTTTGCGATTAAAAGTTCATGTTCTTGGTTTATGTTTTAGGCCTCATAATCTATGGAATAGCATGGGTGGTTGTGTATTTCATCCCATGAGAGCAAGAAGGCTTTGCAATGCTAAAGCATTGCAAAGCATTCTTGCATTCAAGGGACAAATTTATCAATTTTTTTTGACTTGGGTAAAATATCGGACATAAACCATTCAATTTTTATTTTTTTCAAGTTTACATTGGTTATAAAAAGAGAATATGCGGCAGACAAAACGACCATGCAGGAGGGCCTGAGAAACAGATTTTAAATGTTTTTAGGCCAAAGGGATCTGATAGATAGTGCGGGTAATAATATTATTTTTCACTCATGCTTATGTCCTCTATATATTACATATTATGTGATAAAAAGAATCTCAAATTCATTATAATTTGACCTGAACTTTCTAAACCTTGTTCACTGAAATCAATCTGAGCCTTGGTATATCAATTTAATATTGATACAGAAATTTCATATGAAATGGCAACTCATTACTTACAAAAGCTGGCACTATATATTGACCAACTCACAAGTAAGTCAAAATTCCCACAGTACAATATTAATCATACAGTAAAGCTGCCGTGGACTGGTCATAATCCATGCGAGAGCAGTAATGTCCATGCATGTGTTTACCTGATAATAAAAATCATTTAACAGCAAAATTTTAACTGATGAAGCACAGGATTGTAGCTGGTACTTCAGTAATTAGATTTTTGGTAACTATTCCTATAATTGGACTTTGGAATCTAATATTAGTGTGTCTGTGGTATCATTGTCCACCCATGGAGAGTGACCAGTCCATGCTCTTCATTTGATGCCAAAGCTTTTGGCTTTAAGCCTTTGACGGTGGTACTGACCTTTTTTTTATAGTTTTTTAAGAAAACTGACACACAAACAGGATCTGAAGACATTCACAATGCAGTTTCTCGTAACATTTAAGTTTATAACCATCACACAAAAATCTCTGATTGGTGTAGATTTCAGAAATAATAGGTTTGAAAAAGGATATAAGTTATTGTAAAATTTTCTTTAACCCTTTACCCAACGTAACGGCCAAAACCGGCCAGCGCTATTCACAAAAAGCACCAATTAATTTTCATTTTTTGTCTCAAAAACATAGGTGATGACCCCTCTTTGGAACGAGCTCATCGAGCTATTTCCAATGATGGGTCATAACCTATGTTTTTGAGACACAAAATTAAAACAAGAGGCCCCAGGGGGCCTGAGGGCACTAACCTGACATGGTAGCCTAAATATCAACCCAGAGAACTGACTTCAACAAGTTGCATCTGCTCCTCCTAAGAAAAGCTTATACCAAATATCCAAATATTCTGACCAGTGGATCTAAAAAAAGATTTTTAAAGAATATTCCTCATACTGAACTAAGTTATAATTCGGGCTCCCACAGGGAGCCCATATATGAACCCAGGGACTTGGCTTTAACAAACTTGAATCTCACCCTCCTAAGGATGCTGCACACCAAATATCAAAACATTCCAACTGCTGGATCTGAAGAAGATTTTTAAAGAAAATTCCTCATTTTGAACTAAGTTACAATTCGAGCTCCCACAGTGAGCCCAAATATGGACCTAGGAACATGGCTTGAACAAACTTGAATCTTACCCCCCTAAGGATGCTGCATAAAAAATATCAAAAGCATTCATCTGCTGGATCTGAAGAAGATTTTTAAAGAAAATTCCTCATTTTGAACTAAGTTGTCATTCGGGCTCCCATAGTGAGCCCAAATATGAACCAAGGGACTTGGCTTGAACAAATTTGAATCTCACCCCACTAAGGTTGCTGCATGCCAAATATCAAAACATTCTGACTGCTGGATCTGAAGAAGAAGATTTTTTAAGAAAATTCCTCATTCGAACTAAGTTACAATTCAAGCTCCCACAGTGAGCCCAAATATGGACCTAGTGACATGGCTTGAACAAACTTGAATCTCACCCCCCCTAAGGATGTTGCATACCAAACATCAAAACATTCCGACTGCTGGATCTGAAGAAGAAGATTTTTAAAGAAAATTCCTCATTTTGAAGTAAGTTATCATTCAGGCTCCCACAGTGAGCCCAAATATGGACCTAGGGACATGGCTTGAACAAACTTGAATCTCACCCCCCTAAGGATGCTGCATACCAAATATCAAAACATTCCGACTGCTGGATCTGAAGAAGATTTTAAAAGAAAATTCTTCATTTTGAACTAAGTTATAATTCGGGTTACCACAGTGAGCCCAAATATGAAGCCAGGGATTTGGCTTGAACAAACTTGAATCTCACCCCCCTAAGCATAGTTCATACCCAACATCAAAAGATTTTGCCTGCTGGATCTTGAGAAGATTTTTTAAGAAATTTGCCTGAAATGCACTAAGTTCGAATTCAGGCTTCTATAGTGAGCCCCAAATATGAATCCAGGGGGCCGATGTGAACAAATTTGAATCAGATCCACCCCACAATGTTGCATACCAAATATCAAAAAATTCTGCCTGCTGAATCTGAAGAAGAAGATTTTTAAAGAAATTTGCGTGAAATGCTCTAAGTTCGAATTCAAGCTTCTATAGTGAGCCCAAATATGAATCCAGGGGGCCGATGTGAACCAACGTGAATCAGATTCACCCCACAATGTTGCATACCAAATATCAAAAGATTCTGCCTGCTGGATCTGGAGAAGAAGATTTTTTAAGAAATTTGCCTGAAATGCACTAAGTTCGAAATCGGCTCCTATACTGAGCCAAAATATGAACCCAGGTGGCCAATTTGAACAAATATGAATCAGATCCACCCTACAATGTTGCATACCAAATATCAAAAGATTCTGCCTGCTGGATCTGGAGAAGAAGATTTTTTAATGTTTTTCCCATTGCCTACAGTGTTAAAAAGTGCTGACTAAGCACTTTTTCAAAATCCTGAAACTGTACCCTATGATAAAACTGATGGCAATTTGGTTTTACCAATCCTTTCTGTTGGTCCTAAAGAAGCTTCACACCATATAAAAATGCTCGGTGCCGTGCAGTTTTGGAGATATGGCAGTTTTAAGGTTTTTCCTATTTTTAGCTCCCATGGGGCAATGAGAAAAATTTTTTTTGCATCAATCAACTACTTATGACCCATTATCATCTCATATCAAATGTGGTTCAAATCGACCTCACGGTTCTGAAAGTTAAAAAATTTATAGTAAGTTATATATTTTTTATACTTACCAATGACCCAGACTTAGCTGGTGCTAACTCTAACAAAACCAGGGCCAAACACAAATTTTGCCCCCCAATCCCCAAAATTTGCATCCAAAACAAAAAGAAATCATGTCCTAAAGGACCTCCATAGTACGCCTCTACTGCGCATGCGCAGTGACGCAGTCGTCCCGAAATTGGCGCCAATTATCATTCTTACTGGCAGTGCCTGGTCAGCGCTATGTACTCAGCGGGGAGGCAAGAGTTCCCAACTCCAGGGAGGGCCATCCCCGTCTGGGTCATTGGTAAGTATAAAAAATATATAACTTACTATAAATTTTTTAACATTTTTATACTGTACCAATGACCCAGACTTAGCTGAATAGTAAACAGACTGGAGGGCCTAGGACATAGAGGAAAATCCAATAAGCTCAACTATATAGTAAAGAGGTAACCCCTTAAGGAGAAAAGGAGTATTAGGCTTTACATGTATCTTTCTTATTTAATATTAAATTAGAAAGATACACTACCCTTAATAATTGAGCACAATAACATTCATGTTCTCTATTAACATCCAGTATAACCCTTATACTAATTATTTTTAAAGCAAGCCAATAAATAAAGTAGTCCAGAGAATTGAGACTCTTTATAATCATTTAAAAGTGTCCGAGTATTGTATATTAAAGCCCGTTTGACACTTGACATATACAAATGCTTCACACCGAGCTACACTTTAAAAATAAGACATGAATGAAATTAAACATTAATATTACACTTTAAAACCATCCCGGAAGCGACTCAGAAATACTGACTTGGAGGAGGCATTCCCTTGCTTTTCACTATAAAGCAGGTGACCTAAGGGAACACCCGCCCCCCCCCCCCCCCCCCCCCTTCCCCTTGCCCTGGGTCAAATAGCCCAGAGCGAAGAGGGCAGCCGGACGGAGTCACTGCCGGAACAGAAAGCCTGCATAACTATAGTTGCAACTGTTTAGTGGACGACATTCTGAGCAACAGATAACGGACCTAAACAATGCAGGTCTCCAGAAATGGACTCAATATTTCTGAGATAAAAATTCGTAAATGTGGATGGCTGAGACCAATAAGCAGCCTTCATTAAATCTGTAATAGCAACACTATTAGCATAAGCCCAGGAAGTAGAAAGAGCTCTTACTTCATGAGCAGAAATCTTAAGCACAGACTGCTGAGAAGAAGATAAATCTTCATAAGCAGTACGGATAGTTAACTGAATCCATCTAGCAATAGAATGGACTGAAATGTCCTTTCTATTAGGCATCAAAGACAGAAAGAAACGTTTTCGTCCCTTTCTGATAAACTGAGATCTCTGTTTATAGATACGTAGTGCTCTAACAGGACAGAGTAAAGGCCTACGCCCGTCTGAAGACGGAAGAGCCTTAATAACAATAGGTTCCGGATATTTATTAGGAGCCTGATTCTTAGCTAAAAAACCCACATTAGTAGTGAAGGTGATAGTGTTCCCAACACTACGATAATGAGAATCATCCACCGATAGTGCATGAAGCTCACTGACTCTTCTGGCAGAAGAGAAAGCTAAGAGAAAAGCTGTCTTATAAGATAAGAATTTGAAATCTACTGTCCCAAGAGGTTCAAATGGCTTTTCATAGTTTAGTGAAGAGGAGGTCCTCCTACAGTTAGAAATCGCGTCCACTGCTCGTCCTGTAAAGTGCTTACCATGCAAGAAGGACCGCACAACGGAAAAACGTGAAGGTTGAGACCTTGCGGGTTGTGATGGAGTTGACGCGATTTCCCCTGCGAAAGAAGATCCTCTCGTGGAGGAAGCTTCCGCGGTAGGTCCCACAACAGACACCTGAGTAGATTTATCCACGGTCTCTGTGGCGACAGAGATGCTACCAACAGAATCTTGCATTGAGATTGTTTTATCTTTAGCAATACCTGTTGAATTAACGGCGCTGGAGGATACGCATATCCTATCATTCCGTCCCAAGGGATCGACAGAGCGTCTACTGCAAATGCTCTTGGATCCGGACACGGAGACACATACGTCTGCAACTGATTGTTGAGATGTGTCGCAAATAAGTCTATCATTGGCCGTTCCCATTGGTAGCAAATCTGATTGAATACTTGTTTGTTGAGAGTCCACTCCGACGGCAACAAGCGACCCTTTCGTGAAAGGGAGTCTGCTAGCACATTCAGACGACCCGGTATGTGACGGACCGAAAGAAGAACGTGATGTTCTAACGCAAACAGAAGGATTCTTTCCGTTAGATTGAACAACGGAACTGAATGAGTGCCTCCCTGATTCCGTATATACGCCACTACTGTCGTATTGTCGGATAGGATTTGGACATGAGCATCGTGAATAATGTCCATCCAGTGACGTAACGCAAGCCAAATTGACATCATTTCCTTGATGTTTATGTGCTTGCACAGGAATTGCAGATCCCAAAGACCCTGGCATCTCGAATCCGTTGGGATTAATGATGCACCCCAACCTGTTTGACTGGCATCCGTCATAACGGTAAAACTCGGATCCGGCAACTGCAGCGGAACTCCTTGAGTTAACCACTGAATGTTTGCCCAAGTCTGAATCTCTTGTTTCACTTGATCTGACAAGAGAACGTCTACATCGAGCGAATGAATTTTCACACTCCAATTCTGAGTCAGGAAAATTTGAAGAGGACGTGTGCGTAGCCGCCCCATCGGAATGAGATCCGCGGCGGCTCCGCACAGACCTATCAGTCTCATAAATTCTCTCGCCGTGACTTTGTCTGCGTGCAGACAATAGCGAGCGTAACAACTGACTAATTTCGCTCTGGTTAACGGCAGACGAACGAGATTGTTGTGCGTCTCGAAGCTCATTCCCAGATGAGTGAATGACTTGGACGGCACCAGATCCGACTTCTCCTCGTTTACTATAAAACCGAGACGTCGGAGCAATAGAAGAAGATTCTGAACATCGTTCTGAAGCGTTAACTCGTTGCCGTACCTCTGAAGAATGTCGTCCAGGTAGGCCGACGTTACCACAGACGAATGAGCTCGGAAGTAGATCATTACCGAGTTCATTACCCGAGTGAAAGCCCAGGGTGCTAGATTCAATCCGAAGCACATGGCCCGGAACTGATACACCACTCCTAGGACTGCGAAGCGTAGATACTTTCGGAATGTCGGATGTACCATGACGTGAAAGTACGCATCTTTGAGATCTATGCTCGTTGCATAATCGTTCACCCGAATACTCGCTCTGACCGATCGAATCGTCTCCATATAAAACTTCGGAGCGACGATCAGCTTGTTTATCCAGCTCAAGTCTATGACTGGACGGAACGAGCCGTCTGGTTTCGGAACCAGAAACAGATGGCTGTAGAATCCCAGAGATTCCTGGTTTTCTACGACCTCTACCGCGTTCTTCATTAAAAGAGACTGCACCTCTGATAACAGAGCGTCTCTTTTCTGTGGATTTGACGGAAGATGAGTCCACTTTGGACTTCGAGTTAATGGAGGCTTTCGTTTGAAGGATATCTTTAGACCTTCCGAAGTCACTCCTCTCACCCAAGGGTCGTCCGTAATCGACGCCCACTCTTGTGAAAAACTCGACAACCTTCCGCCAACCGGAACGCGATAGAGGTTTAAGCCATCACCTCCTGGACCTGCGAGGCCTGCGGTAGGAGAAACCACGTCTTCCACGACCCGCTCTCACCCAAGGGTCGTCCGTAATCGACGCCCACTCTTGTGAAAAACTCGACAACCTTCCGCCAACCGGAACGCGATAGAGGTTTAAGCCATCACCTCCTGGACCTGCGAGGCCTGCGGTAGGAGAAACCACGTCTTCCACGACCCGCACCTCGCCTCGTCGACCTCGGGGCGTCCGACCGATTGTCCCGGCCTGAAGGACGTCCCGAACGAGAGTCGCTATCCTGACGGTCTCTCGAATAAGACCAAGAGGACGCACCGGAACCTCTATAGGAACCTCTCTTGGGCGCATTATACCCAGAAGTGCCTGTCTTATTCGTGTCTGCTGTATCCGACTTTTTAGGAGCCGATCTGAACAACAGAGAATCATTAGCTTTCTTTTTAATTTTATCATAAATAGCGGAAAGCTTGCCATCAAAGAGAAGTTCTCCTGAGACCGAAGCGACTCTAAGAGAGTTCTTCACCTTAGAATCCACTAGTGTGGATGTAGCTAGGGCTGCGTCACGTCTAACCAACTCCAGATTTGCCACTGAAAGGGCGGAGTTACACGTGGAATAAGCTACTGCCCTTGAAAGAAGTCTTAA
Organism: Pictodentalium vernedei; assembly: GCA_031216915.1. NCBI lineage: Eukaryota > Metazoa > Mollusca > Scaphopoda > Dentaliida > Dentaliidae > Pictodentalium > Pictodentalium vernedei. Next base: position 855,060,281 of record CM062296.1, on the reverse strand, counting down.
AGAGGATTGTATATCCTGAAACTCTTCCCCTTGAAGGCGCAGTGATAACGCCTTAGTAAGGTGATCTGCGTAAGATAAGGCATCTAAATTGGCTCTGTTAGACGCAATAGCTGTTTCCAACACCGCGGTTGGAATAGAAGCTGACGACGGTAATGATAGCTCTAAGTCTTCCGCCTCGTCGTCCATACGCAGAGGAACTCTCGGTATACCCTGTCCTGCCGTATCGAATTTATTCCTTGCATTAATGAAAGGCAGGCTAAGAGTATTAGCGGACAAGAAACCTGCTTTCCCCGTCCTGGAAGCAAGTTTAAATATAGCGTCGTTCAATAATTCAAATGTTCTTGCAACATTATTGGACTGTGACGGAAACTCGGGAGCGATGTCCCTGAACCGCTCAAAAAATTCAGAGTCCAATGACGCTACAATTCTCTTGTCCGGAAACGCAGCAGTCTGGCCCGACGGAACAACTTGAGGGAGAAAGTGCCGGATGAAGTCCACGGCAGCTTTATGTTGTTCCGAAAGGGATAGCTCCAATTCATCCGTATCCCTTTCACCATCCGGTCGGACCTCCCGATGTTCCCGGTCATCCGCCCCCGATGCTTCGGCGGAGCGTACCGACCCAGCGCCGTCGGATAATTCTCGATCCGACACCGTTTCTGTCGGCTGCTGGGATGCTGCGATAAGCTGTGCTATCTGCACAAAAATGTCCGACGTCGAGACCTGCGGAGGCGCAGTCTTTCGCTGCTTCACCGAGGGCAGCTCCGCATCAGATGGCTCCCGCATACTTTTCCTATGCGAACGTTCGGAGTCCATCGGTCTCGAATCCCTGGCTGCCGGATGGTGTGACCTGGTCGTCGAAGAATCCTTCATCGGCGAAGCTGGTAAAATATCGGCGGTCACGCAGCCAAGGTGCGGTCGTGTGCGCTGACGAGAAGAGGAAGCCTTGACAGTCTCTGCGGACTGCTTATACAACGGAGCGTCCCGAGCGACGGACGTATGCTCCGCTAAAGACACATTTTGTACCACAACATCTGGTCCCAGATGTTGTTGTACGAGAGAGGGACCTCTCTCGCTCGCGGCCCGGCTGGACCTGGACGAGCTAGGAACCGGACTAAAAGGCTTCCTCCGTTCTCGCTTACTATCCGCCGTCACTGGGTGTGCATCTATTATGTTTATAGTGCTCGCATCACCCAAAATTTCCTCTTGGACCGCATCGGACGAACCCGGCTGCCGAACCATTCGGTGAATGGACGCTACACCGGGCGAGCTAGCGGACGACATTTGTCTAAGCTACATGAGCACTTTTGCCGCTAGCTCTGAATTAATTTGTGACGACGGACGCACACTTGAAGAAGATAACATGGAAACATCACCCTGTTCTGGTTCCTCTGAAATAGAAACTGAGAGAGTAGAGTGACCTTGTGGAGAAAGAGCCGGCATCGCTCTTTCTCCAGAAACAACATATCGTGACACACGTTTCCAATGTTTCTCATCCCAATGTTCACATATAGGACAGGGATTAATGCGAGAACACTGACTACAATTAATACAATGATCATGAAAGTCAGAGGAAGATTTCTTCCTATTACAATTTGAACAATGTCCCTTCATTGTGAAAGAACAACAATAAGTCCTAGTTACTCGCAAAAACCCCTGACACAAAGATACATAATAACATGATCCATTAATAAATGAAAAAACAATTGCAAAACAAAATAATTTTGAAAAAATATTTTTTCAGAGAAGCCCAAGTTGCTGAAAAGTAACGTTGAGCCCTGATGGATCCGATGGCAAAGTGTGGTCAAAAATTTTAAATTTATATAAAATAATTAATGAGACACTTTCGGATAATATAAATGTATCTTATAATGAGATAAACTACCACAAAGGCAAACAGCCCCCCTCAAAAAAGGCTGTTGCCAATGAAAACAAACAGTGTAAACACACTAGAAAACATGACTCCAGGCACTGAAAAAACTGGCCCGGAATCAGTCATCAATTACACTCTATCTGATGCAAAACAGAGACTCCCAGGGGAGAATCTGTAGAACATCAGATGGAAGATGCAGAACACAAACGTTATACACCCATGGGTGAAAACGTAACTATGGGGAAAATAACAGAAAACATTCTGTAACCAAGCAACTCTCCCAGGAAATTTTAGAAATGAAACTTCTCAAAAATATGCCAAAAGCATGGGAGAATTGCCAGGGGGGACTTTAGAAGGCTAGGGGAGAGGAAACACTGAATAAGCAGTGCAACAATTAGCAAGAATGACAACAAGAGGCCCATGCCTCGAAAATAGGCAACTTAACATAATTTCATCAAAAATTTTTAAGTACAGCCCTGATTATTTTTTGCCACTTCTTTTTCCTCTCCTCCTTCTATCCTCCTTAGAATCACATTTTCTCCAAAAATTACGTGTCTGGCATCCTTTAAACTGAGATTTACAAGCACAAAGATCAGTGAGATGTTGACTGATGAAGGGCCAAACAGAGAATGATAATTGGCGCCAATTTCGGGACGACTGCGTCACTGCGCATGCGCAGTAGAGGCGTACTATGGAGGTCCTTTAGGACATGATTTCTTATTGTTTTGGATGCAAATTTTGGGGATTGGGGGGCAAAATTTGTGTTTGGCCCTGGTTTTGTTGGAGTTAGCACCAGCTAAGTCTGGGTCATTGGTACAGTATAAAAATATAGACATTTTAGGCATGGCCAAAATTTTGCCCCTCCCATAACGAAGGCAAATAATGCCCGACAAACTTCTCTTGAACAAACTTGATTCTAAACCTCAAAAGGACTCTGTATACCACATATCAAGTCTCTGCTACTGATGGTTCATTAGAAGAAGATTTTCAAATTGAGACGAAACCTAATTTGCATAAAAATCAAAATGCCCCTAAATAACTACTACTTCCATGAAATTTAATTAAAATGTGGCCGGTGGTTTAGGAGAAAGAGGCTCAAACACCACCTTCACGCAGGACGACAGACGGACGGACGGACGAAGAGTGATCAGAAAAGCTCACCCTGACCTTCAGTCAGGTGAGCAAAAAATTAGTTATTCAAGAATGTTGTTTGCAAGTGTCGTCTGCTTTTCATGTTAGGTAAAGGGTTAAAAAAACCTGAGTTTCGGGTCCATTTTGAATAAGATATAACAGATGTATACATAAGAAGCTGAATAACGTGCATTTTCATAATCACTTTTGGTCAGTCTGGACCACTTTAGTCCAGTCCAGTCTGCTATGCCAGGCTGTTAGGGGCTGGATCGAATGAGACTGGACCACCTGATCAGTAGACTGCACCACCCTAGGTGGTCTGGTTTGGTCTGCATCACATCATTTTTTTAAGACTTCCACCCCAGGCATTGATAACAGAGTCCTAATTTATGAATAAAACAGAGCTTGTTTATCACAGTAAGCAAGCACTGCTTCACTTCACGGGTTGCCCCAGGAGTGACCTGCTTGAGATACTGTCAACAAAAAGCACTTCTAAAAATTATTCAATGAAAACTACTTACAATGTAGCTAGCTGGAATCAACTGTCCCATCACTGGTTGGTTTTTCACTTTGTAACTGAAACAGATATTATAAAATCTGATTCATAACTTGGGTACTCGGTGTAAGTGGGTACTTGATATTAGTGGGTACTCAGTATAAGTGGGTACTCGGTATAAGTGGGTACTCGGTATAACTTGGGTACTCGGTATAAGTGGGTACGTACTTGGTATAAGTGGGTACTTGGTGTAAGTGGGTACGTACTCGGTGTAAGTGGGTACTCGGTATAAGTAGGTACTCGATATAACTTGGGTACACGGTGTAAGTGGGTACTCGTATAAGTGGGTACTCGGTATAAGTGGGTACTCGGTATAAGTGGGTACTCGGTATAACTTGGGTACTCGGTATAAGATGAAAACCTGTGATACCATCCTCTTGCCCCATTAATATTAATATAAATATATGATATACAACTCCTCATTACAAAACAAATTAACTGACCCTCTTTCTATTCATCTCAAATTTAAACCACTTTGCGTATTTGCAGATATCATGTGTCAAGGGAACGAGGAGGCAATACATTTCACAATGAGGTAACCATTGGGCATTCTCGGGTTATCCCTAGAAAAACCTGGGAAGACAAGACGGTGGACAAAGTGATGGACATATAACTGGGTCACTGACAGAACCAGAAAACTCCACTGTACTAATGATCTCTGTTGATACAGTGAAACCATGTTAATTGAAGAGCCACTTTGCCAATGAAAATTATTCAACTAACAGGAGTATTCAATTAACATGGATTGTGTCAGTTTCCTGTTTTCTTGAGATAAACTTAACATTTACTCTATTATATCTTGTTTGACAGAGCTCCACGAGCTCTGTCAAACAAGATATAATAGATTAAATTTTTCTATTGAATGTACTGAGGCCAAATAGGTCTATAAACAAAGGAAAACTGGGGAGAGTCAGGGTAATTTCTCGACAGGTTACAAGATTTTTTATTCAATTAACAGGAGTTTGCTCTATAACCTATATTCAAATTAACAGGTCAAATTTGTACTAGAGGTATGGTAAATGGTTTTGTGTTGGGAAATTATATTCAATTAACAGGGTAATTCAGTTAAGAGATATCCAATTAAGTGGGCTCCACTGTATTAGTCTTCTCACCTGTCTATGACATCTTTAATCATATTCCTTAATTTTTTTAAACCATGATTCTCTCGAGTGCAGTCAACAGCCATCATACCAGAGACAACCGGAAAACCTATCAAAGGAAAAAAAGTTGTTGGTTCAATTATTTCTGTTTGACGAAGACTTTCAAACATCAAGTTTGACAATGCTGAGGATGGGGGAAGCCAGAATATCTACAAAGAACTTCATCTAAACCCTGTTAATTGAATAATAATAATAACTTTGTCAGAGAAAAATATTTAATTAACAGGACTATAAAATTAAAAGACATCTGGTGATTATCCTATCTTTTGGTAATAAACATAGGAATATATAGAGGATATCTGGTGTTTTTGAGTGGATACCGAAAATTATCTCATGAGTGACTGAGACAAATGTTTATTTTTTGCGAGAACTTGCATGAGCGAAAATAACTATTTGTCTTGGTCACAAGTGAGATAATTTTCGGTTTCCACTCAAACACACTAGATTTTCTTTTTATTATACATTTTTTTTATAAGTATCTGATCATTCCTATTGATAATTCTACTTGTTTCAACCTTCAATTGCTACATGAACGTAAACATCACATTGATACACAGCATTAATTTGATCATATAGTAGTAAATTTTTTTTTGTTTGCATGTAATAACTCCCAATCCTTCAAGGTACATTTTTGGAAAAATTGCCTAAATGACTGTGGGGTGGTCATCAAACTTGGGCTGTATTACTAGCTGGAAAATACACACCGTCTACCTAACGAATCTGCCATATCTGAACTTGTGATATACAAGAGGAGAGGGGGGGGGGGGGGGTATTCGGCTATAGAAGTCAATTGGTTTTTCTGCAAGTAATAACTCCCAATCCCTTAAAATGAATTTTGGTTATAGTAGTCAATATTTTTTTGTTTGCATGTAATAACTCCTTTTTTGGAAAAATTGCCTACATGACCTTGGGGTGGAGTGGGGGCGGGGAGGTGAGGGGGGGGGGGGGGGGTGTGAACCCATATTCAAACTTGATCTGTATTACTAGCTGAAAAATACACATATCAACTTTGGTTGAAATCAAATAATCCAAACTGGAGTTATTGGAGGAAACCAATTGTTTATGGACAGACGGACCATTTACGTAATATGACCATTTTTACAAATGGGCGTATAAAAAAAGTAATATCAAATTTGAAGAGAATCGTATAATTAGAACTGGATTTATCTTCTGGATAACATGGGGAGGAGGGAGGAGTGGATTGATTCCACCCATCTCCCCCGAAGTTTTGGAGACAGCATCAAAGTCCCTCACTCCCATTTAAAACAACAGAAGTATGCAGCAAAAGGCATTTCTTTATATTTCAAACTGTGAAACTCAAGTAATGAGAAAAAAAACTGCATACAAGTAAAAGAAATCATGTCTGTAAATGCAATTATTGATCATGCAAGAACAAAAAGTATGTGTTAGAACCCCAATTTCAAATTTAAAGAAACTAAATTTGAAAATTGTTTTGAAAAGGGTTAAATTAATGCAAATATTAATTGAAACCACTGTATACAGCGTCAGTAGACCTTGCCCCAAATGAAAAAAAAAGGTGTTGTAAAAGTTTTGAAAAATAGAAGGTACAACCTTAAAAAACAAAACTTTAAACCCAAACTTTACGCTGGGAATACTAAGTAAAATTGACTGCAACAAAGGGTTAAATATTTCCAAAAATAACATGAAACATAAAAAAAAACATAATGAGAATGATATAATCAATAGTAATATTAATTTAAAAGAAAAAAAAAACAAAAAAACTTTAAAGTTGACAAAAAACTTTAACCAAAACTCCAAATGTTAACAGACGGGCAGACGAAAGTCATGACTAAACAGGAAAAAAAACCCCAAGAAACACTTGAACCTTCAGTAAAAAAATTTAACCACAAACTTTAACCAAAACTCTAAATGTTAACAGACGGACAGAGGGACGGACAGACAGATGAAAGTCATGACTATAGCCCTCACTGTAAACAGTCGGGCTAAAAAATTAAATGGTTTATGTATGATATTTTACTCAAGTTATTAAAATTGATAAATTTGTACCTTGAGTGCAACACGGCTTTGCAATGCTTTAGCATTGCAAAGTCTTCTTGCACTCAAGGGATGAAATACACCACCACCCATGCTATTCTGTAGATTATGGGGCCTAAGACATAAAACAAACCAAGAACATGAACTTTTGATAGCAAAGAAATGATTACAAAAATATAAAATAAAATAAAAAACTGCCCACCCACCCACATGCAATTTTACAAAACCTTGCCTGAGAAACAGAAGATCTACTTTGTGGGGCCATAACAATACTGTCAAATTCAATATTATGAAAGAACTAAAAACTGACTCTCACAACAGGAGTTCATAAGAATCAAAACTGATTCTCATAAATGAGGATAAATTTTAAGGCTGTAACATCATTGTATCAATACAACCGAAGTTGTTGTCACATTCTGCACATTTCATAACAACAACAATTACATCATCAACACAAATGATGCGATAAACATTTACCTGCTTGATGTGAAAGTTCTTGTAGCTTCTGTTTAAATCCAGATACAATTTCTTCTCTGTAATCTGAAATGGCATCAAGAAGATAATTATTTATTTATTTATTGGTGTTTAACTGGTAGAGTGCTGGAAGCCCTATTTTGGGCTTTACTAAAAGTGACAGGCAATAACTGTCTGTAGCTACATTCTGCCTGAGGAATCCTTTATTGTCCCTGATATGAATCAGATTTTTTATATAATACCTTGCTCTCTGACATTTAATTGGATAGTGCCTATAAGGCATTATCCAATTAAATGTGAGAGAGCAGTATATGATGAGCTTTGATTTGTTGTCAGAAAAAACTTTACCAGTTAAGGTCACATATTTCTGCGCAATGGCTAGTCATGACCACGACAGTTTTATGGGTGGAGGAAGCCGGAGTCGGAGTACCCAGAGAGAACCATCGAGCAAAGGCAAGCAACTGTCAGCTCCCCAACATACTAACTCCACACAAGCAGGGTTAGCATTGGTTGAAGACAGGTGCACCATTGATGTGCAGTATGCCCTAGTACATATTCGGACTCCCGTGTTGTGTCCTTGGGCCAGGCACTTCACCTCGATTGTCTGCATGGAAATGCGATGATGATATGTACTAAGGCATACTGCACGTCAATGGTGTGCATGTCTTCAACAAATCTAACCCTGCCTGTGCTGCAGTGCAGAGTTATGATGTTGGGGAGCTGGCAGCTGCTCATCGTTGCTCGTGGTTCTTTCCGGGTACTCCGGCTTCCTCCACCCGTAAAACTGTCACCGACAAGATATGACCCTGGCTGTTGAAGTGTTGTTAAACCTTAATAACCCCCCTCCCCCCCCCCCCCCCCCAAAAAAAAACTGGTTGAGTGCAAAATGCCACTATCATGATACTATTGAAAAGTGCTGGAAGCCACTTCAGTGGCTTTACACTGTATGCATTAGTTTGAGGTTTGATCAGCAGAAGAAAATGTTTTTATATAAAAATGTTTTGTTGCAATTTATTAGAGAGTGCCTATTGGCACTCTCCAATAAACTGTAACAAAACAATTATTTCTGAACAAAATCTTGCTAAAATAAGGCAACTTGTGCTGGTAGTAGAGTATCTGAATAAAAATACCCATGTTTCAAATCCCCCTTGAAAAATAATTTAGCACACAACCAGTTAAATCTCTTTGGCACAGTTCTTTCATTTACTTATTTATTGATGTTTAAGGTCAAATATTTCTGCACAACAGATATTCGTGACCGCAATATGGTGATAAAGTAAAGTTTATTCAATCGTTGATACCCATGTTGTCTATTTTAGATTACTTCCACACCATGCATTGGTGACTTGGTCCTATTTTACCAGTAGAACAGAGCTTGTTTACCAAACTAAACAAGCACTGCTTCACTTCTTGGGTGTTCCCACTGATGTTGCCAGAGCTCATGGAGCTCTGTCAAACAAGATATACTAGATAAATGTCTATATTGGAAGCACTGAGGTAAAATAGGTCAATAAATAAGGTGAATTCATTGGTTGTTAGAATAATTCTTCGATACATCACAAGATTTTTTTATTCGATTAACAGTAGTGTACTCTATAACCTATATGCAATTAACAGGTCAGATTTGTATTTAAAGTATCATAAATGACTTGGTGTTTGAAAATTATATTCAACTGACAGGGCTATTCAATACAGAGATACACAATAGACTTGATTGTAATGGATAACCGAGGGGGCGTGGTGGCGTTGCGGTAACCGGTTCTTGTCAGATCACCAAAGTTAAGCATCGTCGAGCCCGGTTAATCACTGGATGGGTGACCGTTGGAGCAATGAATGGACTCCCGTGTTGTGTCTTTTGGCAAGGCACTTAACCCTGATTGTCCACATGGGGGCACGATGATGCCGTGTACTAAGGCGTACTGCACATCGATGGTACGCATGTCTTCAACCAATCTAACCTTGCCTGTGCTGCAGGGCAGAGTTACAATGTTGGGGAACTGGCAGTTGCTTGTCATTGCTCAGTGGTTCTCTCTGGGTTCTCCGGCTTCCTCCACCCATAAAACTGTCACGGTCATGATTAGCCATTGTGCATAAGTATATGACATTGAACACCAATAAATAAATATAATACCATGAACAACACAAAAGAATTTCTGCCTTGAGGATCCGATTTCTGGACTAACTAACTAACTAACTAACTAACTAACTAACTAACTAACTAACTAACTAACTAACTAACTACATATATTATGTATCTCAAGTGCAACAAGGTGCCATCTGCAATGCTAAAGCATTGCAGATGGCACATTGTTGCACTCAAGAGATAGAGAGATATGTGGTTCCTGACCATTTTTGTGACATCGCACGCATGGGGGGGTGGGAGGGGGCGGGGGGGGGGGGGGAATTAAGTACCTTTCAAGGATAGAAACAAATTCAAGCACTGTGCATAAGTATATGACCTTAAACATCACTAAATAACTAAAATGAATTTTGGACCGCACCCCAAAACACTCGTTCTCGTCCCACAGTGATACCAAAGGTACCCAATAAGTTTCGTAAATATCGGTTTATAAATACGGCCTCTAGCCCAAGCCGTATTGGCATTTGCACTTACAGTGCTGAAATTAACACCAAATACATCAAAGTTAGTCTAATTTGCATAATTTACGTACGAGAAAAAAACCCGTATTATATGTGATGTATCCCATGGTACTAAACATTCATACAAAAAATTTTTCAAATCAGCGCTTTCATATGGAAGTTCTGTGCAAAAATCTGATTTCACCTAAGTCTGTACAAAATAGCCGCCAGCGGCCAACTTGAATTTCGGATCGGACCCAAAAACACTCGTTCTCGTCCCACGGTCATAAGAAAGGTACCCAAGAAGTTTTGTAAAGATCGGTTCATAAATACGTCCTCTAGCCCGAGCCGTATTGAATTGTTGATGGACAGACGGACAGACAGATGACTGGCCATGGCATAAGCTCAAATTTGGCTTCGCCAAAGTTGAGCTAAAAATGGATTATCGAGACCAGATAAGTTTATAAACCTGATGGATTCTGTGATTAATATTGTCAGTATTTCTTTGATAGTTGACAAAAGCAGTAAATTTTACAAATTTTTTGAAAAATATTATTTTTTCAACTGCTTTGTAAATTATGTGGGTAGATGAGACTGATTTGTTACGTAAAGGTTTAACATACTAAATTTGTAAATGAGAACATGCATACAAAATTAGGTACAAATCAGTCCAGTAGTTTTTGAGAAGTCGATGATGTTAAGTTCACGCCGACGATGACAATGATGACAAACACCAAGTCATAAGTTAAGGTGAAATAAAAACTTGCAGCAATGAACTCTTATTTATTTGATGTAAAAGGGAGCGTGGTGGCTCAGTGGTTAAGGCATTGGACTTCAAACCAAAAGGTCCATGGTTCGATCCCCACCAGGGTTAATTGCGTTGTGTCCTTGGGCAAGGTACTTAATCCCGACTGCCCATGTTGGGGCATGGTGATGCAGTGTACTAAGGCTTACTGCTCATTGATGGCGCACTTGTCTTCAACCAGTGCTAACGTTGCTTCTGCGGAGCTAGCACAATGGGGAGTCTGACAGTTGCTTGCCAGTGCTCAGTAGTTCTCTCCCGGTGCTCCAGCTTCTTCCATCCATTAAACTGTCCGACACGAGGTGACCCTGACTGTCAAAATGGTCATTAAATCCCAATAAATAATAATAATTATAAATAATAATCTTAGATAAAGGGTTCAAGAGAGGTATTACTGTACTACACTTACCTGGAGAAAGCCTGTCATAGTGAGTACCCACAATCACAACAGGACAACCAGGTGCCCTCGCCTGTATATTAGACAACCAGGGTTTCATTTTCTCAATCTCTCCATTTCCACGGCTTAGATCATAAACAACCTGCAAAGTATATATTGTGCACTATATTGTAGAAAAACAAGGAGAGCAAAGTAGACAAAAATAGCAGCGGGAGCAGGCGGGAATAGAAAAAACAATTGAGAGGAAAGGGTACCCCAGTTGCTCATCTCAATTTAGGCGAAAAAATGTGTTCTTAGTAGTGTTGAAACAACTAGTCGACTAATCGATGTCAACTTTGCAAACTCCAATAATCGACTCTGAATTTTATAGTCAACTAGTCGGAATTCTCCTTTGACAAAAGGATTCAAGGTGAAATTCGGAGCACAATACACATTTTTTGGCCATTGTGATAAATAGGAGTGTAATGCAACCCAAAGCATCACAAAAAGAGACACCTGTAGTAAATGATGTCATCTAGATGAGAGAGCATCAGATGTCTTACTCTTTTTTATCATATGACTTGTCCGTTTTGTTCACTTTAAAACATTTGATATTTTGTTTTCATATTAATCAGTGATAAATAAAGCCTTCCGTCAGTTTCATTGGTCAATTTCAAAACTAGACAATTTGATTGGCTGAACAAAATACAACTGGGACACATTTTCATAATTTGCATAATTAGAGTTGGGAGCTTTCATTGGTCAATTTCAAAACTGGACAATTTGATTGGCTAAACAAAATACAACTGGGTCACATTTGCATAATTTCAGTAGGGAGAATTTACGTTATCTGTCCTATTTAGGGTGGGTTATATTGTATTAATCTTTTAAAAACCTACAAGAAAAACGTCATTCATTTTTTTTTATATATTTTCTCTTTTTGCTTCCAAAACATAGATTATGACCCCTCATTGGAACGAGCTCGACGAGCTCGTTCCAATGAGGGGTCATAACCTATGTTTTGGAAGCAAAAAATGAAAATTTTTAGTTATACGAGGATGTTTTTTCCAAGTGGCGTCTGCAACTCAAGTTAGGTGGAGGGTTAAAAAGTCATACTAAGTGGCTAATTTGTGCGTGTGTGTGTGTCATATGATAAATAGAATATGAAATGAGTGTTTTTCTCATATAATATTTATGAAACTCGTCCAAATTTTCCGTTTGGGCTCGCCAGAGGCTCGCCAAAACAGAAAATTCTTTGACTCATTTCATAAATATTATATGAGAAAAACACTCATTCCATATCCTCTATATAGAAACTGATGTACATAACCTGGTTATGATTATTTTATATTTTAAGAAACGGGTTGACCGCAGGAATAGTATAATTATATTAATTTGATTTTACAAGATATCATACAATTCTGCTATCACAACATAGTGACCAGTCCACTGATAGTGGACTGGTCACTATGTTCTGATAGCAGAACAAATATGGCACACAACAGTCATTATCTTAATGATGCACTCACATGTACATATTTCTGTGATGGCGAGTGAATTATAACTATGTGCTAGTACTATACTCGGATTATTACATCTGTAACCATAGGAACCGGCTAGTCGACTTCGACTCAAGTGTGGGCTGTCGACAAGTCGACTCTGAAATTTCATAATCATTTCAACACTAGTTCTCAGGAGGGAGGCTTTTTTTTTTCTCAATCCTATGAATTTAAAATCATAAGTTAATTCTTATATTTGTAAGTCTCTTCGCCTGTTGTACACTCATATGGCTCTTTGAAACAGGTCATTTCTGAAGACTGTGAAGTTTCCAATTCAAAAGATAGACTTTCAAAGTATAGCGAAGCTGCATAAAAATCTTAAGGGTTTAGTACTTCTGTATTGCTTCTCATGTCTGACACTTTGTATACAGTGTTTTTTTACATGCTCTTTCCATCAGAAGCAAAATCTGAAAGTCAATAGTTTTTTCACTAAGTGGAATTTTTTCCCTTTAACCCTGCGAATCCTGATTGCATCCTTGGGGTATCTTCCATGTCAGTTCAATGGCATCAGTCGGGTGAGTCCATATTTAATATTTATTAGGGGGGGGGGGGGGAGAGAACAATTAACCCTTTAGCCAACACACGGAATATTAAAATTTATTATTTTAATTATAGTATTTTAAGAAAAACCCTATCAAGTGCCCCCCTCCCCCCCCTCCCCGCCATTGGAATGGGTCAAATGAATTGTTTTTTAAAATGCTTTATTTTTTTTAATTTCAGAATCTATATGAAATCTAAGTTCAATGGATATAACTTAGTTAAAATCAATACAGAACGAAAATTTTGGAAAATTTACTTGTTAGAACAGTGGAACCCAGTTAATTGAATAGCCTATTTGTTAAAGAAAATTATTCAATTAACAGGAGTATTCAATTAACAGGGATTGTGTCACTTTCCTGTTTTCTAGAGATAAACTCAGCATTTATTCTATTATATCTTGTTTGACAGAGTTCAATGAGCTCTGTCAAACAAGATATAATAGAATAAATAGATAATAGATCAAATGCCTCTTGGATGTACTGAGACCAAAAGGGTCTGTAAACAAAGGTAAACTGGGGAGAGTCAGGCTGTATTGGAAGTACTGAGGGACAGGTTACAAGATTTTTAATTCAATTAACAGGAGTTTACTCTATAACCTATATTCAATTAACAGATCAAATTTGTATTGGAGGTTTGGTAAAATGGTTTTGTATTGAGAAATTAAATTCAATTAAGAGGGTTATTCAGTTAAGAGATATCCAATTAAGTGGGCTCCACTGTAGTAGCATGTTTGAAAGTTTTCTTGAAAATGATTCATAAACAAACTCATTCCATCAGAAAAAAAAATTGGAATGTTGATTTTGTATAAATCAGTAGCTGGTTATACTATTACAATAGCTGAAAGCTTAAATCTTAAAGGCTTAACCTTTTAACCAACGAAAAGCCGCATCCGCCCACATAATATGCAAATTCAGCAGTTGAAAAATTGTTAAAAAATTTATAGTAATTTATATATTTTTTATACTTACCAATGACCCAGACATAGCTGGTGCTAACTCTTAAAAATCTAGGGCCAAACACAAATTTTGCCCCCCAATCCCCAAAATTTGCATCTAAAACCAAAGAAAACATGTCCTGAATGGCCCTCCATACTTCACCTCTACTGCGCATGCGCAGTGTCAAGGACGTCCCGAAATTGGCGCCATTAATCATTCTTATAATCAGTGCCTGGTAAGCGCTATGTACTCAGCGGGGAGGTATGAGTTCCCAACTCCTGGGAGGGCCATCCCCGTCTGGGTCATTGGTAAGTATAACAAGAGGCCCCACGGGGCCAGAAGCGCTCATCTTGTACAGAACACAATTTAAACAGAGTCCAAGAATGAGTCTACATTAAGCAAGCCATCTCCATAGGCTACACTGTCAATCCTTGAGTCCCTCAGGAGTGACAAAAATAATCTGGGCATCATGCCTTTTCTTCAGTTGATCATAAGTAAAATGCAGAGCTCCCCTATGAAGCCCCTTGATACAACCTATGTGGATTAATCTTAGTACCCCTAGAGGGTACTGAATACAAAATTTTTAATTCTTCAGCAAAATGGCCAATTCCGGCTCCCATAGAGAGCCCAAATATTAACCCAGGCTCTTGATTTGAACACAGTTAAATCTGACTTCCCTAGAGATGTTGTGTACCGAATATGAAAACATTCTGACTGTTGGATCTGAAGAAGAGAAATTGTAAAGAAATTTCTTCGAATTGCACTAAGTTCAAATTTGGGCTACCATAGCGAGCCCAAATATTGACCTATGGATCCGATTTGAACAAACTTGAATCTGACCCCCCTAGAGATGTTGAATACCAAATGTGAAAGCATTCTGACAAGTGAATCTGAAGAAAAAGATTTTTGAAGAAATTCCCTCATATTGTACTAAAATAAATTTCATGTTCCCATATGGAGCCCAAATATTAACCTAGGCACTCGAATTAAACAACCTGGAATCTGACCCCCCCTAGAGATGTTGTATACCAAATATAAAAGCATTCCGACTGGTGGATCTGAAGAAGAAGATTTTTAAAGAAATTTTCTCATATTGCACTAAGTAAAAATTTGGGCTACCATAGTGAGCCCAAATATATACCTAGGGATTTGATTTGAACAAACTTGAATCTGACCCCCATAGAGATGTTGCATACCAAATATCAAAGCATTCTGACTGATGGATCTGAAGAAGAAGATTTTTTTAAATTACCCTCCATATTGAACAAAGATAAAATTTGGGCTTCCATAGGAAGCCCAAATATTAACCTAGGGACTTGGTTTGAACAATCTAGAATCTGACCCTCATAACAATGATGTATACCAAATATTAAAAGATTCTGACTGGTGTTTCTGAAGAAGATTTTTAAAGAATATTCCCCATATTACCCTATGTTAAAACTTCGGGCTCCTGTAGAGAGCCCAAATATGAACCAATGAGCTTTATTTGAACAAACTTTTATCTGACCCCTCTATGAATGCTGTACACCAAATATCAAAAGATTCTGATGATTGGTTCTGGAGAAAAGATTTTTTAAAATTTTTGCAAATATGCTGACTCAGCATTTTTTCGATGCCCATTACAGAACACCCTAACATAACCGATGGCAATTTTTTTTTTACCATTCAATTCTACTGGTCATAAGGATACTTCATACCAAATAAAAGCTCTCTGTTCCGTGGGGTTTGGGAAATATGGGCGTTTGAAAATATTTCTATTTTTAGCTCCCAGGGTTCCCATGGGGATGCGGGAATTTTTTTTTTTGCATGGGTCAAGTATTTATGACCCAATACTACCACAAACCAAATTTGGTTCATACCGGACCATCAGTTCAGAAAATAGAAATTTTGGGCGGGGCCAAAAATCTTACCCCTCCTATTACAAAGCCAAATATTACTTTACGAACTTCGTTTGAACAAACTTGATTCTACACCTCATATGGAAGCTCCATAGCAAATATCAAGTCATTGCACACACTGGTTCTTGAGAAGAAGATTTTAAAAATATTTTGGAGCATTTTCCCCCACTCCCTCCCTCCCTATGGGGCCGGGCATACTGAGTTGAACAAAAATGAAATGCCCCTTTGGGACCATCACTCACACAAACTTTCACTTGAATTGGCCCAGTGGCTTTGGAGGAGAAGACCAAAACATGGTGTTGACGGACGACGGAGTGGCTTTGGAGGAGAAGACCAAAACATGGTGTTGACGGACGATGGACGACGGACGACAGACAATGGACGACGGACGGGAAGCGATTAGATTAGCTCAGCTTGACTTTGTCAAGATGAGCTAAAAAATATATAAATTACTATAAATTTTTTAACATTTTTATACTGTACCAATGACCCAGACATAGCTGAATAGTAAAAAGGCTGGAGGGCCCAGGACATAGAGGAAAATCCAATAAGCTCAACTATATAAAATAGAGTCATCCCCTCGAGGGAAAAAGGAGTATTAGGCCTTACATGTATCTTTCTTATTTATGATAAATTAGAAAGACACAACACCTTCCATAATTGAGCATCATAACATCCACGTACTCTATTAACATCCAGTATAATCCTTACACTAATAATTTTTAAAGTAAGCCAAAAAATAAAGTTAGTCTAGAGAAATTGAGACTCTTTATATTCTTTTAAAAGTGTCCGAGGATTGTATAATAACGCCCGTTTGACATGTGATATATTCAAAAGCTATACTTTAAAAACTATGACCTGAATGAATTTTTAAAAGATAAACTTATCACTTTAAAACCATCCCAGTAACAGCTCAGAATTACTGACTCCGGAGGAGGTATCCCCTTGTTTTCATAATAAAACAGGTGACCCAAGGGAACACCCTCCCCCCCCCACCCCCCTTCTCCTTGCCCTTGGTCAAATAGCCCAGAGCGAAGAGGGCAGCAGGACGGAGTCACTGCCGGAACAGAAAGCCTACCTAGCTATAGTTGCAACTGTTAAGTTAACGACATTCTGAGCAGCAGATAATGGACCTAAACAATGCAGGCCTCCAGAAATGGACTCAATATTTTTGAGATAAAAATTCATGAATGTGGATGGCTGAGAGCAATATGCAGCCTTCATTAAATCTATAATAGCGACACTATTTACATAAGCCCAAGATGTAAAAAGAGCTCTTACTTCATGAGCCGAAATCTTAAGCACAAACTGCTGAGTTAATGATAGATTACCATAAGCAGTACCGATAGTTAATTGAATCCATTAGCAATAGAATGGACCGTAATGTCCTTCTATTAGGCATCAAAGACAAAAGAAGCTTTACGTCCTTACTGATAAACTGAGATCTGTTTATAAAAACGTAAACTCTAACCGGACAGAGTAAAGGCCTATGTCCATACGAAGACGGAAGGACCTTAATAACAATAAGTTCCGGATATTTATTAGGAGCCTGATTCTTAACCAAAAATCCAACATAAGTAGTAAAGGAAATAGTGTTTCCGAAACTACGAAAGTGAGAATCGTCCACCGATAGTGCATGAAGCTCACTGACTCCTCAGTAGAAGAGAAGACTAAGAGAATTACTGTCTTAAAAGGCCAGAATTTGAAAACTACTGTTTCCAGAGGCTCAAATGGTTACTTAGCTAAATAAGAACCCAAGCTAAATTCTGTATAGGAATTAATCTAAGGATTCTAGGTCTATTTATCGAAAAGTTTCTAACTAACTTAGATAAAAAGACATTAGACTCAATTGTAAACTATCATGGAGTGCATAGGTATGAGATAACATAGACCTATAACCTTAATAGTAACAGGCTGCAGTTTGATCTCGTCAAACAAGTATACTAGAAAGTTTGCAATGTCTAATATGGAGGGATCAAAAATATCAACATAATGATCCCTACACCAACGATGGAAGGGCCTCCACTTTAGCCGCATAGTATAGCGAAGAGGAGGTTCTCCTACAGAAAGAAATTGCATCCATTGCTCGTCCTGTACAAAGCTTGCCGTGCAAGAAGGACCACACAACGGAATACGTGAAGGTTGAGACCTTGCGGGTTGTGATGAAGTTGACACGATTTCCCCAGCGAAAGAAGATCCTCTCATGGAGGAAGTTTTCGCGGTAAGTCCCACAGCAGACACCTGAGTAAATTTATCCACGGTCTCTGTGAAGACAGAGATGCTACCAACAGAATTGTATTGTGGATGTTTATCTTAGCAATACTTGCTGAATCAACAGCGCTGGAGGATACGCATATCCTATCATTCCATCCTATTAGATCAATAGAGCGTTAACTACATAAGCTCAGGGATCGGGACATGGAAACACATACATCTGCAATTGATTAGTGAGTTGTGCCGCAGATAAATTATCATTGGGCGCTCCCACTGATAGCAAATCTGATTGAATACTTGTTTGTTGAGAGTCCATTCTGACGGCAACAAGCGACCCTTACGTGAAAGGGAGTCTGCTAATACAATCAGACGACCCGGAATATGACGGGCCGAAGCAGAACTTGGTGTTCTAGAACAAACAGAAGGATTCTTTCCATTAAATTGAATAACGGAAGCGAATGAGTGCCGCCCTGGTTCCGGAGATACGCAACTACTGTCGTATTATCGGACAGGATTTGGACATGCATTTCTGAATAATGTTCATCCAATGACACTGTGCAAGCCAAAATAACATCATTTCCTGGAAGTTAAGTGCTTGCCTAGAAACTGCGGAACCCAAAGACCCTGGCACTTCGAATCCGTTGGGATCAATATTGTACCCCAACCTGTTTGACTGGCATCCGTCATAACCATAAAACTCGGATCCGGCAACTGCAGTGGCACTCTCTGAGTCAACCACGGAATGTTTGCCCAAGTCTGAATCTCTTGTTACACTTGATAGACAAGAGAACGTGTATATCGAGCAATTCATAGATTGCTGAAAGATAGCCGTCGAAGAGAAGCTTCTCCGAGACCGAAGGGACTCTGAGAGAGTTCTTCACTTTACTATCCACGTGCGTGGATGTAGCTAGGGCTGCGTCACGTCTAACCAACTTCAGGTTGCCACTGAAGGGCGGAGTTATATGTGGAAAAACTACTGCCCCTGAAAGAAATCTCATTGAGGATCATATCCTGGAATTCTTTCTCTTGAAGACGTAATGATAATGCCTCAGTAAGGTGGTCTACATATGATAAAGCGTCTAAGTTAAGTCTATTAGACATCATTGTCGTTTCCAACGTCGTGGTTGGAATTGACATAGACAGCGAAAAAGATAATTCCCAGTCTTCAGCCTCGCCGTCTTAGACGCATAGGAACTCTCGGTATGCCCTGTTCTGCCAATAAAAATTTATTTTCCTAGAATTGATGAAAGGCAGAATAGAGCATTGCGGACAAGAAACTAGACTAGCATGTTTGGTAGCAAGCTTATATATAGCGTCGTTCAATAATTCGAATGTTCTAATGACATTATTGGCCTGCGTTGGCAACTCAGGGACAATGTCCCTGAACCGATCCAAAACTCCGTGTCCAATGACGCTATTAGTCTCTTATCCAGCATCGCAACAATTTAGTCCGACGAAACAACCTCTGGAAGATAATGCCGGAAGAAATGTATGGCAGCTTCTGTTGTTCCAAAAGGGAAAGCTCGAAATCGTCCGAATCCCTTTCGCCATCCTTTCGGTCCCTATGAAGTGTTCGGTTGTCCGTACCTGAAGCAACAGCGGAGCGCACCGACCCAGCACCGTCGGATTATTCCTGATCCGACCGAGAATCTGTCGTTTTCTGGGATGCTGCGATAAGCTGTGCTATTATGGATAGCACGTCCGTCACTAAGGCCTGTGGAGAAGCGGTCTTACGATGCTTTGCCGCTGGAAGCTCTGTGTTCGTTACCCCGTGCATACTTCTATTATACGAGCGACCGGAGTGTACAGGCCTCGTGTCCCTTGGCTACCGGATGGCGTGACCTGTTCGCCGTGGAATCACTGAATGATGAAGCTGGCCGGAAACTCGAGGTCACGTAGCCAATGTGCAGTCGTGTGCGCTGCTGTCAGGATGAGGAAGCATTATCGACAGTCACTCGGACTGTCTATATAACGGAGTGTCCCGCGCGGCGGACATATGCTCCGAATGCGAAATGTCTGTACCACAACATTCGGTCCCATATGAGGGACCTCTCTCGCTCACAGCCCGGACGGACCTGGACGAGCTAGGAACCGGACTAACAGGCTTCCTCCGATCTCTCCTCTAATCCGTCGTCACTGGGTGTGTACCAAAGTCTATTATAGTGCTCGCATCACCCAAATCTCCTTCCTAGACCGCAATGGACGAACCCGACTGCCGAACCATTCAATGAATGGACGCTACACCGGGTGAGCTAGCGAATGTCAACTCCGTCGATCCTACTAGGGACCTCTTAGGCGATTGACGTATTCCATGAGCACTAATTGCCGCTAGCTCTTCATTAACTACGACGACAGAGGCACACTTTTGAAAGACATCTCAGTAATTTTGCAAACAAGAAACCAGACATGCTTGTAAATAGCAAGCATATAAAAAATATATATATAGCGTCGTTCAATAAATCGAAAGTTCTGTGACATTATTGGACTGAGTCGGAACTGAGGGACGATGTCCCTGAACCGAACCCAAAATTTCTGTGTCCACCGACGCTATCAGTTTCTTATCCGGCATCGCAGCATTCTGGTCCGACGAAAGAACCTCTAGAAGATAAAGTCGGATGACATATACAGCAGCTTATGATGTTCCAAAAGGGAAAGCTCGAAATCTTCCGAATCCCTTTCGGCATCCCGTCGGACCGTATGAAATTTTCGGACGTCCGTACCTGATGCTTCCGCGGAGCGTCCCGACCCAGCGTCGTCGGATATTACATGATGCGACAGAGATTCTGTCGTTGCTGGGATGCTGCGATAAGTTGTGCTATTTGGGATAGCACGTCCGTCACCGAGGCCTGTGCAGTAGCGGTCTTACGATGCTTTGCTGCTGGAAGCTCCGTGTACGTTGACGCCCGCATACTTTCTTATGCGAACGTCCGGAGTCTCCAGGCCTCGTGTCCCTGGCTATCGGATGGCGTGACCTGGTCGCCGAGGATTCTCTGATTGGCGAAGTTGACTGGATATCCAAGGTCACGTAGCCAAGAGCGGTCGTGTGCGCTACCATGAGAATGAGGAAGCCTTATTGACAGTCTCTCCAGGCTGTCTATCTAACGTAGCATCCCGAGCGGCGGACGTATGCTCCGAATGCGAAACATTTTGTACCACAACATCTGGGGCCAGATGTTGTTGTACGAGAGAGGGGCCTCTCTCGCTCGCAGTCCGGATGGACCTGGACGAGCTAGGAACCGGACTAAAAGGCTTCCTCCGTTCTCTCCTCTAATCCGCCGTCACTGGGTGTGCATTTGGTTGATTTATAGTGCTCGCATCACCCAAAACTCCTTCTGGACCGCAACGGATGAACCCGGCTGCCGAACCATTCGATGAATGGATGCTACACCGGGCGAGCTAGCGGACGTCAAAGGCCATCGATCCTACTAGGGACCTCTTAGGCAATTGACGTATTTTCATGAGTACTTTTCCGCTAGCTCTTCATTAATTGTGACGACGGAGGCACACTTTTGGAAGACATCACGGATACATCACCCTGTTCTTGATCGTCTGAAATAGAGATTGATAAACTAGAGTGACCCGGCGGAGAAAGGACCGGAATGGCCATTTCCCCACTAACATACCGTGACACACGCTTCCCATGTTGTCATCAAAATTAACACATACTGAACAGGAGTTAGTGCAAGTACACTGACTACATTTACACAATGATTATGAAAGTCAGAGGAAGATTTCCTCTTATTACAATTGAACAATATCCTTTCAATGTGAAAAGAAAACAAAGTCCTAGTACTCGCACCAACCCCTGACAATCAAAATACATAATAACATGATCCATTAACATAGAAAAAATAAATGAAATCAAAAAAAAATTTTGAAAAAGTTAAAAAATTTATAGTAATTTATATATTTTTTATACTTACCAATGACCCAGACATAGCTGGTGCTAACTCTTAAAATATAGGGCCAAACACAAATTTTGCCCCCCAATCCCCAAAATTAGCATCTAAAACTAAAGAAAACATGTCCTGAAAGGCCCTCCACACTTCGCCCCTACTGCGCATGCGCAGTGTCAAGGACGTTCCGAAATCGGCGCCATTAATCATTCTAATAACCAGTGCCTGGTAAGCGCTATGTACTCAGCGGGGAGGCAAGAGTTCCCAACTCCTGGGAGGGCCATCCCCGTCTGGGTCATTGGTAAGTATAAAAAATATATAAATTACTATAAATTTTTTAACATTTTTATACTGTACCAATGACCCAGACATAGCTGAATAGTAAAAAGGTGGAGGGCCAAGGACATAGAGCAAAATGGAATACGCTCAATAAAATAAAATAGATTCATCCCCTGTAGGGAAAAAGAAGTAATAGGCCTTACATGTATCTTTCTTATTATGATAAATTAGAAAGATACAACACCTTCCAAAATTGAGCTACATACATCCATGTACTCTATTAATATTCAATATAATCCTTATACTAATAATTTTTAAAGTAAGCCAATAAATAAAGTAATTCTAGAGAATAGAGACTCTTATACTCCTAAAAGTGTCTGAGGATTGCATAATCATGTCCGTTGACATATGCAATATTCAAAAGCTATACTTTAAAAACTAAGACTTGAATGAATTTTAAAAACCTAAACTTCTCACTAAACAACCATCCCAATAACAGCTCAGAATTACTAACTCCGGAGGAGGTATCCCCTTGTTTTCATAGTAAAACAGGTGACCCAAGGGAACACCCTCCCCCCCCCCCCCTTTTTCTTGCCCTGGGTCAAATAGCCCAGAGCGAAGAGGGCAGCCGAACGGAGACACTGCCGAAACAGACAGCCTACCTAGCTATAGTAGCAACTGATAAGTGAATGACATTCTGAGCAGTAGATAATAGACCTAACAATAGAGGCCTCCAGAAATGGACTCGATATTTCTGAGATAAAATTCATGAATGTGGATGGCTGAGCGCAATGAGCGGCCTTCAAAAATCTATAATAGCGACACTATTAATGTAAGCCCAAGAAGTAGAAGAACTCTTACTTCATGAGCCGAAATCTTAAGCACAACTGCTAAGTCAATGATATACTATAAGCAGTACCGATAGTTAATAGAATCCATTAACAATAAAATGGAGCGTAACGTCCTTCTACTAGACATCAAAGACAGAAGAAGCTTACGCCCATAGTAATAAACAGAAATCTGTTTATAAATACATAAACTGTACCCGGAAAGAGTAAAGGCCTATGCCCATACGAAGACGGAAGGACCTTAAAATAATAGGTTCCGGATAATAGGAGCCTAACTCTTATGCAACAATCCAACCTAAATAGTAACGGAAGTATTGATTCCGAAACTATGAAAGTGAAAATCATCCATCGATAGTGCATGAAACTCACTGACTCTACAGTAAAAGAGAAACCAACAGAATTACTGTCTAAAAGGTCAGAATTTGAAAACTACTGTTTCCAGAGGCTCAAATGATTACATAGCTAAATAAGAACCGAAGTTAAAATCCGTATAGGAATTTAATCTAAAGATTCTAAGTCTATTTATCAAAAAGTTACTAACTGACTTAGATAAAGAGACAAAAGACTCAATTGTAAACTATCGTAGAGTGCATAGGTATGAGGTAACATAAACCTATAACCTAAATAATAACAGGCTGCAGTAGATCTTGTGAAACAAGTATACTAAAAAATAGCAATGAGTAGTATGGAGGGATCAACAATATGAACATAATGATCCCTACACCACGACGGAAGAGCCTCCACTTTAGCCGCATAGAATAGCGAAGAAGAGGATCTCCTATAGTAAGAAATCGCGTCCAAAGCTCGTCCAGTATAGTGCTTACAATGCAATACGGACCACACAACGGAATACATGAAGGTTGCGACCTTGCAGGTTGTGATAAAGATGACACGATTTACCCAGTGAAAAAGATCCTCACATAGAGGAAGATTTCACGTTAAGACCCACAGTAGACAAGAGAGGAAATTACTCATGATCTCTGTGAAGATAGAGATGCTATCAACAGAAATGTATAGTGGTTGTTTATCTTAGCAATACCTGCTAAAACAACAGCGCCGGAGGATACGCGTATCCTATCATTCCGTCCTATAGATCAATAGAGCGTTAAGAATATTAGCTCAGAGATCTGGACAAGCCAACACATACGTCTGCAATTGATTAGCAAGCTGTGTCATAAATAAATCATCATTGGGCGCTCCCATAGATAGCAAATCTGATTGAATACTTGTTTGTTGAGAGTCCATTCTGACAGCAACAAGCGACCCGTAAGAGAACGGGAGTCCGATAAAACAATCAGACGACCCGGAATATGACGGACCAAAACTGAACTTGGTGTACTATAACCAACAGACGGATTCTTTCCATTAAATTGAATAACGGAAACGAAAGAGTGCCTCCCTGGTTCCGGAGATACGCCACTACTGTCGAATTAAAGGACAGGAATTTGGGCATGCGTTTCTGAATAATGTTCATGCAATGACATAAAGCAAGCCTAAAAAACATTATTCCGCGGAAGAAAACTGATTGCTAAAAGACTGCGGAACCCAAAGACCCTGGCACTTCGAATCCGTAGGGATCAGTATATATCCCAATCTATTTGACTGGCAACCGTCATAACAGCCACACTCGGGTCCGGCAACTGCGGCGGCACTCTCTGAGTCAACCACCGAATGTTTGCCCCAGTCTGAATCTCTTGTAACACTAGATAGACAAGAGAACGTGTAAATCGAGCAATTCATGGATTGCCGAAAAGTTGCCGTCGAAGAGAAGCTCCTCCGAGAACGAAGCGACTCTGAGAGAGTTCTTAACCTTACTATCCACGCGAGTGGATGTAGCTAGGGCTGCGTCACGTCTAACTAACTCCAATCAGCCACTGAAGGGCGGAGTTATACGAGAACAAACTACTGCCCTCAAAAGAAATTACATTGAGAATAATATCCCGTAAATCTTTTCTTGAAGACGTAATGATAACGCCTCAGTAAGGCGGATTACGTATAATAAAGCGTCTAAGTTAAGTCTACTATACATAATGTCGTTCCCAACATTGAAATTGGAAAAGACATAAACGGCGAAAAAGAATATATGCAGTTTTTAATCACACCGTTTAGACGCATATGAACTCTCGGTATGCCCTGCTCTGCCAAAATAAACTATTTGTATAAATGATAAAATGGCAGAAATGAGCAACGCGGACAAGAAACTAAACTATCATGCTTAGTAGCAGGCTTGTATATATATATATAGCGTCGAAAAATAAAACACATGTTGTAATGACAATATTGGACTGCGTCGGTAAGTCAGGGACAATGTCCCCGAACCGATCGAAAAATCCGAGTCCAATGACGCTATAAGTCTCTTATCCAAGATCGCAGCAATGAAGTCCGAAATAATAATCACTGGAAGATAATGCCAGAAGATATGAAAGGCATCTTCCGATACTACTAAAGGGAAAAACTCGAAAACTTTCGAATCCCTTTCGCCATCCTGTCGGACCCTATAAAGCGTTCGGTCGTCCGTACCTGATGCAACCGCGGACCGCACCGACCCAGCGCCGTCGGATAATTCCTGATTCGACCGAGAAACTGTCAATTGCTGGGATGCTGCGAAACAACTGTGCTAACTCGGATAGCACGTCCGTCACTGAGGCCTGAGGAGAAGCGGTCTTACGATGCATTGCCGCTGGAAGCTCCGTGATCGTTACCCCGTGCATACTACCAATATGCGAGCGAACGGAGTGTATAGGCCTCGTGTCCCTTGGCTACCGGATGGCGCGACCTATTCGCCGTGGAATCACTGAATGCCGAAACTGATCGGATACTCGAGGTCACGTAGCCAATGTGCGGTCGTGTGCCCTGCTGTGAGGATGAGGAAGCATTAAAGACAGTCTCTCGGACTGTCAATATAACGGAGCGTCCCGACCAACGGACATATGCTCCGAATGTAAAATATCTGAACCACAACATGCGGTCCCCTATGTTGTTGGGCGAGAGAGGGACCTCTCTCGCTCACAGCCCGGACGGACCTGGACCAGCCAGGAACCGGACTAACAGGCTTCCTCCGATCTGTCCTCAATCTGCCGTCACTGGGTGAGTACTAAAGTAATTAAAGTGCTCGCATCACCCAAATCTCCTTCCTAGACCGCAACGGACGAACCCGGCAGCCGAACCATTTGATGAATGTACGCTACACCGGGTGAGCTAGCGAATGTCACTCCGTAGGCAATAGACATATTCCATGAGCACTTATTGCCGCTAACTCTTCATTAACTATGACGACAGAGGCACACTTTTGAAAGACATCTCCATAACTCTTCGAACAAGAAACCAGAAATGCTTGGTTAGCAAGCATAAAATAATAATATATATAGCGTCGTTCAATAATTCAAAAGTTGTGTGACATTATTGGACTATGTCGGAACTGAGGGACGATGTCCCTGAACCGAACCAAAAATGTCTAAGTCCACCGACGCTATCAGTTTCTTATCCGGCATCGCAGCATTCTGGTCCGACGAAAGAAGCTGTAGAAGACCAAGTCAGATGACATACACAACAGCATATGTTGTTCCGAAAGGGAAAGCTCGAAATCCTCCGAATCCCTTTCGGTATCCCGTCGGACCGGATGAAACTTTCGGACGTCCGTACCCGCTTCCACGGAGCGTCCCGACCCAGCATCGTCGGATAAAATATATATGCGACAGAATCAGTTGATGCTGGGATGCTGCGATAAACTGTGCTATTAAGGAAAGCACGTCCGTTCCCGAGGCCTGTGCAGTAGCGGTCTTACGATGCATTGCTGCCGGAAGCTCCGTGTACGTTGACTCCCGCACACTTCCTATGCGAACGTCCGGAGTCTGCAGGCCTCGTGTCCCTGGCTACCGGATGGTGTGACCTGGTCGCCGAAGAATCCTTGATCGGCGAAGCTGGTAATATATCGGCGGTCACGCAGCCAAGGTGCGGTCGTGTGCGCTGACGAGAAGAGGAAGCCTTAGCAGTCTCAGCGGACTGCCTATACAACGGAGCGTCCCGAGCGACGGACGTATGCTCCGCTTACGACACATTTTGTACCACAACATCTGGGGCCAGATGTTGTTGAACGAGAGAGGGGCCTCTCTCGCTTGCCGTCCGGATGGACCGGAACGAGCTATGAACCGGACTAAAAGGCTTCCTGCGTTCTCCCTCCGATCCGCCGTCACTGGGTGTGCATTAGGTTAGTTTATAGTGCTCGCATCACCCCAAAATTCCTTCTAGACCGCAACGGACGAACCCGGCTGCCGAACCATTCGGTGAATGGACGCTACACCGGGCGAGCTAGCGGACGTCAAAGGCCGTCGAACCTACTAGGGTCCTCTTAGGCAATTGGCGTATTTACATGAGCACTTTTCCGCTAGCCCTTCATTAATTGTGACGACGGAGGCACACTGTTGGAAGACATCACAGATACATCACCCTAATCTTGATCGTCTGAAATAGAAATTGATAAAGTAGAGTGACCCTGCGGGGAAAGGACCGGAGTGTCCAGATCCCCAACAACATACCGTGACATACGCTTCCCATATTGTCATCGAAATCATACGATACAGAACCGGAGTTAATGCGAGTACACTGACCACATATAGAATGATAATAAAGTCAGAGGAAGACTTCCTCTTAAAACAATTGATCAATATCCTTTCAATGTGAAAAGAAAACAAGTCCTGGTACTCGCACTAACCCCTGGCAATCAAAATACATAATAATAATATGATCCATTGATATAGAAAAAATAATTGAAATCAAAATATTTTGAAAAAATATTTTTTCAGAACAGCCCAAGTTTCTGAAAAGTAACGTTGAGCCCCAATGGATCCCAAGCCTAAGTGTGGACAAAAATTTTAAAAATATTTTAAACAATTTATTCAACACTTACGAACAATAATAATGTATCTAGTTA
This sequence comes from Pictodentalium vernedei, assembly GCA_031216915.1. NCBI lineage: Eukaryota > Metazoa > Mollusca > Scaphopoda > Dentaliida > Dentaliidae > Pictodentalium > Pictodentalium vernedei. Next base: position 855,032,217 of record CM062296.1, on the reverse strand, counting down.
TGATTAAAATAACATCAAGATATTATTTTTTAGAAATCCCCCACTCACACAGAGGGCTGTTGTAATGTAAACAATGAGTGTAAAAACACTAAAATAAGACTCCAGGCACCCAGGCCCGAAATCAGTTACCAAAAATACACTATCTGATGCAAAACAGAGACTTCCAGGGAAGAAACTGCAGAACATCAGATGGTAGATGCAGAACACAACGCCTAACCACCCCTAGGTGAAGACGTAAACATGGGGAAAGAACAGAATTCATTCTGTTATTCAGCTAACACTCCCAAGAAAATTTAGTAATAATAATTACAAAAACTATGCCAAAAGCATGGGAGAATAGCAAGGGGGAACTTAAAGGACAGGGAGAGAGGAAAACACTTAAAAAAACAGTGTAACTAAATAATCAGAATGACAACAAAATGGCTGCTGCCTTGAAAATAGGTAACTTAACATAATTTCATTAAAAAATTTTAAGTTACAGCCCTGATAATATTCTGTCACACATTCTTTTCCTCTCCTCCTTCTCTATCCTCCTTAGAATCACCAATTCACTAATAATTATGTGTCTGGCATCATTTAAACTGAGATTTATAAGCACAAAGATCAGTCAGATGTTAACTGATGAAGGGCCAAACTTAGAATGATTAATGGCGCCGATTTCGGAACGTCCTTGACACTGCGCATGCGCAGTAGGGGCGAAGTGTGGAGGGCCTTTCAGGACATGTTTTCTTTAGTTTTAGATGCTAATTTTGGGGATTGGGGGGCAAAATTTGTGTTTGGCCCTATATTTTAAGAGTTAGCACCAGCTATGTCTGGGTCATTGGTACAGTATAAAAATATATTTTTTCAGAAAAGCCCAAGTTTCTGAAAAGTAACGTTGAGCCCCAATGGATCCCAAGCCTAAGTGTGGGCAAAAATTTTAAAAATATTTTAAAAAATTAATGCAACACTTACGAACAATAATAATGTATCTAGTAATGATTAAACTAACATCAAGATATTATTTTCAAGAAATCCCCCCTCACACAGAGGGCTGTTGTCAATGCAAACAAGAAGTGTAAAAACACCAGAAACAAGACTCCAGGCACTGAAAACCCAGGCCCGAAATCAGTTACCAATAATACACTATCTGATGCAAAACAGAGACTTCCAGGGAAGAAACTGCAGAACATCAGATGGTAGATGCAGAACACAACGCCTAACCACCCATAAGTGAAGACGTAAACATGGGGAAAAGAACAGAATTCATTCTGTTATCCAGCTAAAACTCCCAAGAAATTTTAGTAATAAAATTACAGAAAATATGCCAAAAGCATGGGAGAATAGCAAGGGGGGACTTAAAGGAAAGGGAGAGAGGAAAACACTGAACAAGCAGTGTAACTTGATAACGAGAATGACAACAACAGGCTCTTGCCTCGAAAATAGGTAACTTAACATAATTTCATTAAAAAATTTTAAGTTACAGCCCTGAATATTTTCTGTCACTCATTTTTCCTCTCCTCCTTCTATATCCTCCTTAGAATCACCATTTCTCTAATATTTATGTGTCTGGCATCATTTAAACTGAGATTTACAAGCACAAAGATCAGTCAGATGTTAACTGATGAAGGGCCAAACAAAGAATGATTAATGGCACCAATTTCGGGACGTCCTTGACACTGCGCATGCGCAGTAGAGGTGAAGTATGGAGGGCCATTCAGGACATGTTTTCTTTGGTTTTAGATGCAAATTTTGGGGATTGGGGGGAAAAATTTGTGTTTGGCCCTACATTTTTAAGAGTTAGCACCAGCTATGTCTAGGTCATTGGTACAGTATAAAAATATTATTTTTCAAAAACTTTCAACAAAACCATATCATGTGACTCCTCATTGGAACGAGCTCGTCGAGCTCGTTCCAACGAGGGGTGAAAAATTTTGGGTAAAGGGTTAATTGTGACTTGATCACTTTCACTGCAACAGAACAGGTGCCCCTCTCTGAGTCCAAATTAACATAGCCAATGAGAAAACAAGGATTCATTATTTAACAGACTTCATGAATCATTTATTATTTATTTATTGGTGTTTAAGGTCACATATTTCTGCACAATGGCTAATCATGACCACGACAGTTTTACGGGTGGAGGAAGCCGGAGTACCAGGAGAGAACCACCGAGCAATGGCGAGCAACTGTCAGCTCCCCAACATACTAACTCCACACAAGCAGGGTTAGCATTGGCTGAAGACAGGTGCACCATCGACGTGCAGTACGCCTTAGTACACAGCCTCACCGTGCCCCCACGTGGGCAATGGAAGTGAAGTGTCTTGCCCAAGGACACAACGTGGTTGCCGCAGGTGGGGTTCAAACAGAGGAACTCTCGGCTTGCAGCCTGCACCTCTTCCTACTGAGCCACCGTGCCCCCGACTTCATGAATCAAGAAATGATTTGAACATTTGCCACCTTACCAGGTACAAAGCCCTTTTTGACAGAAAGCACTGATGTGTACTGTAGAATTCCTCTTGTCCTGCAAAGTCCCACGTGTTTAATGTATAGGTTACAGTGCTGCCAGATCTGTGTCTCTCATAACTGAAATCATAAATGGTTAACAGTAAATGAAAATGAAAGGGTCAATGACACTGTAGCTTAACTTGTCTGTGTGTTGTGTTTGATGAAAAAGATAATGTTCAATGTTTATAAAAGGATTATGAAATAAGACAAGAATTGTGATAATTGGGAATATGTTAATTTCTGTTCCCTGTATGCTATGTCTTTAATAAAAATAATATGAGGTGTAGACTGTACTAAAGAACTGAGGGGTGGGTTAATGTGAACCGCACAGTTAATGTATATGGCCCTCAGAGTTAATGTATGTCAGCGAAAGTTACCAAGTTACAGCAAAATTATTCCAAAACGAGTCATCCTATCAAGTTACATTGAAATCCCTTCATAAATATGGCCTGCAGACTGTGCTCAAGGTTTTCGGGTTTCAGGCCTGTGTAGCCATCACGGTTGACCGATTGCAACTAAAAGGGGATGTCCTCATCTCGACATTACACTGAGTCATTGTACCAAGTTACAATGAAATCCCTTCACAAATATGACCTGTAGTCTGTAGTCTGTACTAAAGTTTTTTTGGTTTTGGGCTCGCGCAGCCATCATGGGTGAATGATGACGTTCTCATCTGGGCATTATCTGGAGTCATCCTGCCAAGTTACAATGAAATCCCTTCATAGATATGACCTGTAGACTATGCCAAAGGTCGAGCTTCGGCCCCTGTAGCTGTCACAGTCGACCAATCACGACCAAAAGGGGATGTCATCATCTAGGCATTATATGGGGTCAACCTAACAAGTTACAATGAAATTCTTCCATAAATACGACCTACAGACTATGCCAAAGGTTTTGGGGTTTTGGGCTCAGGCAGCCATCAAGGCTGAATGATTGCGACCAAAAGGGGATGTTCTCATCTAGACATTATTTGGAGTCATCCTACCGAGTTACAATGAAATCCCTTCATAAATACCTGTAGACTGTGCTAAAGGTTTTTGGACTTCGGGCCCCTGTAACCATCACAGTTGCCCAATCGTGTCCAAAAGGGGACGTTCTCATCTAGACATTATATGAAGTCAACCTACCAGGTTACAATGAAATCACTCCATAAATATGACCTGTAGACTGTGCTAAAGGTTTTTGGGCTCGGGCAGTCGTCACGGTTGACAGATCGTGACAAAATGGGGAAGTTCTCATCTTGACATCATATGGAGTCATCCTACCAAGTTTCAATGAAATCCCTCCATATTAAATATGACCTGCAGACTGTGCTAAACGTTTTTGGGTTTTGGGCTTGGGCAGCCATCATGGTTGACAGATCATGACCAAAAGGGGATGTTCTCATCTAGACATTATACAGAGGCATCCTATGAAGTTACAATGAAATCCCTTCATAAATACAACCTATAGACTGTGCTAATACTTTTCGGGTTTTGGGCTCGGGCAGCCATACCGGTTTACCGATCGCGACCAAAAGGGGACGTTCTCATCTAGACATGACCCCAAACCTGCATATGAAATATCGTGACGATCAGACAAGAACTACGGTGTGTAGCCTGCGCTGAAGGAAAATGTGAACAGACTCACAGACTAACAGACTTCCGCGTGATGGCAATAGCTTATCTTGACTTTGTCAAGTTAAGCTAAAAACAGGGTTCAGTAAAACCAGGGATGTAAGTGGCTGTTGGGAGAAAAAAAAACCTGAAACCCTTGGCCAATGGCTGAGGAGGGAAAGGATATGTGAGAGGGCTAAATTGAGGGTTTGAGAGGACCTCCCCCAAGAACATATTGAATTATGGAAGCTCTAAGAACCTCTTTGGGGCTATCCTGAGTAGAAAATTGCTGGGAAATATCAATAAAAAAAAATACAATTTTTAGGTTTTAATTTTGGTGAAGCGAGACTTTCCAGTTGATGCCAACACATTGGCAGAATCACTGTAGAGCATACTCACAAAGTTATTATGAGGCAAAGCTCCTTCTTCCAACTTCTTTGTATCTGAGAAGAAACGTGGAAGTGACTGGTTTTTAACACAAGTTTTCCTTCCAGTTTTGTGCTTTTCTGACTTAGAATGACAATGGAGTGCTTTTTTCCCACAGAGCCATATTTAACTTAACTAAAACAATATCTGCACAACACTTTCCTCTTTTCAGTCATTTTCTTCATGTGCATGGAAAACTCTCCATGTACATCTTAATTTATCTTCGAGCCAGCTCCATTTCAATTTATTTTGTAATCCACAGTCAACATCCTAGATCGACAAATCGTGCTTCAAAACACTCATTGTTATCAGAAGAGAAGATTCATTTGATTTTGACTGTATTTTTTAAACATGCACCTGAGAATGCAGAAACCAAATGGCTACGTTAATTTTTGGGAACCCAACTCTCCCCAAAATGGATTTCCAACAGGTGAGCAACAAAAATATGGAAACCCGACATTTCACTGGACAGTGAAGCAACAAAAATATGGAAACCCGACATTTCACTGGACAGTGAAGCAACAAAAATATGGAAACCTGACATTTCACTGGACAGTGAAGCAACAAAAATATGGAAACCCAACATTTCACTGGACAGTGAAGCAACACAAATATGGAAACCGACATTTCACTGGACAGTGAAGCAACACAAATATGGAAACCGACATTTCACTGGACAGTGAAGCAACAAAAATATGGAAACCCGACATTTCACTGGAGAGTGAAGCAACAAAAATATGGAAACCCGACATTTCACTGGACAGTGAAGCAACAAAAATATGGAAACCTGACATTTCACTGGACAGTGAAGCAACACAAATATGGAAACCGACATTTCACTGGAGAGTGAAGCGACAAAAATATGGAAACCTGACATTTCACTGGACAGTGAAGCAACAAAAATATGGAAACCCGACATTTCGCTGGACAGTGAAGCAACAAAAATATGGAAACCCGACATTTCACTGGACAGTGAAGCAACAAAAATACGGAAACCCGACATTTCACTGGACAGTGAAGCAACAAAAATATGGAAACCCGACATTTCACTGGACAGTGAAGCAACAAAAATATGGAAACCCGACATTTCACTGGACAGTGAAGCAACAAAAATATGGAAACCCGACATTTCACTGGACAGTGAAGCAACAAAAATATGGAAACCCGACATTTCACTGGACAGTGAAGCAACAAAAATATGGAAACCCGACATTTCACTGGACAGTGAAGCAACAAAAATATGGAAACCCGACATTTCACTGGACAGTGAAGCAACAAAAATATGGAAACCCGACATTTCACTGGACAGGATTCAATTAAAAAGGATTTGGTTATTTTCCTGCATTCTAGTGATAATCTTAGCATTTATTCTATTATATCTTGTTCATTGAGCTCTGTCAAACAAGATATAGTAGATTAAATGCGGATATTGAATGTACTGAGGGAGGTTCAAATTCAGTGAGATAATGTATGAGAATCAAAACCTTTTTTTAGCCCTTAACTGGAAGAGTGCTAAATTATTTTTGGTCATCCAAATTTGTCCATGTCTCTTTGCCTTGTTACAATTTATGGGAGAGTGCCACGTGGCACTCTCCCATAAATTGTAACAAGGCAAATACAGACTAAATAATTTCAATTCAAAAATTGTATGACACACATCCATAGAATATGAAGCCATTAAGTTGCAGCACCTGCACTTCAGAATAAAGCCCAAATATGGTCTTCCAGCACTCTACCAGTTAAGGAACTTACTTTCTGTTGTTAACCCTTAGGTCACAAGATTAATTTTATGTTAATAACTAACGTAACTAGAACTATCACTGAAGGTGATTAATACCCCCGCTTTGGGTTTTTAGAGGAATGCACTTCTGATCATGTAGGCGAAGGCCATAAGGAAATGTATACATAAAGATCATTTTTTGTTGTTGAAATTTGTATTTGCATGTGGCCTTCCACAGAACAACACTGAATACTTAAAGAGCCCACACATATATGGTTTACATTTGGAAAAACACATTTACAATGTGCAACATGTATTCAAAATCGGTTCATTAATGTAGGAGGAGTTGCACACACAAGAATCCCATTTGAAAACCCATAATAAATCCAAGTTAAAGGGAGATAACCTGGTTAAAATTGTCGCAGATCAAAAATTTGGGAATATGCGTATGTTCACTTAGTTGTGATAATGTTTGAAAGGTTTCGTCAAAATTGATTGATAAATGTAGGAGGAGTTGCACGCACAAGAATTTCATGTAGAAACCCATAATAAATCTAAGTTAAAGGGAGATAACCTAGTTAAAATTGTCGCAGCTCAAAAATTTTGGAATATGCGCATGTTTACTTAGTAGTGATTATGTCTGTAAACTTTTGTCCAAATTGATTGATAAATGTAGGAGGAGTTGCGCACACAAGAATTTCATGCAGAAACCCATATTAAATCAAAGTTCAAGAGAGATAACCTGGTTAAAATTGTCGCAGATCAAAAAGTTTGGAATAAGCACATGTTCACTTAGTAGAGATGATGTTTGAAAGGTTTCATCAAAATCGGTTCATTAATGTAGGAGGAGTTGCGCACACAAGAATTTGTTCGAACGGAAAGACATAATAAATCCAAGTCAAAGGGAGATAACCTGGTTAAAATTGTTGCAGATCAAAAATCTTGGAATATGCGCATGTTCACTTAGTAGTGATGATGTCTGAAAAGTTTTGTCCAAATTGATTGATAAATGTAGGAGGAGTTGCACGCACAAGAATTTCATGTAGAAACCCATAATAAATCTAAGTTAAAGGGAGATAACCTAGTTAAAATTGCCACAGCTAAAAAATTTTGGAATATGCGCATGTTCACTTAGTAGTGATGATGTCTGTAAACTTTCGTCCAAATTGATTGATAAATGTAGGAGGAGTTGCGCACACAAGAATTTCATGCCGAAACCCATATTAAATCAAAGTTCAAGAGAGATAACCTGGTTAAAATTGTCGCAGATCAAAAAGTTTGGAATATGCACATGTTCACTTAGTAGAGATGATGTTTGAAAGGTTTCATCAAAATCGGTTCATTAATGTAGGAGGAGTTGCGCACACAAGAATTTGTTCGAACGGAAAGACATAATAAATCTAAGTCAAAGGGAGATAACCTGGTTAAAATTGTCACAGATCAAAAATCTTGGAATATGCGCATGTTCACTTAGTAGTGATGATGTCTGAAAAGTTTTGTCCAAATTGATAGATAAATGTAGGAGGAGTTGCGCACACAAGAATTTCATGTAGAAACCCATATTAAATCAAAGTTCAAGAGAGATAACCTGGTTAAAATTGTCGCAGATTAAAAAGTTTGGAATATGCACATGTTCACTTAGTAGAGATGATGTTTGAAAGGTTTCATCAAAAACGGTTCATTAATGTAGGAGGAGTTGCGCACACAAGAATTTGTTCGGATGGAAAGACACAATAAATCTAAGTCAAAGGGAGAAAACCTGGTTAAAATTGTCGCAGATCAAAAGTCTTGGAATATGCGCATGTTCACTTAGTAGTGATGATGTCTGAAAAGTTTTGTCCAAATTGATTGATAAATGTAGGAGGAGTTGCGCACACAAGAATTTCATGTCCGGAAAGACGTACGGACGGACGGACGTACGGACGGACGGACGTACGGACGTACGGACGTACAGGGCGATTCCTATATAGCCCCCACTTCTTCGAAGCGGGGGTATAAATACATGAACACAGCTGCAGATGACTTAACAGTGTTTATACATTATTGTTGGCTGTCTGTACAGGTTTATATTAATAACTACTGTATATACATGAACACAGCTGTAGATGACTTAACAGTGTTTCTACATTATTATTAGCTGCATGTACAGTTAGCCAGTAATGATGTAAAAACGCTGTCCAAATAAATGCATCCTACTGGGGGAGTTTACATGGAAGAATACTGTGGGGCTAACTTTGTCATAACAATATACAGTACAGTCACTGTGGATTGGTCGGAATCCACACGTGGGCAGTTATGTCCACACATGTGTTTACCTGGTAGTAAAAATCATCATCAGCAAAATTTTAATTAATGAAGCACTGGGTTGTACCCGGTGCTTCATTAATTAAATTTTTGATGATTATTCCCGTAATTAGTGTTTGGAATCGAATATTATTGTGTCTGTGGAAATATTGCCCACATGTGGAAAGTGACTAAACCACGACGACTGTACTGTAAAAGAAACAGTTTGAGGCTGTATGGAGACTTGAGGGTTAAATCACCATAAATGAATACTTACTTCCAATCACGAACTACAACTCCTACAGTAACACCATTCTCTCTTCTATGTCGAATCTGTGTCTTTGTGATAGCTCTCAATAGTGTTGTTTTTCCTCTACCACCGTAACCAACCACCATTAATTTCATTCTGTAATATGGCATTGCCTACAATTCAATAATAGTAAGCATAGCCCTTCATCAAATGTAACAGTCATACACTATTCACAATTATTATATACTTTATAAATAACCACATTTCTATTGCTGGATCTTACACATGTGACTGGTACTCAAAAATCTGTGTACACCAGTTTTCCAGTGGATATCAACTTTCTAAATATAGCTTTTGGAAAATCCCCTCTCTAGTTCAATTTCAATCGACGTAATCTCTATAACACTGCTAATTTTTATGTTATTCTGCAGATGATAACTATTTTATTGTTAAATAAAAGTATTTCTGGTTGATATAATTGAACTTTTAACCCTTTGAACTCGTGATATCTTCCATTCCAGTTCAATGGGAGAAATTGGAAGAGTCCATATTTATTATCTGGGGCAGACCAATCAATATTTTCAACGTGCAGCCCCACACATTTACTGAACAGCCATTCTATATATTGTCGTTATGACGTATCATGCCGGTTCGTGTTCAAAGGGTTAGTTGACAAATAGAAGATTTTTTTTGAGGATGGTGTATATAAACAGTTATGGACTTTTATGGTGGCAAATATGATGTGATATGAACCTAAAAAACTTATACTGACCTCGGCTAATGTCTCAGTCAATATAAGTCTTTTAGGTTCAAATCACATCATATTCACCACCACAAAAGTCTATAATTGTATATCATCATTCTAACTTCAATATTTTACTCAATGTAATGAACTTATATGGCCAATACGAATGTAGGACACAATTCTCCTCCAGACCAAAAATCCTCAGAAAGATTCATAGATAAAAGCTTCCCTAAACGGAAGGCCCGCCACCCATTCCCCACTCCCCAATAAAAAAAATAACAGGGGCAACAAAAGATCCCCCAAATCAAAATAACAGGTACTGACAAAATAGGGCTCTGCAAATAGGAAACTTGACTGAATTGATTCTCAAATCAAATTGTACCCGGTGCTTCTTTCATTGAAAATCTGAGGGTGATTCCATTATTTTATGCTGGCGATTCGCTGTTAATGCATGCATAGACATATTGCCCAGCATGGATTTTGAACCTTTTCACGAGGACTGTAATGTATAAAATATTTAAAAATTAAAGTTTTCACATTAATTTTTTTTTTATACACCAACCAAACTTGCACAACCTAGAAATCAATATTATCATCTCTGGAATGATAATTGAGACAATTTTGAGGTCCCCCAAGGCCAGAGCCCAGGAAAGGCTGAATCATGTCAAAAGACAAATATAAGGCCGAACAAGAATAGCACTAGGTGGTATGCATAGAGTTAATTCCATGACTGCTTCCCTAATGATGATCTATGTATAACTAGACATTTCTTCTTTACAAAATCGATCTGCTTTATATCACTGAGTGCTCTACAGAGTGCGACAGAATAAAATTTAAATATGTTCCAATAAGACTAAAATCCTTGTCAACTGTTTGGATGAGAATTCCCATAGTTTTTTCTATCTTTATACCTCCAGTAGCATATATAGAGGATATGGAATGAGTGCTTTTCTCATATAATATTTAAGAAATGAGTCGAAGAATTTTCCGTTTTGGCGAGCCTCTGGCGAGCCCAAACAGAAAATTCGGACAAGTTTCATAAATATTATATGAGAAAAACACTCATTTCATATTCTAGTTTTCATATGACACACACACACGCACAAATTAGCCACTTAGTATAACCCTTTTAACCCATCATCTAACTTGAGTTGTAGACGGCACATGGAAAAAACATGCTCGTATAACTAAAAAATTTCATATTTTGCTTCCAAAACATAGGTTATGACCCCCTCATTGGAACGAGCTCGTTGAGCTCGTTCCAGTGAGGGGTCATAACCTATGTTTTGGAAGCAAAAAGTGAAAATATAAAAAAAAAATGAATGGCATTTTTCTTGTTGGTAAAAGATTAATACAATATAACCCACCCTAAATAGGACAGATAACAGAAATTCTCCCTACTGAAATTATGCAAATGTTACCCAGTTGTATTTTGATTAGCCAATCAAATTGTCCAGTTTTGAAATTGACCAATGAAAGCTCCCAACTCTAATTATGCAAATTATGAAAATGTGGCCCAGTTGTATTTTGGTCAGCCAATCAAATTGTCTAGTTTTGAAATTGACCAATGAAATTGACGGAAGGCTTTATTTATCACTGATTAATATGAAAACAAAATATCAAATGTTTTAAAGTGAACAAAATGGATGAGCCATGTGATAAAAAAGAGTTTGACGTCTCAACGCAAAATCTTCAAAAAGAGGTTGCCCATTTTGCAATTATTCCATCAATGGAGCGCAAAATGCTTCATTTTTTTTTTATAGTTTTCACACATGCAGCAGACAAAATTCCAAATGAAGTGTGGTTTAAATTATAAATTGGTTTACGATTTGAACTAAGATAGAATGATATTGACTTTTATCTGATTCACTGATTATCTGTCCATTGATGTGATGGGGTACACGACAGGTTTATTTACTGAACTTGTTATCATTAAAACTTGTCTTGTACATTTCATGATGTGGGTTTTGGGCTATGGGAACAGTCTTATTGGAACAGATACATGAATCATTTGTTCATTTCACGATGAGAGTTGTCGGCTATGAGTAGAGTCTTATTGGAACATATACAGCACTGTGATGAATTGCCAGTAACATGGTTGCAACTCGGATGAACATAAGCTCCGAGCCTCAAACCTCAGTACTGTCAATTCATCACAATAACTAATAATGTGCACCCCACTTCCTATTGTTTATTCAGCATGTTGTGCTGATGTGGTTGGTATGGACCGAAGGTAAATTTAGCCACTAAAATTTGTTCCTTTAGTAAAGTTTGAAGACTACAGTACAAGTCAAAATAAGTTGCAGCATAACCGCAATAAACTAAGAATACTGCTGATCCTGCACTGATAAGATCAGAATCTGACACCATTTTCTGGAAAGCTCTCAATGAGAGCTTTCCAGAAAATGATATCAGATTCTGGTCTGATCAGTGTATGAAGGGAAAGATGCACAGTTTATAGTGGGTATCCTACAACTTATTTTGACTTGCACTGTACCACACTTTATATACTACCACACCAACACAGATTATGATTCTCGCGGTCACTTAAAAATTGAGCTGCATCCCCACTATTTCACACGTATGTATATGCATTTCTAGTGAATATAGATATATAGAGATGACTACTTCCTTTAAGCAGGAGATGAATAATAGGGGACATAACTCATACATCCTAAATGGACATCAGGGTTGTACACCATGCACTTTCAGCCACAGGGCAGATCAGATCTGCTTAATTTTTGTCTTTTGATATTTTTCATTCTCTCCATGGCTCTGATCCAAGTGCACCTCTAAACTGTCAAATTTTCCAGGCCAGAGATAATGAAGAAGATAAAGAAGCAACTTGTGTCAGTGTGGTGGATTGAAAAGAAAATATCACAGCAATCAATTTTTATTAACCTCTAAACATTGCTCTTGGCATGAATTTTATTGGACAAGATCTTTCCCATATTGGTCTATCACCAAATGACATCAAAGCTTGACAACCAATGCTTGAGTTATAATGGAGAGTTTTGTAAGTATAACAAGAGGCATAACTGTGATAAGAATCTGTGGACGAAATCCACAATGTGTGGATGTCATTTCCCCCATATTGGTCGATCACCATACCAAAAGGACATCAAAACTCAACAACCAATGCTCGAGTTATAATGCAAAATGTTCATATAGACAGTTTTCTTAGTCAAACAAGGGACATAACTCAGGTTAGAGTATGTGGAAAAAAAACGCAATGTGCTGATATCCTTTCTCCCATGATGGTTTTGCACCATACAAAAGACCATCAAAATGCGACAAACAATGTTTGAGTTATAATGAAAAATGTTTGTATGGACAGTTTTCTAAGACTAGCAAGGGCCATAATATAACTTTGGAATAAAACTATTCTGCTCTGTCACCATACCAAAATCTGGCAAAGGTTATAATGAAAAATCAGAGACCTTGACTATATGCCCACTGAAACCTCATCCAGACAGCGGGGGAATAATAATACCATTAGGCCACACAAAGTAGATCTTCTGTTTCTCAGGCCATTATTTGTAAAATTGCATGCGAGCGAGCGAGCGTTTTTTTATTTTATTTTTTATTTCAGTAATTACTTCTTTGCCATCAAAAGTTCATGTTCTTGGTTCAAGTTTTAGGCCTCATAATCTACAGAATAGCATGTGTGGTGGTGTATTTCATCCCTTGAGTGCAAGAAGGCTTTGCAATGCTAAAGCATTGCAAAGCCTTCTTGCCCTCAAGGGACAAATTCATCAATTTTATTAACTTGGGTAAAATATCAGACATAAACCATTTAATTTTGATTTTTTTGAAGTTTAAATTGGTTATAAAAAGAGAGCATGCGGCAGCCAAAAGGACCATGCGGGAGGGCCTGAGAAACAGATTTTTTATTTTTTTAGGCCTTAATGCTCACTTTAACGCTAGAATATAGGAAAACAAATCCTTGTTATTAAACACTACTGTTAACTGAATAATTTCTAATAGTAAAGTGGCAATTCAATTAACTGGTAGAGGGCTAAATTTGTTTTGGTTACCAAAATTTATTCTCAGGTCTTTGCATTGTTACAATTTATGGGAGAGTGCCAAAAGGCACTCTCCCATGAATTTTAACTTGGCAAATCCTAAAAGACTAAATAATTTCACTGCAAAGGTGATATGAACAACATCCACAAAATATGAAGTCTATAATTTGTAGTAGCGTCACTTCAGAGTAAAGCACAAATATGGGCTTCCAGCACTCTACCACTTAACAGGGTTCCACCATACAAAGTAATTATCTGAGGCTTGAAAAAGTTAAAAATCTGTTTCACAGGTCCTAATGTATGGAACTTTTGCTCTCGTTTTATATTTATTTATTTATTGGTGTTTAAGGTCACATACTTATGCATGAATGGCTAATCATGACCATGACAGTTTTACGGGTGGAGGAAGCCAGAGTACCCAGAGAGGACCACCAAGGAATGACGAGCAGCTGCCAGCTCCCCAACATCGTAACTCTGCACTGCAGCACAGGCAGGGTTAGATTGGTTGAAGACATGCATACCATCGACGTGCAGTACGCCTTAGTACATGGCGTCATCGAGCCCCCATGTGGACAATGGGGGTTAAGTGCCGACACAGCGCTGGAGTCCGAATCGATCATTCAGACGGTCACCCATCGAAGGATTAACCAGGCTCGACATTGCTTAACTTCGGTGATCTAACAAAAACCGGTTACCGCAACACCACCGTGCCCCCGTGCTATTTTTATAAACAATGTACACTTAAAAAAATAAAAATAAAATGGTTTATGTCTGATATTTTACCTAAGTTAATAAAATTGATAAATTTGTCCCTTGAGTGCAACAAGGCTTTGCAATGCTTTAGCACTCAAGGGACAAAATACACCACCACCCATGCTATTCTGTAAATTATGAGGCCTAAAACATAAAACATGAACCTTTGTTGGCAAAGAAATAATTACAAAATAAAAAATAAAATACCACCCCCCCCCCCACCCCCCCCCCCCCCCTGCCCGCATGCAATTTAAAAAAAAATGGTCTGAGAAACAGATCAACCTTGTGGGGCCTAAAACATTCCACTATAATTGAGATATATTTATTTATTGGTGTTTAAGGTCACATATTTCTGCACAATGGCTAATCGTAACCATAACATGGAGAGTCAATCATTTATACCCAGGTTGCCCATTTTATTTATATATATTATTTATTTATTGGTGTTTAAGGTCACATACTTATGCACAATGGCTAATCGTGACCTTGACAGTTTTACGGGTGGAGGAAGCCGGAGTACCCAGAGAGAACCACCGAGCATTGACAAGCAACTGTCAGCTCCTCAACATTCTAACTCTGTTCAAGCTCCGCTCAAGCAGGATTACAGCGGCTGAAGACATGTGCAACATTAACGTGCATTACGCCTTAGTACATGGCGTCATCGTGCCCCCATGTAGGCAACCGGGATAAAGTGCCTTGCCCAAGGACACAACACGGGTCATCCCAGATGGGGATCGAACTCGGGACCTCTAGCATAGAAGTCCCAACAGTCTACCAATGAGCCACTGCGCTCCCGTTGCCCATTTTAAAGGATTTCCAGTCCAAGCATTAGTGACTAGATCTTATTTTACCAGTAAAACAGAGCTTGTTTACAGCAATGAACAAGCACTGCTTCACTTCCCGGAATTACCATGGAGCTATAATACAGCAATGAACAAGCACTGCTTCACTTCCCGGAGTTACCATGGACTTATAATACAGCAATGAAGAAGCACTGCTTCACTTCCCGGAGTTACCATGGGGCTATAATACAGCAATGAACAGCCATGAATAGTTCTGATGAAAATGACTTGAAAAATGCTCAGCGAGTTAAGAGTAAAAAGCAACCAGAGATTGCAATCAGTTTATTTTCAACAAGAAGAAAACACACCTAGTATTTATATATTTAGGTCTAGCTCCAATTTTGGAGAGTTTCTTGCCTTGCATAAACATTTTTATAGCATGACTACCTATTCTACTATATATAAAAAGCCTATGACATAAATTTTAGCTTCACACACCAAGCGTGGTGAACATGCCAGCAATGGAATTTCAATAGTTAAAATTTACACCTACAGTGGAACTACATTCAAGTTGACCTCTGGTGATCTTGCCTTGAAAGCAAACTTGTCTAAATTTATTACTCATCGCCTCATGAAGAGTGAAATGAAACCATCAATTATTTATTACGTTTTTAAATAAATTTACCTCATAAGATACCAAAAATTAACAAACATACGTTGTCTCATGTTAATAAAGCATTCATAACTCAATATAGTATGTTATTCAAATGAAAAGGCCCTGTAATTTGCAGGTTTCGTTTTCTATTTTGTTTTGGCGATAAATACCGCCCACCGCTGCTCATGTAAACAAAAACAGATTCGCAAGTGTGAATATTGATTAATTCAACAGTTAAACTCTTATTAATCTGACGATCATGGTAAAAAAAAATATATCCAAAGTAGCTTGGTGTACCAAATGTTCACCATTAACACCACTTCACCACTCATGGTGAACATTTGGTACACCAAGCTACTATGGGTATATTCTATATAGAACACAAGGCGTGAACTAGAGGCAGTTTCAAGAGGGTGTGTACACCTCATGTTGTGGGGGAAGTTTAGATTTAGATTTTTAAGGCCTTGAGAATGCATCTGGTAGCACCATGAGCTGCAAAAATAACTGACCTGAAAATGATATATTTAAAGTAATTTGTATATTTTTTATACTTACCAATGGCCCAGACTAGCTGGTGGTAACTCAATTTAATTCAGGGCCAAGCACAAATTTTGCACTCCCCAATCTCCAAAATTTGCATGCAAAACCAAAAAAATCAAGTCCTATCTGGTCCTCCATACTTTTGTTATCTGCGCATGCGCAATATGCTGGAAGATACCAAAATTGGCACCAACCATCATTCTTTCTACAGTGCCTGCTAAATGTTATAATCAGCGGGGAGGTATGAGTGCCCACTCATGGGAGGGCCATCCCCATCTGGGCCATTGGTAAGTATAAAAAATATACAAATTACTTAATATTTATCATATTTTTATACTACAACCAATGGCCCAGACAAGCTGAATCGTAAAAAGGCTGGAGGGTCTAGGACTTGAAGGAAAATCCAATCTCTCAATTATTTCGATAAAGAAGAGCTCCTACAGGAGAATAGGAGAAGACATAAGAATTACATATGTCTTTCTCTTTTATAAGAAAAGAGAATGACATAAGACCAACAATGTAATTGAGCATTACATAATTTCTCCACTTAAAGCCAGCATAACCCGTTATGCTAATTCGGGGAAGGAAACCAATATATAAAGCTAGTCCAGAGAATGAGACGCTTCATACTCATTTAAAAGTGTCCAAGGATTGTATATTGATGCCCATATGACACGGAACATATACAATTGCTTCACAGTGAGATACACTTTAAAAACAGAACATAAATGAGACATAGTTATTGCTTCACAACGAGCTACACATTAAAACTACCCAGGACCGATGGCGGACTACTGTCTCTGGAGGAGGCATTCCCTTGCTTTTCACTATAAAGCCAGATGACCTAAGGGAAAAACCGTCCCCTCCTTCCCCTTGTTCTGAGGATAAATTCCTCAGAATGAAGAGGGCAGCGGAATGGCATCAGTGTTCGAGCAGACTGCCTAAACACCTTGTAGATATAAAATTAATGGAGGACATTCTAATCAACAGAAAGAGGACCCAAAGATCTAAGGTCACCGGAGATGGACTCTAAATTTCTAAGGTAAAACTAGGTAAATGAAGGGGGTTGTGTCCAGTATGCAGCCTTCATCAGATCAGTAATGGCTACATTGTTAGAATAAGCCCAAGAAGTGGACAGTGCTCTAACCTCATGTGCTGAAATCTTGTTGACAGAACATTGATCCAAAGATAGATTCTCATAGGCAATACATATTGCTAATTGAATCCATCCAGCCATAGAATGAACAGATATATCTTTTCTGTTAGGAATCAAGAAAAGAAAGAATCTTTTTCTTCCTTTTCTAATAAAATCGGATCGACGTTTATAAATGTGCATTGCTCTTACTAGACACAGCAAAGGTCTTCGGTTATCCAAGGAAGGTAAAGCCTTAATGATAATAGGCTCCGGCCGCTTATCCGGAATCTGATTCTTAGCCAAAAATCCCAATTCCGTAGTGAGGGTAATAGTATTACCCACACTATGGTAATGGGAATCATCGACAGATAATGTATGAAGTTCACTAACTCTTCTGGCAGAGGCAAAGGCTAAGAGAAACGCTGGTTTGTATGTCAATAATTTGTACTCTACATCATCTAACGGCTCAAATGGAGCTTCTTGAAGCTTCAACAGAACCCAAGCCAAATTCCATTTAGGAATTAACCTGAGGGTTCTAGATCTTTTGACAGAAAAATTTCTAACTAGCTTGGATAAAGAAGTATCTGATCCAATAGCCAAGTTATCATGAGTGTCTGATAACACAGACCTATAGCCCTTGATAGTGACGGGCTGCAGTTTGAGTATGTCAAACAGGTAGACCAAGAAATTTGCAATCTGTGGAATGGACGGATCATAGATGTCCACAGATAGGTCCGTACACCAGCGGAAGAAAACCCTCCACTTCGCTGCATAATTCAACGAAGAGGAGGTCCTCCTGCAGTTAGAAATTGCGTTCACTGCTCATCCTGTAAAGTGTTTTTCCGTGCAAAAAGGACTGCACAACGGAAATTTGGGAAGGTTGAGACCTTCCGGGTTGTGACGCAGTGCGCGAGACTTCCCCTGATACAGAAGATCCTTTCGAGGAGGGAGCTTCTGGGGAATGTCCCATAACAGACACCTGACAAGGTTGATGCAAGGTTTCTGTGACGACAGAGGTGCTACTAGCAGGATTTTGCAGTGTGACTGTTGGATCTTTAACAGAATCTGCTAAATCAACGGAGCTGGAGGATATGCATATCCTATCATTCCGTCCCATGAGATCGACAGAGCATCTGCTGCGTATGCTCGATGATCTGGACATGGTGACACGAACATTGGTAACTGATTGTTTAGGTGTGTCGCAAAAAGATCTATCATGGGATGATCCCACTGGTAGCAAATCTGACTGAATATTCGCTTGTTGAGAGTCCAGTCCGATGGCAACAGGCAACCTCTCCGACAGAGCGAGTCTGCTAGTACGTTTAAACGACCCGGTAAATGACGGACAGAGATGATGATTCAGAACGAATAGGAGAATCTTCTCCGTTAATTCGCATAACGGAATCGAGTGAGTGCCACCTTGGTTCCTGAGGTAAGCTACTACTGTCGAGTTGTCCGACAGAATCTGAACATGGACGTTCGCTATTTGACAAGTCAAATGTTGTAGTTGCTAGTGCTAGATCTGTTAAAACAATACTGGTTTCGAGCGAATGTGTTTTCATCCTCCAGTTCTGTGTAAAGAATATCTGGAGGGGACGTGTGCGCAGGTGGCCCATCTGAATAAGATCTGCAGCCGCTCCGCACAGCCCCATCAGTCACATAAACTCCATCGCCATCACTGCGGGAGAGTTTAGACAAAAGCGAGCATAACAACTGACTAATTTCGCTCTGGGTAATGGCAGATGAACCAGATTGTTGTGAGTCTCCAAGCTCATTCCCAAGTGAATGAATGATTTGGAGGGAGCTAGATCCAACTTTATCTTGTTTACTATGAAAACGAGACATCGGAACAATTGAAGTACACTCTGAACATCGTTCTGAAGAATAATTCTGTTTCCATATCTCTGAAAAATGCCGTCCAAGTAAGCCGACGTTACCACAGATGAATGAGCTTGGAAGTATGACATTACCGAATACATTATTCGAGTGAAAGCCCAAGGAGCTAGGTTCAGACTGAAGCACATTGCTCTGCACTGATAAACCTCTCCTTGCACAGCAAACCGCTGGTACTTTATGAATGTCGGATGCACCAGGACATGAAAGCAGGTGTCGTTTAGATCTATGCTTGCCTCATAATCATCCACTTGAATGCTCGCCCTTACCGACCGAATGGTTTCCATATAGAGCTTTGGAGCTACGATCAACTTGTTTATCCAGCTCAAGTCTATTACCGTTCAGAACGAGCCATCTGGCTTCAGTAAGAGGAACAGGTGACTGTAAAAACCCTGAGAATTTTGATTCTTGATGACCTCTATTGCTTCCTTTAATAAGAGAGCCTGTACCTCTGCAAGGAGAGACTCTCTTTTGAAAGGATCCGCCGGAAGATTTGTCCAATGCGGACATCTTGTAAGTGGGGGTTTTGCTTGGAATGACAGCTGTAGGCCTTCCAGGACTACACTTCTCACCCACTGATCTTCCATGACTTCTGTCCAGTTTCTCGCGAAGTTTGATAACCTTCCGCCAACTGGCAAGCAATAGAGGTCTTGTCCATCACCTGTATGCCTTATGAGGCTTACGAGAGGAGATACTACGCCCTCCCCACGAAGAACCTCATCTCGTTGGCTTAGGAGTGTCTGATCTATAGTCTCAATCAGACCTGCGCCCCTTTTCCAAGTCGCTATACTGATGACCTCCGGAGTAATTATAGGAGGGTTTCTTGTACCCTCGTGAGGAGTTTCCTTTAGTTGAATGTGAGGAAGAACGACCTTGCTTACCCCGGTCTGCTGAAGCATGTGGTTGAGACGCAGACTTCAGTAGCAGAACGAAAGCTTGTCATCAAATAGAGTATGTCCGGAGACCGGAGCGACCAGGAGAGAGCTTTTCACCTTGTCATCGACGCAAGAGCAGCATCATGTCTGATCAACTCCAGATTCACCAATGTCAGGGCACAGTTGTACGTGGCATACATGCCTGCCCTGGAAAGAACTCCAAGCGAGGAACAAACATCCTTAAATTCCTTCTCATTAACACAGTGCGCTCTATTGGATGAAATAGCACATTCCATCACTTCCGAGCATATATTGAATGATGCAGGTAAGGACGTATCTAAATCCCTGACCTGCTCATCTAAACGCAGAGGAGGTCTCTGGACATTTTCTGCATTTTAAATGAATGTGGTCCAAGGAACGGTATATTTATGGAAGATGTCGATAAGAAACTGCCTTTCTTCTTGGTACTAGAAGATAGGTTGAATATGGCGTCATTAACATGGCCGAAGGCCTCTGAAACATGCCAAGATTGTTTCGGGAAGGAAAGAACATCCTCTTTCCTTCGCACGAAATCGTAGTCCAGAGATGACAGCGGTTAGCAGTTTCTCTCTAGTAGTTGCAGCTTGCTGATCAGGTGGAACAATGTCAGAATAGTATTGATGAATAAAATTCACTGCTACTATATGTTGTTCCGAAAGGGAAGGGTAATCCTCTTCCTTGTCCCTTTCACCATCTGACTGATTCAGCTATGTGAAGTTCGGT
This sequence comes from Pictodentalium vernedei, assembly GCA_031216915.1. NCBI lineage: Eukaryota > Metazoa > Mollusca > Scaphopoda > Dentaliida > Dentaliidae > Pictodentalium > Pictodentalium vernedei. The sequence continues at coordinate 855,011,294 of CM062296.1, read as the reverse complement.
CCATCACATCTGCGTGTGCAGATGACTGAACCGACCCAGCACTGTCCGGCAGCTCACCACCGGAGTCTGTGGAAGGCTGCTCTTGCACTTGCTGGGATGCTGCAATTAGCTGTGCAATCTGTGACAGCAAGTCCGTTACAGAGTCTTGAGGAGCAGCGGTCTTGTTTGTTCGCCGCTTGCTGCTACTGGGACGAAGATCCGGAGGTAGATCTTTTCTCTGCACGTCCCAATGAATGAAGCCTCGGATTGCTAGCCACTGGATGGTCAGACTTCACAGACGAAGTCTGGCTCTGTCTTCGTGCAGCTGGCTGCATATCTGAAGGCGGGTAGCTATCTTGCGGCTGTGTGTTCTTTACTAACGTAGCGGAGGAAGCCTGGACTGTAGCCGGCCCCGGCTGCAGTCTAGACGGAGCATCTCGAGCAGCGGGTGTGGATGTATGCTCCGGCTCATGCAAGTTTCTCAAAACAACATTTGGCCCCAAATGTTGTTGGGTTACAGAAGGCTCTCCCGCTCGCGATCTATCAGAACTCGCCGAGCTTCCCAAAGAGAAACTTGCTGACTTCCTCCCTATTTCCGTTGTCGCTGAGTGAGGTTTAGTTTTTGAGGTGCTCGCTCAATCCAAATCTACACTTCCCTCGACCGCAACAGACTTACCCCATTTCACGGCTCCCACAGACGGAGTAACTGCTTCACTGGTCGAGCTAGCTGCTTGCAAAGGATTAAGAAAACTAACTAGAGGTCTTATCTCGTGCTTAATACTCATGAGCACCTTCGCAGCTAGCTCTGTTTGCTCATCAGAACACGACAACGGTAGCACACTTTTGATGGGTGTCACAATACCATCACCATGTTTTTGTTCCTCTGAAATAGAAACTGAAAAACTCAAATTATATTGTGTTGAGAGCTCCGGCAAAAGATTCTCACTGCCAACAACATACCGTGACACCTGGCTCCAACATTTGTCATCCCAATGTACACACAAGTAGGACAAGAATCCGTAGGAGTGCAGCGACTACATGTAAGGCAACAAGCATGTAAATCCGAGTAAGACTTCGTCGCCTTGCATTTAGAGCAGTAAAACTTTCATAATATAATTACAACCAAAAGACAGTTGATAGCACTCCTACAAACTCCTCAACAAAAATATATGATAAAGATACATGAATAATAGCAATCAAAATTAAATTTGAAAAAATTACAAAAAAAATTTGCGAAAAAATTTTGAGAAAATTCTTAAGTTCCCAAAGGGAACATTATGAGCCCAAGGCAGACATGTTAACCTCCAGAATAATTTTTCAGGGAACCTGAGAGTGATTTTCAGAGAAATTATTTATTTATTTATGTTTAAGGTCACATATTTATGCACAATGGCTAATCATGACCGTGACAGTTTTACGGGTGGAGGAAGCCGGAGTACCTGGAGAGAACCACCGAGCAACGACAAGCAGCTGCCAGCTCCCAACATCGTAACTCCGCACTGCAGCACAGGCAGGGTTAGATTGGTTGAAGACATGCGTATAATTGACGTGCAGTACGCCTTAGTACACGGCATCATTGTGCCCCCACGCGGGCAATGGAGATGAAGTGTCTTGCCCAAGGACACAACGCGGTTGCCGCAGGTGGGATTCGAACCGAGGACCTATCGGCTTACAGCCTGCACCTCTACCAACTGAGCCACCGCGCTCCCTTTTCAGGGAAATGGGATGGATTTCCGGGAAAAGTTCGCGCGGGGACAAAATAAAAGAAAAAACTTGTGAATTTTCACCTCATGGACCACTATTAACACCAGGTTATATCCAGAACTAGTTGTCGACTATGCTGATGCATTTATGCTATGTTAAAAAATCATAAAATAACTGTTGATTTTAACCCTCCCCAGGATCCTCTTCTTCATGAGCCAACCCCCCCCCCCTCTCCTCACCACCACCACCCACCCACACGGTCACACAGAGCACCTCCACCAGTGGTTTGCTCTTATCAAAGTCTACTTAGCTAATAATTACCCAAGTCTGGAAATGTTAACAGGAAAAGATGTCCTAATGTTCAGGTACTTCAAGAACATTAGTATTTAGAAAGTATCTTTATCAAACTTCATGCATGTGGGAGGTTTGTGCCCAAAACAAAACTTTTCTTTTCATCATTGAAGCATTTTTTTTTAATTCCATTCAAAATTTTCTGGGTACAGATGGCCAACAGTTAACAGTTCTGCAGGCAGCACAACAGAATAAATGTAGTGTTAGAAAATAAGTCCATTGTGTTTAATTATGCAGTCATAATTTTTCGGCATCCTAAGCGACTTTAACCTACTTTTAAACTGTGTTAAATAGTTGTTGTTTACGTTTTGATTTTGGAAAAGGGATGAGAATTAAAGCTATTCTCTGAAGGAATAAATAAATATATATTATTTAATTCATTTTCATATATTTTAATTTCCAAAAACTGCATTTAAATGAAGGTGGAGATTTCAATTTTTTGAAAGTAAGTCACCTATTTTCACTTCGACACCCGCACATTGATCATGAATCTCTGAAAAAAAAACCCAGAAATAAACATGAACACAGTTGAAATATATATCATAAAATACCCTTTTCTTAAATAAATTTAACTTAAATCCATATTTTACTGCTTCGTGAGTTTTTACCAGAGTTTGAAATGCATGTGATTTGACTCCGACCGTTTTTCTTAAGTTACAACGGGAACGAAATATTTGACTGTTGTTTTCCGGGATTTTTGGTCCAAAACTGATTCCCCTCCGGGAGGCCGGGAACAACTCTGAAACTCTGGGATTTTCCTGGCCATTCCGGGAGATTTAACATGTCTGGCCCAAGGGCATCCCAATAGAGCCTAAGTGTGGACAAAATCTCAAAAGTTTTTGAGCTACACTACCAGAATCATAATCAATGTATCCTACAGTAATTCTACAGTAATATAATAATAAATACTACATATATTTGAGGACGTTGCCAATGTAAACAACGTTAAAGGAAAACACCTGAAACAAGACATCAGGCACACAAAAAGGCCCAAAGTCAGTAACCGATTTAAAAGCTACCCGATGCAAAGCTAGATCTTCATACGAAGAAATGAAAGTTTCAATGACACTATAGCTCAACTTGTTAAGACATGTACATGTATAGTATGTGACACAGCAATGACAAACATCTAGGTAATGACCTGATAACAAAGGTACATATAAAGTATTGTAACGGTCTGTACATAAACACTGACCGTAGCCTTTAACAAATGTATAGGTTAAGTATTGTAAAGGTGGGTGACAGTCAGATGCTAAACTAGAAAAGAAATCTTTGAGTCCCAGAGTGGGTCTGACTGAACCCCAAAATATTTGTTCTCATAGCACAGTGATAACAAAGGTACTCCCAACACACTCGTTCTTGTCCCAAGGTGAAAACAAAGGGACCCAAGAAGTTTCGTGAAGATCAGTTCATAAATACGAGCTGTATAGAAGTTGTGACAAAAAACTGATTGGACCTAATTTTGGTACAAAATGGCCACTGGCAACCATCTTGAATTTTGGACCGCACCCAGAAACACTCATTCTTGTCCCAAGGTGATAACAAAGGTACCCAAGAAGTTTTGTGAAGATCGGTTCATAAATAGCCCGAGCCGTATTGACATGTGCACTTACAGTGTATAAGTAGCACTGAATAAATCAAAGTTCATCTAATTTGCATAATTTCTGCACGAGAAAAAACCCCGTACTATATGTGATGTATTCCATGTTACTAAACATTCATACAAAAATTTATTCAAATCAGAAGTTCTGTACAAAAGACTGATTGTACTAATTTTGGTACAAAATGGCTGCTGGTGGCCATCTTGAATTTTGGACCACACCCCAAAACACTCGTTCTCATTCCACGGTGATAACAAAGGTACCCAAGAAGTTTCGTAAAGATTGGTTCATAAATATGGCCTCTAGCCTGAGCCGTGTAGAAGTTGTGTACAAAAAAACTGATTAAGACCTAATTTCGGTACAAAATGGCCACTGGCAGCCATCTTGAATTTTAGACCACACCCAGAAACACTCATTCTCATCCCAGAGTGATAACAAAGGTACCCAAGATGTTTCGTGAAGATCGGTTCATAAATACAGACTCTAGCCCGAGCTGTATTGACATGTGTACTTACTGTGTGTGAGTAGCACTGAAAAAATCAAAGTTCATCTAATCTGCATAGTTTCTGCATGAGAAAAAAAACCCATATTATATGTGATGTATCCCATGGTACTAAACATTCACACAAAAAATTATTCAAATCAGCGCTTTTATATGGAAGTTCTGTGTAAAAATCTGACTGCACCTAATTTTGTACAAAATGGCTGTCATCGGCCATCTTGAATTTTGGACCGGACTCAAAAACACTCGTCCTCGTCCCACGGTGATACCAAAGGTACCCAAGAAGTTTTGTAAAGATCGGTTCATAAATACGGCCACTAGCCAGAGACGTATTGGCATTTGCACTTATAGTGCTGAAAGTAACACCAAAAAACATCAAAGTTAGTCTAATTTGCATAATTTACGCACAAGAAAAAAACCTGTATTATATGTGATGTATCCCATGGTACTAAACATTCAAACAAAAAATGATTCAAATCAGCGCTTTCAATATGGAAGTTCTGCACAAAAATCTGATTGCACCTAATTTTGTACAAAATGGCTGCCAGCAGCCAACTTGAATTTCGGATTGGACCCCAAAACACCCGTTCTCGTCCCACGGTCATAACAAAGGTACCCAAGAAGTTTCGTAAAGATCGGTTCATAAATGCGGCCTCTAGCTCAAGCCGTATGGAATTGTTGATGGACAGACAGACGACTGGCCATGGCATAAGCTCAAATTTGGCTTCGCCAAAGTTGAGCTAAAAACGATACATCAGATAAAGGATTCAAGACCAAACGCCCTAACACCCCTAGGGTGAGGACGTAACCATGGGGATAAACAGAATAAACATTCTGTAATACACATTAAACTCCCAAGAAATTTAAAAAAATTTCAATAAAAATAGCCAAAAAGCTTGGGAATTTAACTGGGGGGCTTCAAGGAAGGATGAGGAAGGAACACTTAACAAACAGTGGAAAAATCATTAGCAATAATGATGACGTCAGACCCATGTCCCGAAAGAGGGGAACATGAAATCATTTTTATAATTATTATAAAGTTACAGCCCTGAACTTTTGAAACCACCGTTGTTTACTTCCATCATCCATTTGCAGCGTTGGAACCACCAATTCTTTCATTGATTTGTGTCTGGCATCCTCAAAAAAGGGGATTTTAAAGCATACATGTCAGATCATTGTTACTGAATTTAGGGCCAAACAAAGAATGATAGTTTGCGCCAATTTCGGTACCTTCCTAGATACTGCACATGCGCAGATAACAAAAGTATGGAGGACCAGATCGGACTTGATTTTTGGGGTTTTGTATGCAAATTTGGGGGATTGGGGGGTACAAAATTTGTGTTTGGCCCTGAATTAAATTGAGTTAGTACCAGCTACAGTACAGTCGCCGTGGACTGGTCACTTTCCACGCGTGGGCAATATTTCCACAGACGCAAAAATATTAGATTCCAAACACTAATTACAGGAATAATCATCAAAAATTTAATTAAAGAAGCACCGGGTACAACCCGGTGCTTCATTAATTAAAATTTTACTAATGATGATTTTTACTACCTGGTAAACAGATGCGTGGACATAACTACCCACATGTGGATTACGACCAATCCACGGCGACTGTACTATACAACCCGGTGCTTCATTAATTAAAATTTTGCTGATGATGATTTTTACTACCTGGTAAACACATGCGTAGACATAACTACCCACGCGTGGATTACGACCAATCCACGGCGACTGTACTGTAGACTGGGCCATTGGTTGTAGTATAAAAATATTGGAATTTTAATAGTACTTTTTCCAGAATATTTATGTTTCTATCGTGTTAAAGAAAGTTGCCATAAATGTCCCTCTCCTCTAACTACTGCCACTTTTTGTTTTTTAATGCAGCATCCATATCACTAATCAGAGAATTTTGAATTAAAATGCTCATTTTACCATGCAAACACAGCAAAATAACAATCAAATGACCTTGAATGCACTTGCATTTCAAGAACAGATTAATTTTAAAAATGGTTAGTGGACAAGGCAGAAAAAAAAAGTTTTAAGAATGGTTACTGTATGAAACAACACCACCAAAGCATAACAAAACATTGATAATTTGATGAAACCGAGATCAATAAACAAGACTTATGAAAGCCAGAATGGAACGAAAAACTGGAAGTATGGCAAAAACCAATGAAAGGGTCAATGACACTGCAGCTTAACTTGACTGTGTGTAGTGTTTGATGAAAAGGATAATGTTCAATGTTTATCAAAGGATTATGAAATAAGACAAGAATTGTGATAATTGAGAATATGTTAAGTTCTGTACCCTACATGCTATGTTTTCAACAAGAATAATTTGAGGTGTAAACTGTACTAAAGAATTCAGGCTTGGGTTGATGCGGCCCTCAGAATTAACCTATGTCAACCAAAGTTACCAAGTCACAGTAGAATCATTCCAAAACAAGTCATCCTACCATGTTACAATGAAATCGCTTCATAAATATGACTTGTATGCTTTTCTAAAGGAATGTAGGTCACATGCTGGTCCGACGATCATGGTTGACTGATCAGGACCAAAATAGGACAGACTCATCTGTATATCATACCGAGAGTTATCCTACCAAGTTACAATAAAATCCCTTCATAACTATAATCTGTAGACAGTGCTCAAGGAATCTGGATCACATGCGAAGCAGTGGTAACGGCTGACCGATCGTAGCCAAAATAGGACAGTCCCCTCTAGACATCATACCAAGTTATTCTACCAAGTTACAATGAAATCGCTTCATAAAAGTATAGACTGCGCTAAACAAATCTAGGTTACATGCCTGTGTGGCCATCACAGTTGACCGATCACGGATAAAATAGGATGTTCTCATCTAGACATTATACTTAGTCATCCTACCATTTTACAATGAAATCCATATATAAATGCAACCTGTAGACTGTGCTAAAGGAATCTAGGTAACGTGCACCTGTGGCCATTATGGTTGACTGAACCCGACCAAAATAGGACATTCTCATCTAGACATTATACAAAGTCATCCTACCAAGTTAAAATGAAATCACTTCATAAATACGACCTGTAGACTGTGCTAAAGGTTTTCAGGTTTTGGGCATGTTCAGCCATCACGGTTGACTGATCACGACCAAAACGGGACATTCTCATTTAGACATGACCTCGAACCTGCAAATGAAATTTTGTGATGATCGGACAAGAACTACGCGTTGTAGCCTGTGCTAATCTTAACAGACTCATAGACTTCTGCACATGTGATGGCAATAATCTATCTTGACTTTGTCACTTCACTCTGATGTCAAAATACCAAAATTTCAGGAAGCTGTTTTTTCCCATAATGTATCTAGAAATTTAACCAATTCAGTCTCATTTGACAGAGCTCAATGAGCTCTGTCAAACGACATTGAATTGGTTAAATTTCTAGTTGCATTATGGGAAATTTTTTCTGCCTGAAAGTTAAAAAATTTATAGTAATTTATATATTTTTTATACTTACCAGTGACCCAGACATAGCTGGTGCTAACTCTTAAAAATCTAGGGCCAAACACAAATTTTGCCCCCCAATCCCCAAAATTTGCATCTAAAACCAAAAGAAATCATGTCCTGAAGGACCTCCATACTTTGCCCTTACTGCGCATGTGCAGTGTCAAGGACGTTCCAAAATTGGCGCCAATTATCATTCTTACAAGCAGTGCCTGGTCAGCGCTATGTACTCAGCGGGGAGGTATGAGTTCCCAACTCCTGGGAGGGTCATCCCCGTCTGGGTCATAGGTAAGTATAAAAAATATATAAATTACTATGAATTTTTTAACATTTTTATACTGTACCAATGACCCAGACATAGCTGAATAGTAAAAAGGCTGGAGGGCCTAGGACATAGAGGAAAATCCAATAAGCTCAACTATATAATATAGAGTCAACCCCTCAAGGAGAAAAGGGGTATTACGCTTTACATGAATCTCTTATTTTATGATAAATTAGAAAGATACAATACCCTTCATAATTGAGCACAATAACATTCATGTTCTCTATTAACATCCAGTATAACCCTTTATACTAATTATTTTTAAAGTAAGCCAATAAATAAAGTTAGTCCAGAGAATTGAGACTCTTTATATTCTTTAAAAGTGTCCGAGGATTGTATATTAACACCCGTTTGACACTTGACATATACAAATGCTTCACACCGAGCTACACTTTAAAAATATGACATGAATGAATTCTTAACATTAATATTACACTTTAAAACCATCCCGGAAACGACTCAGAATTACTGACTCCAGAGGAGGAACTCCCTTGCTTTTCACTATAAAGCAGGTGACCTAAGGGAACACCCTCCCCCCCCCCCCCCCCTTCCCCTTGCCCTGGGTTAAATAGCCCAGAGTGAAGAGGGCAGCAGGACGGAGTCACTGCCGGAACAGAAAGCCTGCATAACTATAGTTGCAACTGTCTAGTGGACGACATTCTGAGCAACAGATAACGGACCTAAACAATGCAGGTCTCCAGAAATGGACTCAATATTTCTGAGATAAAAATTTGTGAATGTGGATGGCTGAGACCAATAAGCAGCCTTCATTAAATCTGTAATAGCAACACTATTTGCGTAAGCGCAAGAAGTAGAAAGAGCTCTTACTTCATGAGCCGAAATCTTAAGCACAGACTACTGAGAAGAAGATAAATTTTCATAAGCAGTACGGATAGTTAATTGAATCCATCTAGCAATAGAATGGACCGAAATGTCCTTTCTATTAAGCATCAGAGACAGAAAGAAACGTTTCCATCCCTTTCTGATAAACTGAGATCTCTGTTTATAAATACGTAAAGCTCTAACAGGACAGAGTAAAGGCCTACGCCCGTCTGAAGACGGCAGCGCCTTAATAACAATCGGTTCCGGATATTTATTAGGAGCCTGATTCTTAGCTAAAAATCCAACATAAGTAGTGAAGGTGACAGTGTTCCCGACACTACGATAGTGAGAATCGTCCACCGATAGTGCATGAAGCTCACTGACTCTTCTAGCAGAAGAGAAAGCTAAGAGAAAAGCTGTCTTATAAGACAAGAATTTGAAATCTACTGTCCCAAGAGGCTCAAATGGCTTTTCCTTCAGTTTAAAAAGAACCCAAGCTAAATTCCACTTAGGAATTAATCTAAGAGTTCTGGGTCTATTTATCGAGAAGTTTCTAACTAACTTAGATAAAGAGACATTAGATCCAATTTGTAAACTATCGTGGTGTGCATAGGTATCAGATAACATAGACCTATAACCCTTAATAGTAACAGGCTGCAGTTTGATCTCGTCAACTAGAAAGTTTGCAACATCTGGTATGGAGGGATCAAAAATATTAACAGAATGATCCCTACACCAACGACGAAAAACCTTCCACTTAGCCGCATAGTTTAGCGAAGAGGAGGTCCTCCTACAGTTAGAAATCACGTCCACTGCTCGTCCTGTAAAGTGCTTGCCATGCAAGAAGGACCGCACAACGGAAAAACGTGAAGGTTGAGACCTTGCGGGTTGTGATGAAGTTGACGCGGTTTCCCCTGCGAAAGAAGATCCTCCCGTGGAGGAAGCTTTCGCGGTAGGTCCAACAACAGACACCTGAGTAGATTTATCCACGGTCTCTGTGGAGACAGAGATGCTACCAACAGAATCTTGCATTGAGATTGTTTTATTTTTAGCAATACTTGCTGAATCAACGGCGCTGGAGGATACGCATATCCTATCATTCCGTCCCATGAGATCAATAGAGCGTCTACTGCAAATGCTCTTGGATCCGGACAGGGTGACACATACGTCTGCAACTAATTGTTGAGATGTGTCGCAAATAAGTCTATCATTGGCCGTTCCCATTGGTAGCAAATATGATTGAATACTTGTTTGTTGAGAGTCCACTCCGATGGCAACAAGCGACCCTTCCGTGAAAGGGAGTCTGCTAGTACATTCAGACGACCCGGTATATGACGGACCGAAAGTAGAACTTGATGTTCTAGAGCAAACAAAAGGATTCTTTCCGTTAAATTGAATAACGGAACGGAATGAGTGCCTCCCTGGTTCCGTATATACGCCACTACTGTCGTATTGTCGGATAGGATTTGGACATGAGCTTTGTGAATAATGTCCATCCAATGACGTAACGCAAGCCAAATTGACATCATTTCCTTGATGTTTATGTGCTTGCTTAGGAACTGCGGATCCCAAAGACCCTGGCATCTCGAATCCGTTGGGATCAATGATGCACCCCAACCTGTTTGACTGGCACCCGTCGTAATCGTAAAACTCGGATCCGGCAACTGCAGCGGAACTCCCTGAGTTAACCACTGAATGTTTGCCCAAGTCTGAATCTCTTGTTTCACTTGATCTGACAAGAGAACGTCTATGTGGAGCGAATGAATCTTCACACTCCAATTCTGAGTCAAGAAAATTTGGAGAGGACGAGTGCGTAACCGCCCCATCGGAATGAGATCCGCAGCGGCTCCGCACAGACCTATCAGTCTCATGAACTCCCTCGCTGTGACTTTGTCTGCATGAAGACAATAGCGAGCGTAACAACTGACTAATTTCGCTCTGGTTAACGGCAGACGAACGAGATTGTTGTGTGTCTCGAAGCTCATTCCTAGATGAGTGAATGACTTGGATGGCACCAGATCCGACTTCTCCTCGTTTATAACAAAACCGAGACGTCGGAGCAATAGAAGCAGATTCTGCACATCGTTCTGAAGCGTTAACTCGTTGCCGTACCTCTGAAGAATGTCGTCCAGGTAGGCCGAAGTTACCGCAGATGAATGAGCTCGGAAATACATCATTACCGAGTCATTACCCGAGTGAAAGCCCAGGGTGCTAGGTTCAATCCGAAGCACATCGCCCGGAATTGATACACCACTCCTAGGACTACAAAGCGTAGATACTTTCTGAATGTCGGATGTACCATGACATGAAAGTACGCATCTTTGAGATCTATGCTTGTAGCATAATCGTTCACACGAATACTCGCTCTGACCGATCGAATCGTCTCCATATAGAACTTCGGAGCGACGATCAGCTTGTTTATCCAGCTCTAATCTATGACTGGACGGTGGTTTCGGAACCAGAAACAGATGGCTGTAGAATCCCGGTGTTTCCTGGTCTTCTACGACCTCTACCGCGTTCTTCATTAAAAGAGACTGCACCTCCGATAACAGAGCGTCTCTTTTCTGCGGATTTGACGGAAGTTGAGTCCATTTTGGACTTCGAGTTAATGGAGGCTTTCGTTTGAAGGATATTCTTAGACCTTCCGAAATCACCCCTCTCACCCAAGGGTCGTCCGTAATCGACGCCCACTCTTCTGAAAAACTCGAAAACCTTCCGCCAACCAGAACACGATAGAGGTTGAAACCATCACCTCCTGGACCTGCGGAAGGAGAAACCACGTCCTCCACGACCCGCACCTCGTCCCGTCGACCTCGGGGCATCCGACCAGTTGTCCCGGCCCGAAGGACGTCCCGCACGTGAGTCGCTGCCTTGACGGTCTCTTGAATAAGACCAAGAGGACGCACCGGAACCTCTATAGGAACCTCTCTTGGGCGCATTAGTCCCAGAAGTGCCTGCCTTATTCTTATCTGCCGTATCCGACTTTTTGGAAGCGGATTTAAACAGCAGAGAATCCGAAGCTTTCTTAGTAATTTTATCGTAGATTGCAGAAAGCTTGCCGTCGAAGAGAAGTTGTCCGGAGACCGAAGCGACTCTGAGAGAGTTCTTCACCTTACTTTACACAAGTGTGGATGTAGCTAGGGCTGCGTCACATCTAACCAACTCCAGGTTTGCCACTGAAAGGGCGGAGTTATACGTGGAATAAGCTACTGCCCTTGAAAGAAGTCTTAAAGAGGATTGTATATCCTGGAATTCTTTCCCTTGAAGACGCAGTGATAATGCCTTTGTAAGGTGGTCTGCGTAAGATAAAGCGTCTAAACTGGCCCTGTTAGACGTAGTTGTCGTATCCAACACCGCGGTTGGAATGGACGTAGACGACGGTAATGACAATTCTAAGTCTTCCGCCTCGTCGTCAAGACGCAGAGGAACTCTCGGAATACCCTGTCCTGCCGTATCGAATTTATTCCTTGCATTAATGAAAGGCAGGTTAAGAGCATTGGTGGACAAGAAACCAGCTTTGCCTGTTTTGGAAGCAAGCTTGAAGATAGCGTCATTCAATAATTCAAATATTCTTGTGACATTATTGGACTGAGACAGAAACTCAGGGACGATGTCTCTGAACCGCTCGAAGAATTCAGTGTCCAATGACGCTATCAGTCTCTTGTCCGGTACCGCAGCAGTCTGGCCCGACGGAACAACTTGAGGAAGGAAGTGCCGGATGAAATCCACGGCAGGTTTATGTTGTTCCGAAAGGGATAGCTCCAAGTCATCCGTATCCCTTTCGCCATCCGGTCGGACCTCATGATGCTCCCGGTCGTCCGCACCTGATGCTTTGGCGGAGCGTACTGACCCAGCGCCGTCGGATAATTCCCGATCCGACACCAATTCTGTCGATTGCTGGGATGCTGCGATAATTTGTGCTATCTGAGCTAGCACGTCCGTCATCGAGGCCTGCAGAGTAGCGGTCTTTCGTTGCTTAGCCGCGGGAAGCTCCGCATCAACTGACTCCCGCATACTCTTCCGATGCGAACGTCCGGAGTCTACCGGCCTCGTGTCCCTGGCTACCGGATGGCGTGACCAGGTCGCCGATGAATCCCTGATCGGCGAAGCTGGTAGAATATCCGCGGTCACGTAGCCAAGGTGCAGTCGTGTGCGCTGGTGAGAGGATGAGGAAGCCTGAGCAGTCTCAGCGGACTGCCTATACAATGGAGCGTCCCGAGCGACGGACGTGTGCTCCGCTTGCGACACATTTTGTACCACAACATCTGGTCCCAGATGTTGTTGTATGAGAGAGGGGCCTCTCTCGCTCGCGGCTCGGCTGGACCTGGACGAGCTAGGAACCGGACTAGAAGGCTTCCTCCGATCTCTCCTATTATCCGCCGTCAATGGGTGTGCACCTTGAATGTTTATAGTGCTCGCATCACCCAACATTTCCTCCTGGACCGCAACGGACGAACCCGGCTGCCGAACCATTCGGTGAATGGACGCTACACCGGGCGAGCTAGCGGACGACAGCGCCGTCGATCCTACTCGGGACCTCTTAGGCAACTGTCGTATCTCCATGAGCACTTTTGCTGCTAGCTCTGCATTCAATTGTGACGACGGAAGCGCACTTTTGGAAGATAACATGGAAACATCACCCTGTTCTTGTTCCTCTGAAATAGAAACTGATAGACTAGAGTGACCCTGCGGAGAAAGGACCGGCATAGCCCTTTCTCCACTAACAACATACCGTGACACACGTTTCCAATGTTTGTCATCCCAATATTGGCATATTGAACAGGAGTTAGTGCGAGTACACTGACTACAATTAATACAATGATCATGAAAGTCAGAGGAAGATTTCTTCCTATTACAATTTGAACAATATCCTTTCATTGTGAAAAGACAACAAGTCCTAGTACTCGCACAAACTCCTAAAAACAAAGATACATAATAACATGATCCATTAACATTGAAAAAACAAATTGAAGTTCAATATAATTTTGAAAAATATTTTTTCAGCGAAGCCCAAGTTTCTGAAAAGTAACGTTGAGCCCCAATGGATCGCAAGGCTAAGTGTGGTCAAAAATTTTAAAATTATTTTAAATAATTAATGCAACACTTACGGATAATAATAATGTATCTTGTAATGAGATAAACTACTCCAAATGCAAACAGCCCCCCCTCAAAAGAGACTGTTGCCAATGTAAACAAGAAGTGTATAAACACCAGAAAACATGACTCCAGGCACTGACAATACTGGCCCGAAATCAGTTATCAACAATACACACAATCTGATGCAAAACAGAGACTTCCAGGGAAGAATCTGCAGAACATCAGATGGTAGATGCAGAACACAATGTCTAAACACCCATTGGTGAGAACGTAAACATGGGGAAAATAACAGAATTCATTCTGTAACCAAGCTAATTCTCCCAAGAAATTTTAGTAGTAATCTAACTCAAAAATATGCCAAAAGCATGGGAGAATAGCAAGGGGGGACTTACAGGATAAGGAGAGAGGAAACACTGAATAAGCAGTGCAACTTCATAGCAAGAATGACAACAACAGGCCCATGTCTCGAAAATAGGCAACTTAACATAATTTCATTACAAAATTTTAAGTTACAACCCTGAATATTTTCTGTCACTCCTTTTTCCTCTCCTCCTTCTATATCCTCCTTAGAATCACCATTTCTCCAATATTTATGTGTCTGGCATCATTTAAACTGAGATTTACAAGCACAAAGATCAGTGAGATGTTAACTGATGAAGGGCCAAACAAAGAATGATAATTGGCGCCAATTTCGGAACGTCCTTGACACTGCACATGCGCAGTAAGGGCAAAGTATGGAGGTCCTTCAGGACATGATTTCTTTTGGTTTTAGATGCAAATTTTGGGGATTGGGGGGCAAAATTTGTGTTTGGCCCTAGATTTTTAAGAGTTAGCACCAGCTCTGTCTGGGTCATTGGTACAGTATAAAAATTTTAGATATTTTGACATCAGTGTGCAGGGGGTTAAGCTAAAAACCTTACAGACTTGTACAGTACATTGACAGTGATTTTTCGTGAAGTCTTGGCTGTATGTATACACAGCCAAGACTCCAATGGACACCACTGCTAAGTAAAGTTATTAAATAATTATAAGAGAGGAAAATATAAGTAGAATTTTTCTGGGCATGAAGAATATATGACCAGAATCAAATAGACATTTTGTGAGAAACAGAGTTGATTCCAACTGTTTTCCTTGCGAGAATCATTTACGAGAATTGATTCTGATTTTGCATCAATTTTCAGTCCTGGCAGTTCCTGGGTTTATTTATTTATTTACTTTTGGCAGCTAGAATCAATGTGTGTCAGACAGTCTTAATGATCTAACACCACATATGCAGGATTAGAAAAAGTCCTGGGTTTATATTTATATCAGTAAAGCTGAAAATGAGTGCCACAGAAAATAACCACTTATCTCCTTCCTAAGGTTCTCAGATACAATTACAGAGATCAAGTTACTTACATTATCAAGTTTGTTTCGGAGGTAGGTAATAAAATCTGTAACTCTTCCTTTGAGAAGTGATTCATCAACACACAGTTCTAAACCATCATGAGGTAACTACAAATAAAGTCACAATTTATCACATAACCTACACACAGTTCTAAACCATCATGAGGTAACTACAAATAAAGTCACAATTTATCACATACTCTACACACAGTTCTAAACCATCATGAGGTAACTACAAATAAAGTCACAATTTATCACATAATCTACACACAGTTCTAAACCATCATGAGGTAACTACAAATAAAGTCACAATTTATCACATAATCTACACACAGTTCTAAACCATCATGAGGTAACTACAAATAAAGTCACAATTTATCACATAACCTACACACAGTTCTAAACCATCATGAGGTAACTACAAATAAAGTCACAATTTATCACATAATCTACACACAGTTCTAAACCATCATGAGGTAACTACAAATAAAGTCACAATTTATCACATAATCTACACACAGTTCTAAACCATCATGAGGTAACTACAAATAAAGTCACAATTTATCACATAATCTGCACAAAGTTCTAAACCATCATGAGGTAACTACAAATAAAGTCACAATTTATTATTCCGTAGTGTGTATACAAACGAACATTGTCGAGTACTCGCAGAAACTGCCGAGTACACGACAACGTTCATTTGTATACACACTACGGAATAGTTTGAGAATACTGCTTTCCAATTCCTATAGTTTTGATCCCAGATTCCGTGAAATAATGGCTACGGATAACTGGATATTATCCGGTTATAGCTCGCGGTTAGTCGATTGTGAAAATGAGCCAACAGTTTCAGCCCTACTGGGGACCATGACATTATTTGCATTGTGAGGGCTACAAGTGGGAATTTGGTTTTTGGAACAAGAAACATGCAAAGAAATGAAATTATAAGAAATATTACCTTCAGACTGAACTGAAATCATGGATACATCGCCTATTCTTGTTTCTAGTTTTAATTTTGTGCACTAAATACAGGAGTTTCTTGTTTTGATCAGCAATGAACATTATGTGGGAAAGATGAAGTTGAATTGAATTACAAGAAAGAATTAATTATGCTGTAGTGAAAGTGTTAATTATACTGAGATAAAATAAAAAAGTTTTTTAAATTTGAGTTACTTTGCAACAATTTATTGGGGAGTGCTGATCTTTATAAACAGGCAATTTAAAATTTGGATAATTATGTATCTCTCATGTACGAATATTTCTACCGACTGGTCTATCCAATCAACAAGTTTGTACTGTACATATAACAGAGGAAACAGACTTACCTCCCATAGTTTACGACATTTACCAAGCTCATCGGGCACATTTGTGAGAGGCTTGTTGAAACTGATATCCAGAGATGACAAAGCATTGAAGTGACCAATCTCTTTAGGAATCTGTACAAAAGATAACATTTGCATCTATAAGACCAAATCCCTCAAAATACATTTGACTTTTGGGCATTTATTTTGTTCAAATTTCATTTTTTGTTTGTTTGTTATATTTATGCTCGTTTTTCAAAACAAATATTGTTCACATAATATTTGAGTTATTTTTGACAGACCAGAGCAAACAGAATGTATATTTTTGACAGACCAGAGCAAACAGAATGTTTATTTTCGACAGACCAGAGCAAACAGAATGTTTATTTTTCGACAGACCAGAGCATACTGAATGTTTATTTTTGACAGACCAGAGCAAACAGAATGTTTATTTTCGACAGACCAGAGCAAACAGAATGTTTATTTCTGACAGACCAGAGCAAACAGAATGTTTACAAAACAAATAAAATTAATAGAAACTGTATTTTACCCCTTTACCTAACATGAAAAGCAGACGACACTTGCTTACAAAATTCTTGAATAACTAATTTTTTTCATTTTTTGTCTGAAAAACGTAGGTTATGACCCTTCTTTGGAATGAGCTCATCGAGCTCATTCCAAAGAGGGGTCTCAACCTATGTTTTTTGAGACAAAAAATGAAAAAAATAATGAAAATAAAAAAATTAAAGTAAATTGTATATTTTTTATACTTACCAATGGTCCAGACTAGCTGATGCAAACTAACTGTTATTAAGGTCCAAACACAAATTTTGAACCCCTCCCCCCCCCCCACCCCCAATCCCCTAAATTTGCTTGCAAAACCGAAAAGTGCCCAAATTACTTTAAATTTTTCATATTTTTATACTATAAACCAATGGCCCAGACTAGCTGAATCATAAAAAGGCGGAGGGCCTAGGACTTCAGAATTAGCAGACCAACATAGTTCCTAAGCCTGCAATCCAAGGTGAAAGAAAAATTAAATTTAAAAGGAATTACATGTATGTCTCTCTATACAATAATAGAGAAGACATATCATAAATAAAGAGTCAAATTCCAGTAATTCCTTATTCTTAGCAGGAATGACTATGCTAATTGGGTGTAACGAGTTCCCAATTTTAAAGGAGAGGTCGAACTAAGCCCCATAAATTAGGATGGCGTATTCGGGAGTGAGAGGTTAACCCCCACAAACCACGCCAAATACAATAATAAAACAAGCTGTATCCAGGATTCGATGTAATCTACAGACAAAAAAGCTTCACTCATAGTCACACGCCATCAAGCTGGAGGAGATTTTAAGAAATCCACACCCCCCCCCCTCCTTTTTTGAAGGAATCTTCTTCAAAAACAAAGATGGGAGCGCTCTGGAATCAGTAAAAGCGGTACCAATTAACAATATATATTCGTCGAACAGGCACCCAGATATTAATTATTATTAATAAAATAGGTGCTTAACGCCACTTCAAAAGCTGAGGCTATAGCGGCGATCCTGGTAATTAATTGCGCACTTCTTAACGAATACTGGAGTTTGCATACGTAGATAGGTCAAAAATTGGTCAGTAATAAATATATACAAAATACACTTGTTCAAAAGAATATCAATGAAAGGTCTCTGGAGAGTAAACACGCTTCCAAGGCAACCCACAAGTGACCCCATTCAGGTGTACAATTAATTCCAATAAATAATACTCCCATACGTACGATTATACATGTACCGGAATACATAGAAATCTCCATTCGATTTCCATGTAAAATGTGTACTGAAACTATATAACCTGGATTTAGAAATGGATCGAGCTATGATTAACAGACTCGTCACGGATTGCCCCAAAATACATTATTTTTTCTGAGGTCCATAACATACAATAATGCGTCCGCCTAATAAATATGTATTATGTACACAAGCCTTGAATCTCAATAATAATCAGAATACCAGTTAACTGACTTGTCAAACTGGTACACAAAGGCTAGTAATTTATTGATAATGAATCATATGCATGTATCACTTATAACGAACAACCACAGGGAACAAATCAACTAAAAAGTGGATGTGCCCATCAGGTCGCCATAGAACACGACCCAGCCACCAATCAATAAGCCATGAAAGCATGTAAATACTTAAATGCATATGAGGCTTGCGGAAGGAAACTACATACTACATCCTGTCCTGTAATCGCCTCTTAACACATTGCGGGGGGGGAGGGGAGGCGGGGGGGGGGGGGGATTCTATGAAAATTCATATCGAACCCTCCTCACACACATTACTTGAATCGTTCTTGTGTAAGTCATAACGAATACACCGCAGGAGTGCATCGACTAAAGACAATAGCATTACTACAACTCATATATATATATATAGATACATGAATAATAGAAATCAAAATTAAATTAAAAAAAAAAACATTTTTTGAAAAAAGTTTGAAGAAAAGCCTAAATTCCCAAAGGGAACCTATGAGCCCAAGGGCATTCCGATAGAGCCTAAGTGTGGACAAAATCCAATTCTTTTGAGCTACACTATCGGAATAATAATAATTGAATTCTACAACAATTATATAGCAATATAATATGAAATACTACACATATTGAGGACGTTGTCAATGTAAACAATGTCACAACAAAAACCGGAAACAAGACATCAGGCACACAACAAGGCCCAAAGTCAATAACCAATTTGATGCTACCAGATGCAAAGCTAGATCTTCATATGAAGAAAAAACGATACATCGGATAGAAGATGCAAGACTAAATGACCTAACACCCCTAGGGTGAAGATGTAACCATGGGGATAAACAGAATAAATATTCTGTAATACACATTAAACCCCCAAGAAATTTAATAAAAAATTTCAATAAAAATTAGCCAAAAAGGTTAGGAGTTTAACAGGAAGGGTTCATGGAAGGATAGGGAAGGAATACTTAACAAACAGTGGATAAATCATTTGTAAAAATGATGACGTCAAGCGAATGTCCCGAAATTGGGAAACATGA
This sequence comes from Pictodentalium vernedei, assembly GCA_031216915.1. NCBI lineage: Eukaryota > Metazoa > Mollusca > Scaphopoda > Dentaliida > Dentaliidae > Pictodentalium > Pictodentalium vernedei. The sequence goes on along the minus strand of CM062296.1, from coordinate 854,991,698 downwards.
AATAATTTTATAATTATTATAAAGTAACAGCCCTGAACTTATGAAACCACTGTTGTTCACTTCCATCATCCAATAACAGCCTTGGATCCACCTATTCTTGCATTGATTTGTGTCTGGCATCCTCAAAAAGTACATTTTCAAAGCACAGATGTCAAAACATTGTTATTGACTAAAGGGCCAAACAAAGAATTATGTTGGCGCCAGTTTTGGTAACTTCCTGATGGCTGTGCATGTGCGAAGGGTAAAAGTATGGAGGACCAGATAGGACTTTAATTTTTGGTTTTGCAGGCAAATTTTAGAGATTGGGGGGGTTCAAAATTTGTGTTTGGCCCTTGATAACAGTTAGTTTGCACCAGCTTGTCTGGGCCATTAGTTTATAGTATAAAAGTCAAAAAATTTATAGTAATTTATATATTTTTTATACTTACCAATGACCCAGACATAGCTGGTGCTAACTCTTAAAATATAGGGCCAAACACAAATTTTGCCCCCCAATCCCCAAAATTTGCATCTAAAACTAAAGAAAACATGTCCTGAGAGGCCCTCCACACTTCGCCCCTACTGCGCATGCGCAGTGTCAAGGACGTTCCGAAATTGGCGCCATTTATCATTCTAATAACCAGTGCCTGGTAAGCGCTATGTACTCAGCGGGGAGGCAAGAGTTCCCAACTCCTGGGAGGGCCATCCCCGTCTGGGTCATTGGTAAGTATAAAAAATATATAAATTACTATAAATTTTTTAACATTTTTATACTGTACCAATGACCCAGACATAGCTGAATAGTAAAAAGGCTGGAGGGCCAAGGACATAGAGCAAAATGGAATACGCTCAATAAAATAAAATATAGTCATCCCCTGTAGGGAAAAGAAGTAATAGGCCTTACATGTATCTTTCTTATTTATGATAAATTAGAAAGATACAACACCTTCCAAAAATTGAGCTTCATATATCCATGTACTCTATTAATATCCAATAATCCTTATACTAATAATTTTTAAAGTAAGCCAATAATAAAGTAAGTCTAGAGAATAAAGACTCTTATACTCCTAAAAGTGTGTGAGAATTGCATAATCATGTCCGTTGACATATGCAATATTCAAAAGCTATACTTTAAAAACTAAGACTTGAATGAATTTTATAAACTTAAACTTCTCACTAAACAACCATCCCAATAACAGCTCAGAATTACTAACTCCGGAGGAGGTATCCCCTTGTTTTCATAGTAAAAACAGGTGACCCAAGGGAACACCCTCCCCCCCCCCCCCTTTTTCTTGCCCTGGGTCAAATAGCCCAGAGCGAAGAGGGCAGCCGAACGGAGACACTGCCGAAACAGACAGCCTACCTAGCTATAGTAGCAACTGTTAAGTGAATGACATTCTGAGCAGTAGATAATAGACCTAACAATAGAGGCCTCCAGAAATGGACTCGATATTTCTGAGATAAAATTCATGAATGGACGGCTGAGCGCAATGAGCAGCCTTCAAAAATCTATAATAGCAACACTATTAATGTAAGCCCAAGAAGTAGAAGAACTCTTACTTCATGAGCCGAAATCTAAGCACAACTGCTAAGCCAATGATATACCATAAGCAGTACGCTAGTTAATAGAATCCATTAACAATAAAATGGAGCGTAACGTCCTTCTACTAGACATCAAAGACAGAAGAAGCTTACGCCCTTGTAATAAACAGATATCTGTTTATAAATACATAAACTGTACCCGGAAAGAGTAAAGGCCTATGCCCATACGAAGACGGAAGGACCTTAAAATAATAGGTTCCGGATAATAGGAGCCTAACTCTTATGCAACAATCCAACCTAAATAGTAACGGAAGTATTGATTCCGAAACTATGAAAGTGAAAATCATCCATCGATAGTGCATGAAACTCACTGACTCTACAGTAAAAGAGAAACCAACAGAATTACTGTCTAAAAGGTCAGAATTTGAAAACTACTGTTTCCAGAGGCTCAAATGATTACTTAGCTAAATAAGAACCTGAAGTTAAAATCCGTATAGGAATTTAATCTAAAGATTCTAAGTCTATTTATCAAAAAGTTACTAACTGACTTAGATAAAGAGACAAAAGACTCAATTGTAAACTATCGTAGAGTGCATAGGTATGAGGTAACATAAACCTATAACCTAAATAACAACAGGCTGCAGTAGATCTTGTGAAACAAGTATACTAAAAAATAGCAATGAGTAGTATGGAGGGATCAACCATATGAACATAATGATCCCTACACCACGACGGAAGAGCCTCCACTTTAGTCGCATAGAATAGCGAAGAAGAGGATCTCCTATAGTAAGAAATCGCGTCCAAAGCTCGTCCAGTACAGTGCTTACAATGCAATACGGACCACACAACGGAATACATGGAGGTTGCGACCTTGCTGGTTGTGATAAAGATGACACGATTTACCCAGTGAAAAAAGATCCTCACATAGAGGAAGATTTCACGTTAAGATCCACAGTAGACAAGAGAGTAAATTACTCATGATCTCTGTGAAGATAGAGATGCTATCAACAGAAATGTATTGTGGTTGTTTATCTTAGCAATACGTGCTAAAAACAACAGCGCCGGAGGATACGCGTATCCTATCATTCCGTCCTATAGATCAATAGAGCGTTAACAGTATTAGCTCAGAGATCTGGACAAGCCAACACATACGTCTGCAATTGATTAGCCAGCTGTGTCATAATAAAACATCATTGGGCGCTCCCATAGATAGCAAATCTGATTGAATACTTGTTTGTTGAGAGTCCATTCTGACAGCAACAAGCGACCCGTAAGAGAACGGGAGTGCGATAAAACAATCAGACGACCCAGAATATGACGGACCAAAACTGAACTTGGTGTACTATAACCAACAGACGGATTCTTTCCATTAAATTGAATAACGGAAACGAAAGAGTGCCTCCCTGGTTCCGGAGATACGCCACTACTGTCGAATTAAAGGACAGGAATTTGGGCATGCGTTTCTGAATAATGTTCATGCAATGACATAAAGCAAGCCTAAAAAACATTATTCCGCGGAAGTTAACTGATAGCTAAAAGACTGCGGAACCCAAAGACCCTGGCACTTCGAATCCGTAGGGATCAGTATATATCCCAATCTGTTTGACTGTCAACCGTCATAACAGCCACACTCGGGTCCGGCAACTGCGGCGGCACTCTCTGAGTCAACCACCGAATGTTTGCCCCAGTCTGAAACTCTTGTAACACTAAATAGACAAGAGAATGTATAAATCAAGCAATTCATGGATTGCCGGAAAGTTGCCGTCGAAGAGAAGCTCCTCCGAGAACGAAGCGACTCTGAGAGAGTTCTTAACCTACTATCCACGCGTGGATGTAGCTAGGGCTGCATCACGTCTAACGAACTCCAATCAGCCACTGAAGGGCGGAGTTATACGTGAACAAACTACTGCCCTCAAAAGAAATTACATTGAGAATAATATCCCGTAAATCTTTTCTTGAAGACGTAATGATAACGCCTCAGTAAGGCGGATTACGTATAATAAAGCGTCTAAGTTAAGTCTACTATACATAATGTCGTTCCCAACATTGAAATTGGAAAAGACATAAACGGTGAAAAAGAATATATGCAGTCTTTAATCACACCGTCTAGACGCATATGAACTCTCGGTATGCCCTGCTCTGCCAAAATAAACTATATGTAAAAAAGATAAAATGGCAGAAATGAGCCACGCGGACAAGAAACTAAACTATCATGCTTAGTAGCAGGCTTGTATATATATATAAATATATAGCGTCGAAAAATAAAACACATGTTGTAATGACAGTATTGGACTGCGTCGGTAAGTCAGGGACAAAGTCCCTGTACCGATCGAAAAATCCGAGTCCAATGACGCTATAAGTCTCTTATCCAAGATCGCAGCAATGAAGTCCGAAAAATAATCACTGGAAGAAATGCCAGAAGATATGAAAGGCATCTTCCGATACTACTAAAGGGAAAACTCAAAATCTTTCGAATCCCTTTCGCCATCCTGTCGGACCCTATAAAGCGTTCGGTCGTCCGTAGCTTGATGCAACCGCGGACCGCACCGACCCAGCGCCGTCGGATAATTCCTGATTCGACCGAGAAACCGTCAATTGCTGGGATGCTGCAAAACAACTGTGCTAACTCGGATAGCACGTCCGTCACTGAGGCCTGAGGAGCAGCGGTCTTACGATGCATTGCCGCAGGAAGCTCCGAGATCGTTACCCCGTGCATACTTCCAATATGCGAGCGAACGGAGTGTATAGGCCTCGTGTCCCTTGGCTACCGGATGGCGCGACCTATTCGCTGTGGAATCACTGAATGCCGAAACTGATCGGATACTCGAGGTCACGTAGCCAATGTGCGGTCGTGTGCCCTGCTGTGAGGATGAGGAAGCATTAAAGACAGTCTCTCGGACTGTCAATATAACGGAGCGTCCCGAGCAACGGACATATGTTCCGAATGTAAAATATCTGAACCACAACATGCGGTCCCCTATGTTGTTGACTTCCTCCGATCTGTCCTCAATCTGCCGTCACTGGGTGAGTACTAAAGTAATTAAAGTGCTCGCATCACCCAAATCTCCTTCCTAGACCGCAACGGACGAACCCGGCAGCCGAACCATTCGATGAATGTACGCTACACCGGGTGAGCTAGCGAATGTCACTCCGTAAGCGATAGACATATTCCATGAGCACTTATTGCCGCTAACTCTTCATTAACTATGACGACAGAGGCACACTTTTAAAAGACATCTCCATAACTCTTCGAACAAGAAACCAGAAATGCTTGGATAGCAAGCATAAAATAATAATATATATAGCGTCGTTCAATAATTCGAAAGTTTGTGTGACATTATTGGACTATGTCGGAACTGAGGGACGATGTCCCTGAACCGAACCAAAAATTTCTAAGTCCACCGACGCTATCAGTTTCTTATCCGGCATCGCAGCATATGTTGTTCCGAAAGGGAAAGCTTGAAATCCACCGAATCCCTTTCGGTATCCCGTCGGACCGGATGAAACTTTCGGACGTCCGTACCCGCTTCCGCGGAGCGTCCCGACCCAGCATCGTCGGATAAAATATATGCGACAGATTCAGTTGATGCTGGGATGCTGCGATAAACTGTGCTATTAAGGAAAGCACATCCGTTCCCGAGGCCTGTGCAGTAGCGGACTTACGATGCATTGCCGCTGGAAGCTCCGTGTACGTTGACTCACGCATACTTCCTATGCGAACGTCCGGAGTCTGCAGGCCTCGAGTCCCCGGCTACCGACCCAGCGCTGTCGGATAATTCTCGATCCGACACCGTTTCTGTCGGCTGCTGGGATGCTGCGATAAGCTGTGCTATGTGCACAAGAATGTCCGGCGTCGAGACCTGCGGAGGCGCAGTCTATCGCTGCTTCGCCGAGGGCAGCTCCGCATCAGATGGCTCCCGCATACTTTTCCTATGCGAACGTCCGGAGTCCATCGGTCTCGAATCCCTGGCTGCCGGATGGTGTGACCTGGTCGCCGAAGAATCCTTGATCGGCGAAGCTGGTAATATATATCGGCGGTCACGCAGCCAAGGTGCGGTCGTGTGCGCTGACGAGAAGAGGAAGCCTTAGCAGTCTCAGCGGACTGCCTATACAACGGAGCGTCCCGAGCGACGGACGTATGCTCCGCTAACGACACATTTGTACCACAACATCTGGGGCCAGATGTTGTTGAACGAGAGAGGGGCCTCTCTCGCTTGCCGTCCGGATGGACCGGAACAAGCTATGAACCGGACTAAAAGGCTTCCTCCGTTCTCCCTCCGATCCGCCGTCACTGGGTGTGCATTAAGTTAATTTTATAGTGCTCGCATCACCCCAAAATTCCTTCTAGACCGCAACGGACGAACCCGGCTGCCGAACCATTCGGTGAATGGACGCTACACCGGGCGAGCTAGCGGACGTCAAAGGCCGTCGAACCTACTAGGGTCCTCTTAGGCAATTGGCGTATTACATGAGCACTTTTCCGCTAGCCCTTCATTAATTGTGACGACGGAGGCACACTGTTGGAAGACATCACAGATACATCACCCTAATCTTGATCGTCTGAAATAGAAATTGATAAAGTAGAGTGACCCTGCGGGGAAAGGACCGGAGTGTCCAAATCCCCAACAACATACCGTGACATACGCTTCCCATATTGTCATCGAAATCATACGATACAGAACCGGAGTTAATGCGAGTACACTGACCACATATAGAATGATTATAAAGTCAGAGGAAGACTTCCTCTTAATACAATTGATCAATATCCTTTCAATGTGAAAAGAAAACAAGTCCTGGTACTCGCACTAACCCCTGGCAATGAAAATACATACTAATAATATGATCCATTAATATAGAAAAAATAATTGAAATCAAAATATTTTGAAAAAATATTTTTTCAGAACAGCCCAAGTTTCTGAAAAGTAACGTTGAGCCCCAATGGATCCCAAGCCTAAGTGTGGACAAAAATTTTAAAAATATTTTAAACAATTTATTCAACACTTACGAACAATAATAATGTATCTAGTTATGATTGAAATAACATAAAGATATTATTATTTAGAAATCCCCCCCTCACACAGAGGGCTGTTGTAAATGTAAACAATGAGTGTAAAAACACTAAAATAAGACTCCAGGCACCCAGGCCCGAAATCAGTTACCAAAAATACACCATCTGATGCAAAACAGAGACTTCCAGGGAAGAAACTGCAGAACATCAGATGGTAGATGCAGAACACAACGCCTAACCACCCGTAGGTGAAGACGTAAACATGGGGAAAGAACAGAATTCATTCTGTTATTCAGCTAAACTCCCAAGAAATTTTAGTAATAATAATTACAGAAATTATGCCAAAAGCATGGGAGAATAGCAAGGGGGAACTTAAAGGACAGGGAGAGAGGAAAAACACTTGAAAAAACAGTGTAACTAAATAATCAGAATGACAACAAAATGGCTGCTGCCTTGAAAATAGGTAACTTAACATAATTTCATTAAAAAATTTTAAGTTACAGCCCTGATAATATTCTGTCACACATTCTTTTCCTCTCCTCCTTTTCTATCCTCCTTAGAATCACCATTTCACTAATATTTATGTGTCTGGCATCATTTAAACTGAGATTTAAAAGCACAAAGATCAGTCAGATGTTAACTGATGAAGGGCCAAACTTAGAATGATAAATGGCGCCAATTTCGGAACGTCCTTGACACTGCGCATGCGCAGTAGGGGCGAAGTGTGGAGGGCCTCTCAGGACATGTTTTCTTTAGTTTTAGATGCAAATTTTGGGGATTGGGGGGCAAAATTTGTGTTTGGCCCTATATTTTAAGAGTTAGCACCAGCTATGTCTGGGTCATTGGTACAGTATAAAAATATATTAATTGGCGATTTTTGTGAATAGCGCTGGCTTGTTTTGACCATTACGTTGGGTAAAGGGTTAATCATGCTTTGTTACAAACACATGCAAATACAGCAATCAAAGAATGGTAAAATTTTAATGTCTCACAATTTCCTAAAAATTTTGGAAGATACAGAAAGCCAATAAAAACGTTCCAACAAGGAAGTTCAGTTTCAGTGGGGAATTGTCTGTGAATCAAAACCTTACTTTTTAAGCCTAACATTTTCATTTTATTTACTAAAGTTTTGTAACAGTTTCAACCAATTGGGTTATATCGTTGAGAGTTTTTAACCTATTTCAGAGAAAACAAAAGCGGTAACCAAGGGAGTTCATACCATTCAAATGAACGTCCTTTTTTTCAGCATGGGTCACAAACTTTCACATCAATGACCATGACTTTCTCTTCAGTTATTATAACAAAGGTAATCCTCTCAACAAGCACACAAGGCTTGGATGTTTGACCCATTACCCAATGCACATGATATACAAGTTTATTCTTTTATTTTTTTTCAAATTTTCAAAAAATTTCAACAAAACCATATTGTGTGACCCCTTATTGGAATGAGCTTAATGTCACATGATATGGTTTTGCTCAAATCTTTTCAAAACTTTTTTTTACTTGCTCAATCAGAAATTTATGTCTGATAACTGTTTCCCTCCCCCAACCTCCCATAAGAATCCCAAATATGAATCTATGTACTTGAATTTAACGAACTTGAACCGGACACTCCAAGGATGCTTTATTATAATTTTTTGGAATTTAATGACACTTTTAAAAGGCAGGGACAAGGATGATGTATACCAAATATGAAAAGATTCACACTGGTGGATACGACTTTTAACCCTTTACCCAACACAGACGATATCAAAGTTTATTATTTTAAATATATTTTCTTTAAATTTTTCAAAAAATTTCAACAAAACCATATCATGTGACCCCTTGTTGGAACGAGCTCATCGAGCTCGTTCCAACAAGGGGTCACATGATATGGTTTTGTTGAAATTTTTTGAAAAATAATATTTTTTCAACTGCTGAATTTGCATATTACGCGGGCGGATGCGGGCGATTCGTTGGGTAAAGGGTTAATGAATATTCCTCATACTGCACAGGTTAAACTTCAGGCTCTCAGCGGGAACCCAAATATGAACCCATAGACCTGATTTGAACAAACTTAAATGTTCCCCCTTAACCCTTTACCTAACATGAAAAGCAGACAACACAAAATTCCTGAATAACTAATTTTTTTCATTTTTTTTGTCTCAAAAACATAGGTTATGACCCCTCATGGGAACCTATGTTTTTGAGACAAAAAATGAAAAAATAATTAAAATTAATTGGTGATTTTTGTGAATAGTGCTGGCTGGTTTTGGCCATTACATTGAGTAAAGGGTTAAAGATGCTACATACCAAATATGAAAAGATTCTCTGAAGAGTAGATCTGAAGAAGAAGATTTTTAACGAATATTCCTCATATTGCACTAAGTTAAAATTTGGTCTCCCTGTAAGAACTCATAGATCTCATTAGAATAAACTTAAATCTGATCTAAGTTAAAGATTCTGACTGGTGGATCTGAAGATTTTCACAGAATATCCTCATATGGCACATTGTTCAAATTTGAGCTACCATGGGGAGCCCAAGTATGAATCCAGGAACGTGATTTGAGCAAGTTTGAATCTGCCCATCATAAGGTTGCTGTGTACTAAATATGAGAAGATTTTGACTGTAGGATCTGAAGACGATTTCTAAATAAAATCCTCATATTGCACTCACTTTAACATTCAGGTTCCATAAGAAGATCAAATATGAAGCAGGGAACTTAATTTGAACAAGCTTGAATTTGCTTTCCGTATGGATGCTGTATATCAAATATCAACAGATTTTGACTGGTGGATATGAAGAAAAAGACTGTTAACCCTTACCCAATGTAACAGCCAAAATCGGTCAGTGCTATTCACAAAATTCTCCATTCAATTTTTATTACCTTTTCATTTTTTGTCACACAAACATAGCTTATTACCCCTCATTGGGACAAACTCAATGAGCTCATTCCAATGAGGGGTCATAAGCTATGTTTTTGACGAAAAAAATTAGTGCTTCAAGAATTTTATTTGCAAGTGTTGTCTGCTTTTCGAGTTAGGTAATAATATACACATTTATATAACGCCAAAATTATAGTTCAGAAGATATAGAACCATATTCTAAGGTGCTGTACATGTTACTGAGCTCATGCAAATATACAAATAGAATATGGTACAGTATCTTACAGTCCAGAACATCACTAAAAGGCTTTTTGAAATAGGTATGTTTTGCGATCTTTTTGAAGAGGTGTTCTGGTAAATTATTCCACAAGTGAGGGCCAGCAAATGAGAATGACCTATCTCCAAATGTCTTACACCTATGTTTTGGAGCATGTAGCAGCATTTTACCATCGGACCTCAGGTTGTATTGACACACATTCTTGGTATTAAGGAGTTCTTCTAAGTAGGCTGGTGACATGTTGTTTTGTGTCTTAAAAACTAATAATAAAGTTTTGAAAATTATTCTGTACTTGACTGGCAGCCAGTGCATATCCCTCAGAACAGGAGTGATGTGTTGAGAACGTGATACCCTACATACCACTCGGGGTGAAGCATTTAGTACCATCTGTAGGTGAGAGTACTGATATTGTGGAAGATTGAACAGTAAGGCATTACAATAATCCAAATGTGAAGTTATAAAGGCATGAACTAGGATTTTTGTTGAGTCTTTTGTGAGGAACTGTCTTATCTGTTCAACTTTGTATAGACCTCTGAAAGCCTTATTGCACATATTTGTAACATGTCTGTCCATAGACATGGTAGAGTTGAAGAAGGCACCAAGATTACGTACACTGTTACTTGCACTGATGGCAGAATCTCCTACCTTCACTGAATTTATGTCAACTTTAGCGAGTTGTTGTCGTGAACCAATTATTAGGAATTCAGTCTTATCATCACTTATCATTAATTTGTTTGAAACCATCCATGTGCGAATGTCCGAAATACATGATTCAATAGTTTCTAGAGCTTTAGTTTGATCCTTGATTGATGGTCGAAAATAGAAATAGACCTGTGTGTCATCAGCATAACCATGGACATCAGGTAGGTGAGATTCAACGATGGTGAACATTTTTGAAATATAGAATAGAAACAGAACAGGACCAAGGCAACTGCGCTGTAGGACTCCACATTCACAATGGAAGACTTGAGGTATGATGATAGCCAGCTAGCAGCAACACCATTAAGTCCAAAATCAGAAATCATTGTCTCTAGCAGAGTTTTATGACAAACAGTGTCAAAAGCAGCACTAAGGTCTAAAAGAACAAGCAATGTTACCCTTCCAGACTCCATATTAAGGAGGATGTCATTCTGAACCTTCAGTAATGCCGTTTCAGTCGAGTGAAATTTTCTGAATCCAGATGTGTTGGCCGGTAACGGAGCATGCATATCACTATGTAACATTAATTGGTCAATTGCGGCTTTTTCCCACAGCTTAGAGATGAACGGTAAGTTACTCACTGGTCAGAAGTTTTTAAACACAAGTTCTGCACCTTGTTTTGTCAGAAGAGGATTAACAATTGCTATATTCCACGCATCAGGCACATATCCTTCCAGCAGAGACATGTTAATAATTTTTGTGATTACAGGAGCCAAAGAGTCTATACATGATTTGACAATAGATGTTGGCATTGGGTCGAGTTGACAGGAGGCATTTGAGGATCCTTTTTTTAATTTGGTTACCTCGTGGATTTCTAAAAGTCGAAAAGTTGAAAGCTCTTTTTCTGATGGTAAAGGGTTTAAGAATTTTCTTCAAATTGTACCAAGTTAAAATTAGGACTCTCATAGGAAACCCAGGCACTTGATTTGCACAAACCTGAATCATACCCCAATAAGGATTATTTATTTATCTATTGGGGTTTAACATCGCTTTCAACAGCCAGGATCACTTCATGTCAGACAGTTTTACAGGTGGAGGAAGCCAGAGTACCTAGAGAGAACCACCAAGCAATGGTGAGCAACTGCCAGCATCCCAAACATACTAACTCTACACAAGCAGAGTTAGCATTGGTTGAAGACAAGTGCACCATCAACGTGCAGAACACCTTAGTATACAGAGCCACCGTGCCCCCACATGGGAAATCAGGATTATATGCCTTGCCAAAGCACACAAAGCAATTACCCCTGGCAGGGATGGAACCATGGCCCTTTCGGTTTGGAGTCTAATTCCGTAACCACTGAGCTATCATGCCTCTAGCTCGTTCCAATGAAGGGTCATAACCTATGTTTTAGAGACAAAAAAAAAATGAAAAAATAATGAAAATGAATTGGTGATTTTTTAGAATAGCACTGGCCGGTTTTGGTCGTTACATTAGGTAAAGGGTTAAATTATATAATTATCATTAATAATGAAAAGTAATAAACAGAGTAATCGCTTGACGGGACTGGTTACGTGAAATAATTCATTCGAGGCGAGGGACTATATTGTAAAACACTTGGGCGCATTCGCACACTCGTGTTTGTACAATGTCCCTCACGTCTCATGAATTATTTCACGTAACCAGTCCAGTCAAACTATTACTCTCTAACTACTCACACTATATTGGCTAAGAGAGGTACTCTATTAAATCTTATAGTTATATCTATCAATGGTTCTAAAAATAACCGTGCACTATTCCTGTGAACTATTCTAAAAATAGCCATGGAATAGTGTAGGATGTTCAACTGATGGAATACACTGCATCCTTTTAACTGGTCAAGTGCTAAATTATTTTTAGTCATCAAAATTTATTTACAAGTCTTTACCTTGTTACAATTTATGGGAGAGTGCCTATTGGCCATGTGAGCCATGCCTGTAGGCCGTGTGAGCCGTGTCTGTAGGCCATGTGAGCCATGCCTGTAGGCCGTGTGAGCTGTGTCTGTAGGCCATGTGAGCCATGCCTATTGGCCATGTGAGCCATGCCTGTAGGCCGTGTGAGCCGTGTCTGTAGGCCATGTGAGCCATGCCTATTGACACTCTCCCATAAATTGTAACAAGCAAAATTCATACAGACCAAATAATTTAGATTGAAAGATATGAAGGACACCCACAGAGTTACATTATTTACTTATTTATTTATTGGTGTTTAAGATCACATACTTATGAACAATGGCTAATCGTGACCGTGATAGTTTTACAGGTGGAGGAAGCCAGAGTACCCAGAGAGAACCACTGAGCATCAACAAGCAACTGTCATCTCAACATTCTAACTGATCAAACTCCGCTCAAGCAGGGTTACAGCAGTTGAAGATATGTGCACCATCGATGTGCAGTATGACTTAGTACACAGCATCATTGTGCCCCCATGTAGGCAACCGGGATAAAGTGCCTTGCCCAAGGACACAACGTGGGTCGTCACGGACGCGTATCGAACCCAGGACCTCTATCATAGAAGTTCAACAGTCTGCCACTAAGCCACTGCGCTCCTGCACAGAGTTACAAACCTCAGAGTTGCAGTTCCTGCACTTTAGAGTAAAGCCCAAATATAGGCTTCCAGAACTCTACGAGTTAAGGGATTTTTTCAGGCATTCTATTTTACTATTTCCACGTTCATAAATGAAATGACAATCTTGAGCAAGGTTCCTCACAACAGGCAGTACATGTAATTAGGATCAGAATCCTGATGGGGAGGAAGATTCTTCCGTGGGTTCTTTGATATAATGGTTATTGCAGTACATGGGACTGTTCATCCTCAAAGATCACTATTTGGCATAGTCAATTCCAAACCATGCAGTATTTATAATAGTACACACTCACCTCACTAAGTCTGTTATGTGAAATGTTAAAAACCTCCAGTCTTGACCAGCGTTTTGCACTCTCCAAATCCAGCTACAAAACAAAAAGTATATTACAAAAGAATACTCTCAATTCTTTTGATGCTGATGGTAATATCCAAGGCAACTAAAATTCTTCCATAATTTTAATTACCTGGCCATGCCTGCAGTCGAGATGAACATGCATTTCTACAGCTGTATAATGTTGGAGGTGTACATACATTTCCAAAGACAAGCCTGTGTTGGAGGTGTTCCTACATTTCCATGAACATGCCTATGTTGGGGGTGTTCCTACATTTCCATGACATGTTTGTGATGAAGGTTTGCATATATTTTCAAGGCCATGCCTGTGATGGAGGTGTGCATATATTTTCAAGGCCATGCTTGTGATGGAGGTGTGCATACATTTTCAAGGTCACATCTGTAATGGAGATGTACATATTTCAATGGTCACGCCTGTGTTGTGAGGGTATACATATATTACCACAGCTATTCATGTGATGGAGGTGTATGTATATTTCCACAATCATGACTGAGATGAAGATGTACATATCTTACCACAACCATAATTGCATTGTAGGTGTTTGTATATTTCCTTGGCCATGCCTGTGTTGGAGGTGTACATATATTTCCGAAGACATTCCTGTGATTGAGATGTACATGCATTTCCACCGTCATGCCTCTGCTGGGGTGTATGTATTTTCCAGTGGCTATTATACATTTCCAGTGGCCATGCCTGTGATGGAGATATATGTATATTTCCATGGCCATGCCTGTGGTGGAAGTATTTGAAAATTTTCATGGCTGCATCTGTGATAGAAAGGTAAATAAAGACAACAAGGTTATAAAAGAGAGGATTTTTTTCCTTGTTCAAAGTGTACTGTTTCATTTTCAAAGGACAACCATTTTGTTTTCTAAAATTATTTAATAATTTTGGTCACTTCATCAGCCAGTCTCAACCTTTAGTCATACAGTAATAATATAGCCAACACAATCAATCTATGGTGGTTGTGAGCCCACATGTATTATATGTCATATGTCACCATGATTTACAGCAGTCATGTTACTTCAAAAGCCCCAGTCTCAAGCTTTGACCATAGTGTCAGAATACAGCCTACAAAGTCAATCTATGGTGGTAGTGGGCCACAGTAAAGCTTTGGTCATAGGGTCATTATATATAAATAAAAACTCTACACAGATGGTTCTCTTGTTTTATATTGATATGTTATTATTATGTTATCATTATTTGTTTGTAACCACCCCCAGATTCCTATATATATTCTTCTTTATCTTTACCTGGACACATAATTCATTTATTCATTCACCTGGATGCATCATTTTAAAACACCATGGTCGGCGCACAAGTAAATTTTCACTTCATCCCAAATGAAAGAAGCGGCAGACATCTCATTTACAACAGCTTTAAGTTCTGTATAAAGTCAAGAAGAAATCAGAGAATATACTGGCATCTCTGTTTAGAGCAAGAGCCCAAACCTTGCCATCCTTTCCGAAATGAAGACAAGATATTCAACTTTCAGACAACTACAAGAAAACATCAGATGGGCAGAACTTCCTTCTTATAGATGATGGTGACCACAACAAAATTCTCATCTTTGCAACACAGACTAACTTGGAACTTTTAGCAGAGGCAGAGTCGATATTCTGCGATGGCACCTTTGATAAATGCCCATCCATCTTCCAGCAGATGTATACTCTACATGCTTTGTTGAGGGCAAGATGTGCCTGTTAGTTTATGGCCTTCTTCCAAACAAGACCCAGGTAACCTACCGATGATTTTTGGAACTGACAAGACAGAAAGCTGCTGAATTGGGTATTGTTGTCAATCCAAGATTTGCCATTACAGATTTTGATGCAGCGGCACAGAATGCTATATCAGCCACATTCCCATCAACGATGCTGAAAGGCTGTTTCTTCCATTACAGCCAAGCTCTGATAAGAAACATCAAGAAGTTCCACCTACAGCCGAAGTTCAACAAGGAAGCAGATATTGACCAGAAGACACTCAAGAGAAGGGCCTTAGCATTACCCATGGTGCCAGTGGGTATGGTAAGCGACGCTTGGTTTGAGACATTGAACTGCTACAACGAAAGCAACAAAAGCAACGATATCCAACTGGAAGGAAATGTCACCCGTTTCACCGATTACATGACAGACTGCTGGGTCGAAGGAAGTCATGGCTTGGAGTTGTGGAACCATTACCAGACTGTTAGGCCCAGGACCACTAACCACGTAGCGGGTTGGCATCGGAAGTTACAGCAGATGATACCTGGCTCTTATCAAAACCTCTTCAAATTGATCAATTTTATGAAGAAAGAACAGGCCTACCATGAAGGAACCACCATTCACCTTCGAAGAGGTGGTAAATTGGAATCAAAAAAGAGAAGGTACCAAAAGATTGACAACACAATAGAATGGCTAACAAGAGGGATGTTACATCCCAACGCTCACCTACATTCGTGCTTGATAATGTCGTTCCAATGTAACATGCCTAATATTTAGTTAATATAAATCATTAACTAGGCATCAAATGATTAATGTGGTTTATGTGATGGCTTTGGAAAAGTCTATATTTCTGCATTTATTATATACTCTCCCAAAAAAAGAAAGTGTGCATGCTAAAAAATAACACTAAAAAAAGATATATATCATTTTCATTCATGGAAATTTTATTCAATCACAGATGAATCAATGTGTGATCAACACGAGAAATTTCATTACGCTACGACGAATACTCTTGGTGCCATGGAGAGTCAAAGACACTAAGGGTCAAACACAAAAGTCACACACTCAATATCTGGTATGACCTCCATCTGCATCGACTACTGCTGTGCATCTACGCCTCATGGAAGCGAACAAGTTAGCATGGAAGTGGGTTAGGGTAGGGTTAGGTTAGGGTTCGGTAGGGTTAGGGTTAGGGTTAGGTTAGGTAGGGTTAGGGTTAGGGTAAGGGTAGGGTTAGGTTAAGTTAGGGTTAGGTTAGGGTTAGGGTTAGGTTAGGCTAACCCTAACCCTACTCTACACCACTGCAGTCAAGCACGACGATGACGTAAAGTCAAAATCGGACGAATTGCAGGTCTTCGAGGATGTAAGCCGTATTCTCTCAGCCGGTTGATTACTGTTAGAGGATGTATCCGTCTCAGGTTAGGGATGTTCCTGGCTGTCGTCGTTGCCGTTTGTTGCCGGTTCCGGAGATGGACGACACGGATATACCGATCTTGTACAGGGGTGGTAACTCGGGGTCTCCCGGAGCGGGGTCGGTCTCGAACGTCATCATGTTGTGCGTGTCGATGGACTAGCCTGTCAACAGTGTTACGGAGGCAGTTCAAATGCTGGGCAACCTCCCTGTGTGTTCTGCCAGCTCTAATCATACCCAGGGCAAGGAGACGTTGATTCATTGTCAATCTTGGCATGCTAATATGGAGTCGTTTTAACAGCAGCTTAAGTTTGAATGTGAATGATAGGAAGGCCTTACTTTAGTGTTTAAATACCCAAGGATTCACACTGCTGCATGAATTTTCAGACTCTCCACGTGCAAAACATGCCTTTTCACAAACGTGCAGCACGTCATTTAACGTTAATGCCATTTTAACGGGGAAAGCTGTTTTTGTGTCCCATATAATTATTCATGAACAGGTTAACACTCTTTACACCTATGAAATTATTTTTTTGGAGTTTGATCAATTTCTGCAATGCACACTTTCTTTTTTGGGCGAGTATATATCAATTCAACATAGAATCATTGGATATAAAAGCATTTTTTTCTTTTAGAAATGTTTATGATTAAGAATATGAATCGTGAGACCTGATATTAAATCATAAATAAGAATTAGGAAAGGCTTTCATAAATTTATTTTTTACAAAATAAAAATACATCAGATCAAAAAAAAATAAAATAGGAGGTGCAAAATGGCATTATGTAATGAAGAATCACTGAAATTGTAATTGAAGTACATTCATTGGTTAAAGAGGAGTTGCGGAAAAACATTCGTTCAAGAAAGTGACTATAAGTCCCAACAAAAATACATCACATCAACAACTAAAATAAGCCTTAATGTTAAAGTATGAGAAAGTATTAAATAAAAAAAAAAAGTTGAAAAAATTTTTTTTAAAGAAAGTGAATATAAGTCCAAAAATCCCCCTCAAATTCCTCAAATATGCATGTAATGAGGGCACAACATAACCGCAATGTAGTTCAGTAACCCATGTGTACAATATCAATTGCCTGGAAAGACACGTAGAAACAGAACTCACCTTAACACAAACTTTTAGAACTTAAAATTGAGTAAGTCAGAGAAAAACATGAACATTGTAACTGAAAAAAAGAGAAGAAATCAGTTAAATTTCTGCATACAGTAGGGTTAATACCTAAAGTAGTTACTGAAATGAGAAAATAAACAGTAATGAGAGGTGAAGGCACCACAATCTGCACAAAAGCTGACTTTAACGCAAATTCTTACAACACCTAAACGCTAATTCTTACAAGTTTTTGCAGAAAATCAGCCTCGAATTCCTCAAATATGCATGTAATGAGGGTTAAATATTACTGCAATGGAGTTCAGTAAGCCAAGTGTAGAATATTAATCGCCTGGAAAGACACATAGAAACACAATTCACCTAAACACAAAGTTTATAAAGTTTTACAACTTAAAATTTACTAAGTCCGAAAAAAACATGAAAATTTTGACTGAAAAAAAAGAAAATTTCCATTACATTTCTACATACAGTAGGGTTAATACCTACAGTTGTTATTGAAATATGAAAAACAACAGTAATGAGAAGTTAAAGCAGCACAATCTGCACAAAAGCTGACTTTAACGCAAATTCTTACAACACCTAAACGCAAATTCTTACAAGTTTTGGCAGAAAATTTTAGGTGAAATTTGGAAAAAAGTCGTAGTATCAGGGTTAAATACTGTTCTGAGAGTCCCCTACAACCTACATATGCAATATCAAAGCCTGAGCCCACTGATCTTTGAGAAATTAACCTTAACATTAAATCTTACAATATTGGACACGCCAGACGCCGACGCCGACACCGACACCCACACCCGAGGTCATGACAATAGCTCACCACTTCAATAGAAGTAGGTGAGCTAAAAACAGATCAAATGTATTTACTGTTAAAATATTGTTCAACATGTTTGAAATTTTTAATGTATTTTCCATGATGTTCATAAATTGTTCAAGACGTTTGAAATTTTCGATGTTTTTTGTATGTAATTTGTAAATTGTCGAAGATATTTGAAATTTTCAATGTATTTTCTATTTTTTGTATGTAATAAATTTTATGTTAGTGCATTTGCAAATTGTTGTTCTCACTCATCCCACATACATATTCGATAACAACTATAGATAGTTAATCTTTGATCTTCGACAGTTTCACACTTATACTGGGAACAAAAGATGTGGGATAAATGAGAAGCTCCCAATAATTCATGAGAGGTGAGGGACGTTGTACAAACACAAGTGCGCGAATGCGCACGAGTGTTTTACAATATAGTCCCCCACCTTGAATGAATTATTTCAATTAACCAGTCCAGTCAAGCGATTACTCTGTTTATTACTTTTCATTATTAACGATAATTATATTATTTAACCCTTTACCTAACGTAATGGCCAGCACTATTCTCAAAAATCGCCAATTAATTTTCATTATTTTTTCATTTTTGTCTCTAAAACATAGGTTATGTCCCTCATTGGAACGAGCTCCTTCCAATGAGGGGTAATAACCTATGTTTTTGAGACAAATGAAAGTGTCAATGACACTGTAGCTCAACTTGTTTAAGACATGTACATGTATAGTATGTGACACAGCAATGACAAACATCTAGGTAATGACCTGATAACAAAGGTACATGTAAAGTATTGTAAAGGTCTGTACATAAACGCTGACCGAAGGTACATGTAAAGTATTGTAACGGTCTGTACATAAATGCTGACCGTAGCCTGTAACAAATATATAGGTAAAGTATTGTAAAGGTGGGGTGAAAGTTAGATGCTAAACTAGAAAAGAAATCTTTGAGTCCCAGAGTGCGTCTGACTGAACCCAAAAATATTTGTTCTCATAGCACAGTGATAACAAAGGCACCCAAGAACACTCGTTCCTGTCACAAGGTGATAAAAAAGGTACCCCAAGAAGTTTTGTGAAGATCGGTTCATAAATACCCGAGCCGTATTGACATGTGCACTTACTGTGTATAAGTAGCACTGAACAAATCAAAGTTCATCTAATTTGCATAATTTCTGTAAGAGAAATAAACCCATATTATATGTGATGCATTCCATGCTACTAAACATTCCTACAAAAATTTATTCAAATCAGAATTTTCATACAGAAGTTCTGTACAAAAAACTGACTGCACTAATTTTGGTACAAAAAGCCTGCTGGTGGCCATCTTGAATTTTGGACTGTACCCCAAAAACACTCGTTCTCGTCCCACGGTGATAACAAAGGTACCCAAGAAGTTTCATGAAGATCAGTTCATAAATACGGCCTCTAGCCTGAGCCGTATAGAAGTTGTGTACAAAAAACTGGACCTAGTTTCGGTACAAAAATTACCACTGGCAGCCATCTTGAATTTTGGACCGCACCCAGAAGCACTCGTTCTCGTCCCAAGGTGATAACAAAGGTGCCCAAGAAGTTTTGTGAAGATCGATTCATAAATACAGCCTCCAGCCCAAGCCGTATTGACACATGCACTTACTGTGTATAAGTAGCACTGAATAAATCAAAGTTCATCAACTTTGCATAATTTCTGCTTGAGAAAAAAACCTGCATTATATGTGATGTATTCCATGTTACTAAACATTCATACAAAAATTTATTCAAATTAGAACTTTCATACAGAAGTTCTGTACAAAAAACTGATTGCACTAACTAAAGTACAAAATGGCTGCTGGTGGCCATCTTGAATTTCGAACCGCACCCAAAACCACTCGTTCTCGTCCCACGGTGATAACAAAGGTATTCAAGAAGTTTTGTAAAGATCAGTTCATAAATACGGCCTCTAGCCTGAGCCATATTGGCATTTGCAGTTACAGTGCTGAAAGTAACATTAAATAGATCAAAGTTAGTCTAATTGGCATAATTTATGCACGAGAAAAAAAACCTGTATTATATGTGATGTATCCCATGGTACTAAACATTCACACAAAAAATTATTCAAATCAGCGCTTTCATATTGAAGTTCTGCGCAAAAATCTGATTGCACCTAATTTTGTACAAAGTGGCTGCCAGCGGCCATCTTGAATTTCAAACCGGACCCAAAAACAGAAATTTTTTTTATTTAAAGTGAATTCCAAAATGAAACATTCTATTTTCAATTAATAGGTTGCTACATATAATATACGCCGGCTGTTATGATGATTTATAGCAGTATGATGTAGTCCTAGTTATCAAACCTGGCATGTTATTTGAAAATCATAGGACTAATGCCCTCCTGGGAAAAGTTTCAGTGTACGGAAAATAACCCCATGGTATGGGGAATGCAGTGGCTCAGTGGTTATGGCATTGGACTTCAAACTGAAAGGTCCATTATTCGATCCCACCAGGGACAATTGCATTCTGTCTTTGGGCAAGGCTCTCAATCCCAATGGCCCATGTGGGAGTACAGTGGTGTTGTGTACTAAGGCATACGGCATGTCGATGGTGCACTTGTCTGCAACCAATGCTAACCCTACTTTGCCAAAGTTAGTATGTTGCTTGTGGCTGCTCAGCGGTACTCGCCAGATACACTGGCTTCCTTCAACAATAAAACTGTCTGACATGAGGTGACCCTGACTGTCAAAAGCATCATTAAGCCACAATAAAAAAAAAACATTGTATAACATTCATATCACTAAGATAGGAAGTGGTTTACCGCTGGTTTTTCCATCATTCTACCCACTGGAAGCTATTAACAGTGAAGGATCTTTATCCAACTTTCAACAGGTGTTCCCCATATTTGCTCCATGTGTTGGGACAGGTAAAAATACTTAATTTCCCAGATGTCCCAATATAAAAGAAATAAAATAAAATCCAAGCCTGTGATAGTTTTTTTGGTTTGTTTGCTATTGGGGTTTTACGAAACTTTCAACAGCTAGGGTCACCCCATGTCAGAGAGTTTCATGGGTGGAGGAAACTTGAGTACCCAGAGAGAACCACCGAGTAGTAGCAAATTTCAGACTCGCCAACGTACTAATTCTACACAAGCAAGGTAAGCACTGGAGGAAGACAAGTGCCCCTTGATGTGCAGTACGCCTAAGTACACAGCACCAATGCGCCCCATGTAGGCAAACAGAATGAAGTGCCTTCCTCAAGGGCACAATGCAGTTACCCCTGGTGGGGATTGAACCATGGACCTTTTGGTCTGAAGTCCAATGCCATAACCACTCTCCCACCTGTGGTAGTTATGATTCACTTGGGTTCAAGTGAGAGAATGGGCATCTTCCCCACAGAAAGTTGTGACAAGGGTTTTGAAAAATATTTTATGCTTTACAAAGGCAGAATCCTCAGCAAATTACATCAGTACAGTAATTGTACTAAGGCGTACTACACATCAATGGTGCACCTGTCTTCAACCAATGCTAACCCTGCTTGTGTGGAGTTAGCATGTTGGGGAGCTGATAGTTGCTCGCCACTGCTTGGTGGTTCTCTCCAGGTAATCCGGCTTCCTCCACCCATAAAACTGTTGAGGTCATGATTAGCCATTGTGCAGAAATTTGTGACCTTAAACACCAATAAATAAATAAATAAAATAAATTTGTTGAAGAAAATAGAAATAAAAACACAGCCCGCAAAACCAAAGGACACTTGCCTCTTTTATATGAATTTTTGGATGAACGCCATTATGAGTGGAGTGATTTGCACGAAATTCCTGTCGAAAAGTTCTGCGAATACATTGTAGAATTCATAATATGACATCATCGGAATATGTTAATGTTTATTTCGCTACAAATCTTTAACCCCTGCCTTGCCAGTGTTGGGATTTAATTTTGTGGTATATACCTGTGGTATATACAGAACTTTTGGGCAGGCGTTCTTTCCAAAACGCAAAATTAGTTTTTTTCAGAAATGGACAACAAAATTGTTAGATATAACTACACACGCCCCTGAATTACTTTTGATGACATAAGGCTGTTTTTGGTGGGGAATTATTATGATCCCCGATGATTCTGGAGATGGGATGGGGAAATCAGTATGTTCAGAGGTTATTGTAAATGGCAACTTTTTTTCACAGAAATGAATGCTTATTAACAGCTCTTATCTAAAGTTCTTGCCCAATGAGCACATCAAGTTCAAAAACAATCCTATGATAAATGTGGCCTGTTGGACATGTCAAAGTATGTTGATGCACAAATACAATAAATTCAAAGATTGTTGCTAACAGCAACAGTTTTTGATGGAAATGAAAAGAAAATCAATAGCTCCTATCTTTGTCACCCTGCATAAGCATACAAAGTTTCAAAACAACCTGATAATGAATGTGCCCTCTGAGGCATGCCAAAGGAAGACGTTAATGCACAAATGCACTAAGTAGAAGGTCATTGCTTGTGGCAATGTTTTTTTTATGGAAATTCATAATTATACCCTGTAGAGAGTGCAAAAGGGATAAGTTGATGCACAAATGCAGTAAGTTCAAAGGTTGGTGATAACGACAATAAATTTTTATGGAAATGAAAAAAGCAACAGCTCACATCTCGAGGTCACACGGAACACACATACCAAGTTTCAAAGTGATCCGATCATAAATGTATCCTGAAGGCCGTGTTAAAGGGAAATATTAAGGTCTGACTAAGTTCAAAGTTTTTTGATAGAAATGGAAGAAAATCGACAGCTCTCATATAGATGTCATCCCACACAAGCTCACCAAGTTTGCAAGTGATCCAATCATAAATGTGCCCTGCAGGGTGTGTCAAAGGGAAATATTGATGCTAAACTGCAGTAAGTAAACTGCAGTAAGTTTTAACTAAGTTCATTGAAGGTCATTGCCAGTGGCAACATTTTTTGACGGAAATCGAAGAAAATCGATAGCTCCCATCTAGAGGTAACCCCAAATAAGCATGCCAGGTTTCAAAGCAATCTGATCATAAATGTGCCCTGTAGGGTGTGCCAAAGGGAAATATTGAGGTCTGACTAAACTAACTTCAAAGAAAGTTGGCAGTAGCAGCATTTTTTTGCGGAAATGGAAGAAAATCGATAGCTCCCATCTAGAAGTCACCCCAAACAACCATGCCAGGTTTCAAAGCAATCCGATCATAAATGTGCCCTGTAGGGTGTGCCAAAGGGAAATAATGTGGTTTGACTAAACTAACTTCTAAGAACGTTGGCCACGGCAACAATTTTTGTTGGAAATTGAAGAAAATCGATAGCTCCCATCTAGGGACCTGCGAGCCGGGGATAAAACTTCGAGCCGAATCTCGAGCCGAATCATCCCTCTGGTATCGAGTTGAGTCGAATCTCGAACCTTGAAACCGGCGCGACGGTGACATTCGTGCTTCCATAGTCTGCAATACCGGTACTCTGCATGCTGGATGAGTTCAGAATCAATTGGTCTGGAATCGAGTATTCTCGCACTGCGAGAATACTCGATTCCAGACCAATTGATTCTGAACTCATAGACTCGCAGTTTTAGTCTACCCACTTGGTGGTCATGGCTCGTGCTCAGCCTCATCAGCACCAAATACCATTATTATAAAAGCAAACAAGGCATGTCGGAAAATATGATAAAAAATCTCAAACTCAAAGTCTCGCGAAACACAGTATCGCGCACTAATAGTGAAGATAGACAACTCTATAATCTATTCTAATGAATAGTTTTGAACCTCTAATTTAAACTTTTGATCAAAACATTTTTAGAATATCTTTCTAAAAACACAAAAAAAAAAACTCAGAAAAAAAAACTGAAAAATAAACAAACAACAGATAGTCATGTGGCAACGGAATTGTCATTATCAGTTCATGGAAGAATCAGGTCTCCATTTTTGCGGGCTCATATCAATGTTTCCGCGTTGGCATTACTTAAGTTGTGGCGGAGATCTGTAATTATGTTTCCACCAACAGAGTTCACTCTTTCTGAACTGCAATTTGTGGCCTGAATACCGAAAACATCTCTGGCTACGATGGCCATTTGCGGAAGTGAACTGGCATTCTGTTGCCAGAATATTAACAGCGAATCATCTTTGTTCAGAAGGGGAATTTTTTAGTAAGTTGACATCTCAGATGAAATCCGCTGCTTAAGAGTTGGTTGACGTCGTTCAGTTCCCGTGCTATTTACAACAGTGTTCTGATTTGCATGTGATTTCGCTGCATCCGAAAACATCAAATCCATTAAGCTTTGGCGCTTTGGTTTCTGTGAAGACGTTTCACTTTCACACTCCAGAATGGGAGTGGGGTCAACAAATAATGAACGATATAGTTCAATGTGGTGCTTGGTGATTAATTCCTCAGAAAACTGGAGAACAGACGACACTTCAATCTCGCTCACCATACTTTTAAATCGTGGGTCAAGGTAAGTGCCGGTCAATAGGTGGGGGGCTTGTAATTCAAATCGATTCTCCAACTGAGCAACAAGCTCGTTTCTAAATGTTTTTACCCCTTTAGCAGTAACCTCATTGAGTTGTTTTTTGAGACTTTTGATGCAAGGAATGATCATTGAAATTGTAATTTGGGTGTCGGCACTCAATATCTCAGTAGCTTCAGCTGTTGGCTTGAGTACAGGGAGTGACTCTTCCAAAGTATCCTCTAGTGTGGAACTCAAACATGGTGGAGGTTTGGTAGCACAAGCCGATTTTCGTTTTCTGCACTCGGAAAGTGCCGAAGAAATCGGCGTTTGATTGGCATGGACCCACCGCAGCAAGTAGTAGGTGCTGTTGAACCTTGTCAGTACGTCGAACGGGGATCAGATTCAGGAAGAGTTCTAGAGGAGTCTTCAGGGTGGGTCGTCGATTTCTGGTGTCGAT
Organism: Pictodentalium vernedei; assembly: GCA_031216915.1. Taxonomy (NCBI): domain Eukaryota; kingdom Metazoa; phylum Mollusca; class Scaphopoda; order Dentaliida; family Dentaliidae; genus Pictodentalium; species Pictodentalium vernedei. The sequence continues at coordinate 854,966,494 of CM062296.1, read as the reverse complement.
GTAGAGCCGTCAACCCAACAGTTGAGGAATTGAAAAATCCCGCGATTTTATGAACGCTAGCAATGACGTTTTTTATGTTTGTTTGTGCATCTAAGGCATTATTGATGCTCAGCTGTAGCATGTGTGCGGCACATCCCATCCAGGGCACACCCAAAGTTCTCGCCGTACAGGGCATGACAGCCGTGGTGTCAGTTGTCGCGAACATGATATCGCAGATAGGTAAACTGTATGTGTCAAGAATTTCATTTATCACGGTGGTTGTACTCGCAGCTGTGTGATCTGCCTCCTTGTCCTCCAAATTAACCACGGAGAGGCACCGTGTTTTGAATATCCAGTCTGTTGAAACATAGTGGACAGTTAATACCAGAAAGTTCGAATTGTTACTTGCTTTCCAGTGGTCGAATGTGATGGAGGGGAGTGCTTCAGTCTTTTCGTTTGCGACCCGAACTTTAAGGTTCGACTGGACATTTTCCCTGAGGTCACCCAATTTTCGTGACAGTGTGGTGGGATGAGGAGGTACGTATGACCCATTACTTAAAACTTGACATAGGTTAATTAGACCTTTCCCCGCCGCCGCCTCAAAAGGTCTACCGTCGACAACTATGAAATTCAACACAGCGTCATCGAACTGTTTGCGCATTTCTGGTCGGATGTGAGTTAAACAGCGCATGCCGAAATCAGTAATTACCGCTTGGCGTTTTTCATTGGATTTCCCAGGCTCAGGCTGTGACTCTGTGCTCTTTCGTTTCGTTTCGGTTTTCAGTTTCATTTCTTTACTCTCTTTAGCCTTTGTGTATTCCTCTTCGTGTTTCCGCATCAAATGTCTCCATAAATGAAAAGTTGTGCTCGTTTTTTGAACTGCGAGAACCGAAGAACAAGTTTTACAGATGTATTTATCATCGCGTAATTCAAAGTACTGCTTTATCTCCGCCATTGTAACTTTATGTTTATACTGGAGTGGCGTGACGTCGTCCTTCAGAGATGGGATCGGGAAGATTCGTCCCCAAGAATATTCGTCCCTGGGAATATTCGTCCCCGGGAATATTCATCCCCGCTCAGTGGGAATATTCGTTCCCTTCAGGTGGGAACATTCGTCCCCTACAGGGGACAAATATTCCTGGGGACGAATATTCTCAAAAACCCGGGGACGAATATTTCCGGGGACGAATCTTCCCTGACCCTCAGAGATCGTACGGTAGCCCGGGGGTTTAATAATCAACAAAATTGGAGAGTTAATACGTTCAGAGAGCGATTTATTACACTATCGTTAGCGTATGACGGCGTGTTCTTGATGCGAGCAAGTGCACATATAATTCGCGGTTTGAACAGAGGTCGGTTCGAAAAATACGAATCAGTGAGGTATCGAGTCGAATCGAATCTCGGCGATGGTTTCGAGTCGAGCCGAAGCTCGAACGGTTCGCAGGTCCCTACTCCCATCTAGAGGTCACCCCAAAAAAGCATGCCAGGTTTCAAAGCAATCCAATTGTAAATGTGCCCTGTAGGGTGTGCCAAAGAGAAATATTGAGGTCTTCTGACTAAACCAAGTTCTAAGAACGTTGGCCTCGGCAACAATTTTTGACAGAAATTGAAGAAAATCGATAGCTCCCATCTAGAGGTCTCCCCAAACAAGCATAACAGGTTTCAAAGCAATCCGATCATAAATGTGCCCTGTAGGGTGTGCCAAAAGGAAATATTGAGGTCTGACTAAACTAAGTTCTAAGAACGTTGGCCGTGGCAACATTTTTTGACAGAAATTGAAGAAAGTTAAAAAATTTATAATAATTTATATATTTTTTATACTTACACCAATGACCCAGACTTAGCTGGTGCTACACTCCTTAATTCAGGGCCAAACACAAATTTTGCCCCCCCCACTCCCCAATCCCCAAAATTTGCATCAAAAACTGAAAAATACATGTCCTATATGGTCCTCCATACATTTACTCCTCTGCGCATGCGCAGTGTCAAGGAGGTCCCGAAATTGGTGCCAATTATCATTCTTACAACCGGTGCCTGGTAAGCGTTATGTACTCAGCGAGGAGGTATGAGTTCCCAACTCCTGGGAGGGCCATCCCCATCTGGGTCATTGGTAAGTATAAAAAATATATAAATTACTATAAATTTTTTAACATTTTTATACTGTACCAATGACCCAGACTTAGCTGAATAGTAAATAGGCTGGAGGGCCTAGGACATAAAGGAAAGTTAAAAAATTTATAGTAATTTATATATTTTTTATACTTACCAATGACCCAGACATAGCTGGTGCTAACTCTTAAAATATAGGGCCAAACACAAATTTTGCCCCCCAATCCCCAAAATTTGCATCTAAAACCAAAGAAAACATGTCCTGAATGGCCCTCCACACTTCACCTCTACTGCGCATGCGCAGTGTCAAGGACGTTCCGAAATTGGCGCCATTAATCATTCTTATAACCAGTGCCTGGTAAGCGCTATGTACTCAGCGGGGAGGTATGAGTTCCCAACTCCTGGGAGGGCCATCCCCGTCTGGGTCATTGGTAAGTATAAAAAATATATAAATTACTATAAATTTTTTAACATTTTTATACTGTACCAATGACCCAGACATAGCTGAATAGTAAAAAGGCTGGAGGGCCAAGGACATAGAGCAAGTTGGAATACGCTCAATATATAAAATAGAGTCATCCCCTCTAGGGAAAAAGAAGTATTAGGCCTTACATGTATCTTTCATATTTATGATACATCAGAAAGATACAACACCTTCCAAAATTGAGCATCCTTCATCCATGTACTCTATTAATATCTAGTATAATCCTTATACTAATAATTTTTAAAGTAAGCCAATAAATAAAGTAAGTCTAGAGAATATAGACCCTTTATACTTCTTAAAAGTGTCTGAGGATTGTATAATAACGACCGTTGACACGTGCTATATTCAAAAGCTATACTTTAAAAACTAAGTCCTGAATGAATTTTTAGAACATAAATTTCTCACTAAAAAACCATCCCAATAACAGCTCAGAATTACTAACTCCGGAGGAGGTATCCCCTTGTTTTCATAGTAAAACAGGTGACCCATGGGAACACCCTCCCCCCCCCCCCCCCTTTTCTTGCCCTGGGTCAAATAGCCCAGAGCGAAGAGGGCAGCAGAACGGAGTCACTGCCGAAACAGACAGCCTACCTAGCTATAGTAGCAACTGTTAAGTGAATGACATTCTGAGCAGTAGATAACGGACCTAACAAAAGAGGCCTCCAGAAATGGACTTGATATTTCTGAGATAAAAATTCATGAATGTGGATGGCTGAGCGCAATGAGCAGCCTTCAACAATCTATAATAGCGACACTATTAATGTAAGCCCAAGATGTAGAAGAACTCCTACTTCATGAGCCGAAATCTCAAACACAACTGCTGAGTCAATGATATACCATAAGCAGTATTGATAGTTAATTGAATCCATTAGCAACAGAATGGAGCGTAACGTCCTTCTATTAGGCATCAAAGACAGAAGAAGCTTACGCCCGTAGTAATAAACAGATATCTGTTTAAAAATACGTAAACTCTAACCGGACAGAGTAAAGGCCTATGCCCGTACGAAGACGGAAGGACCTTAATAACAATAGGTTCCGGATATTTATTAGGAGCCTGACTCTTATGCAAAAATCCAACCTAAATAGTAAAGGAAGTAGTGATTCCGAAACTACGAAAGTGAGAATCATCCACCGATAGTGCATGAAGCTCACTGACTCCTCAGAAAAAGAGAAGCCAACAGAATTACTGTCTAAAAGGTCAGAATTTGAAAACTACTGTTTCCAGAGGCTCAAATGATTACTTAGCTAAATAAAAACCAAAGTTAAATTCCGTATAGAAATTTAATCTAATGATTCTAAGTCTATTTATCGAAAAGTTACTAACTGACTTAGATAAAGAGACATAAGACTCAATTGTAAACTATCATAGAGTGCATAGGTATGAGATAACATAAACCTATAACCCTAATAGTAACAGGCTGCAGTAGATCTTGTCAAACAAGTATACTAGAAAGTTGCAATGACTAGTATGGAGGGATCAACAATATCAACATAGTGATCCCTACACCAACGACGGAAGAGCCTCCACTTTAGCCGCATAGAATAGCGAAGAAGAGGTTCTCCTACAGTAAGAAATCGCGTCCAAAGCTCGTCCAGTACAATGCTTACAATGCAATAAGGACCACACAATGGAATACGTGAAGGTTGAGACCTTGCGGGTTGTGATGAAGATGACACGATTTTTCCCAGCGAAAAAAGATCCTCTCATGGAGGAAGTTTTCGCGTTAAGTCCCACAGTAGACCTCAGAGTAAATTTACCCATGGTCTCTGTGAAGACAGAGATGCTATCAACAGAAATGTATTGTGGTTGTTTATCTTAGCAATACTTGCTGAAACAACAGCGCAGGAGGATACGCATATCCTATCATTCCATCCTATTAGATCAATAGAGCGTTAACAACATAAGCTCAGAGATCCGGACATGTAAACACATACGTCTGCAATTGATTAGCAAGTTGTGTCGTAAATAAATTATCATTGGGTGCTCCCATTGATAGCAAATCTGATTGAATACTTGTTTGTTGAGAGTCCATTCTGACAGCAACAAGCGACCCATAAGTGAAAGGGAGTCCGGTAATACAATCAGACGACCCGGAATATGACGGACCGAAGCACAACTTGGTGTACTATAACAAACAGAAGGATTCTTTCCATTAAATTGAATAACGGAAACGAATGAGTGCCTCCCTGGTTCCGGAGATACGCCACTACTGTTGTATTATCAGACAGGATTTGGACATGCGTTTCTGAATAATGTTCATCCAATGACATAAAGCAAGCCTAAAAAACATTATTCCGTGGAAGATAAGTGCTTGCTTAGAGACTGCGGAACCCAAAGACCCTGGCACTTCGAATCCGTTGGGATCAATATTGCATCCCAACCTGTTTGACTGGCAACCGTCATAATTATAAAACTCGGATCCGGCAACTGCAGTGGCACTCTCTGAGTCAACCACCGAATGTTTGCCCCAGTCTGAATCTCTTGCTACACTAGATAGACAAGAGAACGTGTAAATCGAGCAATTCATGGATTGCTGAAAAGTTGCCGTCGAAGAGAAGCTTCTCCGAGACCGAAGCGACTAGCTAGGGCTGCGTCACGTCTAACCAACTCCAGGTAGCCACTGAAGGGCGGAGTTATACGTGAACAAACTACTGCCCTCAAAAGAAATCACATTGAGGATCATATCCTGGAATTCTTTCTCTTGAAGATGTAATGATAACGCCTCAGTAAGGTGGAATACGTTATGATAAAGCATCTAAGTTAAGTCTATTAGACATCATTGTCGTTTCCAACATTATGGTTGGAAAAGACATAGACGGCGAAAAAGATAATTTACAGTCTTTAACCACGCCGTCTAGACGCATATGAACTCTCGGTATGCCCTGTTCTGCCAAAATAAATTATTCCTATAAATGATAAAAGGCAGAAATGAGCATTGCGGACAAGAAACTAAACTATCATGCTTGGTAGCAAGCTTATATATATATATAGCGTCGATAAATAATACACATGTTCTAATGACATTATTGGACTGTGTCGGTAAGTCAGGGACAATGTCCCTGAACCGATCCAAAATTCCGTGTCCAACGACGCTATAAGTCTCTTATCCAACATCGCAGCAATGTAGTCCGAAGGAACAACCACTGGAAGATAATGCCGGAAGAAATGTATGGCAGCTTCCGATGTTCCGAAAGGGAAAACTCGAAATCATCCGAATCCCTTTCGCCATCCTGTCGGACCCTATAAAGCGTTCGGTCGTCCGAACCTAATGCAACCGCGGAGCGCACCGACCCAGCGCCGTCGGATAATTCCTGATCCGACCGAGAAACTGTCGATTGCTGGGATGCTGCGAAAAACTGTGCTAACTTGGAAAGCATGTCCGTCACGGAGGCCTGTGGAGAAGCGGTCTTACGATGCATTGCCGCTGGAAGCTCCGTGATCGTTACCCCGTGCATACTACTATTATGCGAGCGAACGGAGTATATAGGCCTCGTGTCCCTTGGCTACCGGATGGCGTGACCTGTTCGCCATGGAATCACTGAATGACGAAACTGGTCGGATACTCGAGGTCACGTAGCCATTGTGCGGTCGTGTGCACTGCTGTGAGGATGAGGAAGCATTATCGACAGTCTCTCGGACTGTCAATATAACGGAGCGTCCCGAGCGGCGGACATATGCTCCGAATGTAAAATATCTGAACCACAACATGCGGTCCCCATGTTGTTGGACGGGAAAGGGACCTCTCTCGCTCACAGCCCGGACGGACCTGGACGAGCCAGGAACCGGACTAACAGGCTTCCTCCGATCTGTCCACAATCTGCCGTCACTGGGTGAGTACTAAAGTTATTATAGTGCTCGCATCACCCAAATCTCCTTCCTAGACCGCAACGGACGAACCCGGCAGCCGAACCATTCGATGAATGTACGCTACACCGGGTGAGCTAGCGAATGTCACTCCGTCGATCCTACAAGGGACCTCTTAGGCGATAGACATATTCCATGAGCACTTATTGCCGCTAGCTCTTCATTAACTATGACGACAGAGGCACACTTTTGAAAGAAATCTCCGTAACTTTTGCGAACAAGAAACCAGAAATGCTTGGTAATAGCAAGCATATAATAATAAATATATAGCGTTGTTCAATAATTCGAAAGTTTGTGTGACATTATTGGACTATGTCGGAACTGAGGGACGATGTCCCTGAACCGAACCAAAAATTTCTAAGTCCACCGACGCTATCAGTTTCTTATCCGGCATCGCAGCATTCTGGTCCGACGAAAGAACCTGTAGAAGATCAAGTCAGATGACATACACAACAGCATATGTTGTTCCGAAAGGGAAAGCTCAAAATCCTCCGAATCCCTTTCGGTATCCCGTCGGACCGGATGAAATTTTCGGACGTCCGTACCCGCTTCCGCGGAGCGTCCCGACCCAGCATCGTCGGATAATACATTATTCGACAGATTCAGTTGTTGCTGGGATGCTGCGATAAGCTGTGCTATTTAGGATAGCACGTCCGTTCCCGAGGCCTGTGCAGTAGCGGTCTTACGATGCATTGCCGCCGGAAGCTCCGTGTACGTTGACTCCCGCACACTTTCCTATGCAAACATCCGGAGTCTGCAGGCCTCGTGTCCCTGGCTACCGGATGGTGTGACCTGGTCGCCGATGATTCTCTGACTGGCGAAGCTGACTGGATATCCGAGGTCACGTAGTCAAGAGCGGTCGTGTGCGCTACCATGAGAATGAGGAAGCCTTATTGACAGTCTCTCTGGACTGACTATATGTCGGAGCGTCCCGAGCGGCGGACGTATGCTCCGAATGCGAAACATTTTGTACCACAACATCTGGGGCCAGATGTTGTTGTACGAGAGAGGGGCCTCTCTCGCTCGCCGTCCGGATGGACCTGAAACAGCTAGGAACCGGACTAAAAGGCTTCCTCCGTTCTCCCTCTTATCCGCCGTCACTGGGTGTGCATTTGGTTGATTTATAGTGCTCGCATCACCCCAAAACTCCTTCTAGACCGCAACGGACGAACCCGGCTGCCGAACCATTCGATGAATGGACGCTACACCGTGAGAGCTAGCGGACGTCAAAGGCCGTCGAACCTACTAGGGTCCTCTTAGGCAATTGGCGTATTTATATGAGCACTTTTCCGCTAGCCCTTCATTAATTGTGACGACGGATGCACACTGTTGGAAGACATCACGGATACATCACCCTAATCTTGATCGTCTGAAATAGAAATTGATAAAGTAGAGTGACCCTGCGGGGAAAGGACCGGAATGTACAATTCCCCACTAACATACCGTGACATACGCTTCCCATGTCGTCATCGAAATCATCACATACAGAACAGGAGTTAGTGCGAGTACACTGACTACATATAGAATGATTATAAAAGTCAGAGGAAGACTTCCTCTTATTACAATTGATCAAAATCCTTTCAATGTGAAAAGAAAACAAAGTCCTGGTACTCGCACCAGCCCCTGACAATCAAAATACATAATAATATGATCCATTAACATAGAAAAAATAATTGAAATCAAAATATTTTGAAAAAATATTTTTTCAGAACAGCCCAAGTTTCTGAAAAGTAACGTTGAGCCCCAATGGATCCCAAGCCTAAGTGTGGACAAAAATTTTAAAAATATTTTAAACAATTTATGCAACACTTACGAACAATAATAATGTATCTAGTTATGATTAAATTAACATCAAGATATTATATTCAAGAAACCTCCCCTCACACAGAGGGCTGTTGTAAATGTAAACAATAAGTGTAAAAACACTAAAATAAGACTCCAGGCACCCAGGCCCGAAATCAGTTACCAATAATACACTATCTGATGCAAAACAGAGACTTCCAGGGAAGAAACTGCAGAACATCAGATGGTAGATGCAGAACACAATGCCTAAACACCCATAGGTGAAGATGTTAACATGGGGAAAAGAACAGAATTTATTCTGTTATTCAGCTAAAACTCCCAAGAAATTTTAGTAATAATAATTACAGAAATTATGCCAAAAGCATGGGAGAATAGCAAGAGGGGACTTAAAGGAAAGGGAGAGAGAAAAACACTGAAAAATCAGTGTAACTTGCTAACAAGAATGACAACAAAATGGCTGCTGCCTCGAAAATAGGTAACTTAACATAATTTCATTAAAAAATTTTAAGTTACAGCCCTGATAATTTTCTGTCACACATTTTTCCTCTCCTCCATTTATATCCTCCTTAGAATCACCATTTCACTAATATTTATGTGTCTGGCATCATTTAAACTGAGATTTACAAGCACAAAGATCAGTCAGATGTTAACTGATGAAGGGCCAAACTAAGAATGATTAATGGCGCCAATTTCGGAACGTCCTTGACACTGCGCATGCGCAGTAGAGGTGAAGTGTGGAGGGCCATTCAGGACATGTTTTCTTTGGTTTTAGATGCAAATTTTGGGGATTGGGGGCAAAATTTGTGTTTGGCCCTATATTTTAAGAGTTAGCACCAGCTATGTCTGGGTCATTGGTACAGTATAAAAATATCCAATAAGCTCAATTATGTATAATAGAATATCCTCTCCAGGAGAAAAGAAGAGATAGGCTTTACATGTATCTTTCTTATTTATAATAAAGAAGAAAGACACAATACCGATCAGTAATTGAGCATAATAATAATCAATGATCTCTATTAACATCCAGTATAACCCTTTATACTAATATTTTTAAAGGTAAGCCAATAAATAAAGGAAGTCCAGAGAAATGAGACACTTTATATTCATTAAAAGTGTCCGTGGATTGTATATTAACGCCCGTTTGACACATGACATATACAAATGCTTCACACCGAGCTACACTTTAAAAATATTACATGGATGAGTAAACATTAGCTTTACACTTTAAAACCATCCCGGTACCGACTCAGAATTACTGACTCTGGGGGAGGTATTCCCTTGCTTTTCACTATAAAGCAGGTGACCTAAGGGAACACCCCCCTCCCCCCCTTCCCCTTGCCCTGGGTCAAATACCCTAGAGCAAAGAGGGCAGCAGGACAGAGTCACTGCCGGAACAGAAAGCCTACATAACTATAGTTGCAACTGTTTAGTGGACGATATTCTGAGCAACTGGTAACGGACCTAAACAATGGAGGTCTCCAGAAATGGACTCAATATTTCTGAGATAAAAATTAGTGAATGTGGAAGCTCTTACTTCATGAGCTGAGATCTTGAGTGCCGACTGCTGAGAAGAAGATAATTTTTCATAAGCAGTATGAATAGCTAATTGAATCCATCTAGCAATAGAATGAACCATAATATCCTTTCTATTAGGCATTAAAGACAGAAAGAAACGCTTACGTCCCTTTCTGATGAACTCAGATCTACGTTTGTAAATACGTATTGCTCTAACAGGACACAGTAGAGGCCTACGCCCATCAGATGACCGACATCAGATGATGGAAGGGCCTAATAATAATAGGTTCAGGATACTTATTAGGAGTCTGATTCTTAGCCAAAAATCCAACATTGGTGGTAAAGGTAATAGTATTACCAACACTACTGTAGTGAGAATCCTCCACAGATAGTGCATGAAGCACACTAACTCTTCTAGCAGAAGAGAAAGCTAAGAGAAAAGCTGTCTTATATGTTAATAATTTGAAGTCCACTGTGTCAAGAGGCTCAAAAGGCGCTTCTTTTAGCTTAAGAAGAACCCAGGCCAAATTTCACTTCAGAATTAATCTAAGGGTTCTAGGTCTATTTATCGAAAAATTTCTACTAACTTAGATAAAGAGACATTAGTTCCAATCATCATGCTATCATGATGTGCATAGGTATCGGATAGCATAGGCCTATAACCCTTAATGGTGATTGGCTGCAGATTAATCTCATCAAACAAGTATACTAGAAAGTTTGCTATGTCTGGAATGGAAGGATCATAAATATCTACGGAATGGTCCCCACACCACTGACAAAAGACCCTCCATTTAGCAGCATAGTTTAGCGAAGAGGAGGTCCTCCTACAGTTAGAAATCGCATCCACTGCTCGTCCTGTAAAATGTTTTCCGTGCAAGAAGGACCGCACAACGGAAATACGTGAAGGTTTAGACCTTGCGGATTGTGATGGAGGATGCGCGATTTCCCTTGCAAAAGAAGATCTTCCCGTTGAGGAAGCTTCCTCGGCATGTCCCACAACAGACACCTGAGTAGATTTATCCACGGTCTCAGTGGAGACAGAGATGCTACCAACAGAATCTTGCATTGCGATTGTTTTATCTTGAGCAATATCTGCTGAATCAACAGCGCTGGAGGATACGCATATCCTATCATTCCGTCCCAAGAGATCGAGAGAGCGTTTACTGCAAACGCTTGAGGATCTGGACAAGGTGACACATACGTCTGCAACTGATTGTTGAGATGTGCCGCAAATAAATCTATTATTGGCCGTTCCCATTGGTAGCAAATCTGATTGAATACTTGCAGCTAAGACGTTCAGACGACCCGGAATATGACGGACGGAGAGAAGAATCTGATGCTCTAGTACAAACAGAAGAATTCTTTCCGTTAGATTGAGCAACGGAATGGAATGAGTGCCACCCTGGTTCTGAATATATGCAACTACTGTCGTATTGTCAGATATAATTTGCACATGTGCATAAAGAATAACGTATATCCAATGACGTAGAGCAAGCCAAATCGACATCATCTCTTTGATGTTGATGTGCTTGCTTAGAAACTGCTGATCCCAAAGACCCTGGCACTTCAAATCCGATGGGCTCAGTGTCGCGCCCCAGCCTGTTTGACAGGCATCCGTCATAATCGTAAAACTCGGATCTGGCAACTGCAGTGGAACTGAGTTAACCCCTGTATGTCTGCCCAAGTCTGAATCTCTTGTTTCACTTGGCTTGACAAGAGGATGTCCGCCTCGAGCGAATGAATCTTCACTCTCCAATTCTGAGTCAGATAGACCTGGAGAGGACGAGTGCATAGCTGCCCCATCGGAATGAGATCCGCAGCAGCTCTGCACAGACCTATTAGTCTCATGAATTCCCTCGCTGACACTTTGTCTGAGTGAAGACAATAGCGAGAGTAACAACTGACTAATTTCGCTCTGGTTAACGGCAGACAAATGAGATTGTTGTGCGTCTCGAAGCTCATTCCCAGGTGGGTGAATGACTTGGACGGCACCAGATCCGACTTCTCTCCGTTTACTATGAAACCGAGACGTCGTTTAATATGAAACCGAGACGTCTGAGCAATAGAAGCAGATTCTGCATGTCGTTCTGAAGTGTTAACTTGTTGCCGTATCTCTGAAGAATATCGTCCAGGTAAGCCGACCTTACCGCAGACGAATGAGCTCGGAAATGAGTCATTACCGAGTTCATTACTTGAGTGAAAGCCCCAGGCGCTAGATTCAGACCAAAGCACATTGCCCGGAACTGATAAACAACACCTAGGACAGCGAAGCGAAGATACTTTCTGAACGCCGGATGTATCATGACGTGTAATTACGCATCCTTGAGGTCTATGCTCGCAGCATAGTCATCCACTCGAATACTCGCTCTGACCGATCGAATGGTCTCCATATAAAACTTTGGAGCCACGATCAGCTTGTTTATCCAGCTTAAGTGGATCACTGGACGGAACGAGCCATCTGGCTTCGGAACCAGAAAGAGATGGCTGTAGAAACCTGGAGATTCCGGGTTTTCTACAACCTCTATTGCGTTCTTCGTTAAAAGAGACTGGACTTCTGATAGAAGTGCCGTTCTTTTCTGACAATTTGACGGAAGCTGAGTCCATCTTGGACTTCGATTTAATGGAGGTTTGCCTTTGAAGGACAGTTTTAGTCCTTCCGACATAACCCCTCAAACCCAAGGGTCCTCCGTAATTGATTCCCAATTGCTTGAGAAACTCGACAGTCTTCTGCCCACCGGAACGTGACAGAGGTCTAGACCATCACCTCCTGGATCCGCGAGGCTTGCGGAAGGAGAAACTACGTCCTCTGCGACCCGCACCTCACCCCGTCGGCCTAGGGGCATCTGACTGGTTATTTCGGCCAGCGTAACGGCCCCTACTCGAGTTGTTACTCTGCCGGTCTCTAGAGTAAAAACTAGAGGACGCATAGGAACCTCTATAGGAACTTCCCCTGGACGAACTCGTCCCGGAAGTGCCTGGCCTACTCCTGTCTGCTGGTTCCGATTTCTTGGAAGCAGACTTAAACAGCAGAGAGTCCGAAGCTTTCTTTGTTAATTTATCATATATATCAGAAAGCTTGCCACTGAAGAGAAACTCTCCAGAGACCGGAGCGACTCTAAGAGAGTTTTTCACCTTACTGTCCACGCGTCTGGCAGTAGCCAGGGCCGCATCACGTCTAGCTAACTCCAGATTTGCCACTGAAAGGGCAGAGTTATAAGTGGAAAAAGCTATGGCCCTGGACAGAACTCTTAATGACGTTTGTACATCTTGAAATTCTGGTCCTTCAAAGTGTAATGACAATGCTCTAGTAAGGTGATCTGCGTAGGAAAGAGCGTCTAAACTAGCTCTGTTAGACGATATCATCGTTTCCATCGTTGACGACGGAAGTGACATAGACAACGGCATGGATATATCAAGGTCTTCAGCCTGGTCGTCTAAATGCAGAGGAACTCTCTGGATGCCCTGACCTGCCATATCAAACTTGTTCCTTTGATTAATAAATGGCAGCTGTAGAGCAGATGCCGGTAGGAAGGCTGACCTGCCCGTCTTGTTGGCAAGTTTATCAATAGCGTCATTCAATAATTCAAAAATCCGAGAGACATTCTTGGATTGTGACGGAAATTCCAGGACAATGTCCCTAAACCGATTAAAAAAAATTGATGTCCAGTGGCGCTATCACCCTCCTATCCGGCTGCGCAGCATTTTGGCCCGCGGAACAACTTCTGGAAGGTAATGACGGATGAATTCTACAGCTATTTTATGTTGTTCCAAAAAGGAAATATCTAATTCATCGGAATTCCTTTTGCCATCCTGCCGGACCTCATGTAAATCTCGGTTGTCCACACCCGATCCAGCGGCGGAACCTACCGACCCAGCATCTTCTGACATTTCATGTTCCGACAGAGGCTCTGCCGGTTGCTGGGATGCTGGGATTATCTTTGCTATCTGTGATAGCACATCCATTACGGATGCCTGGGGAGCCGCAGTCTTACTGGATTTAGCCGCTGGAAGCTCCCTGGATGTTGCATCCTGCATACATCTTTTATGCAAACGTCCGGATGAAGAAGGCCTTGTATCCCTGGCTACCGGATGGCGTGACCTGGTCGCTGTGGAATCCCTGGTTGGCGAAGCTGACTGTAATTCACTAGTCACGTAGCCAAGGTACGGTCGAGTGTGCTGCTGTGAGGATACGGAAGCCTTATAGGTAGCCTCGCCGGACTGCCTATACACCAGAGCGTCCCGAGCGGCGGATGTATGCTCCAACTGCATAACGCTACGGACTACATCTGGTCCCAGATGCTGCTGTATGAGAGAGGGACCTCTCTCGCTTGCAGCCCATGCCGAGCTGGACAAGCTAAACACCGGACTGTCAGGCTTCCTCCGATCCATCCTCCTTTCCGTCGTCACTGGGTGCGCACGTGGATGTTTTATAGTGCTCGCAACACCAGACTCTCTCTGCTGAGCCACAACGGATGAACCCGGGTGCTGCCCCATTCGGTGAATGGACGCAACCCCGGTCGAGCTAGTGGGCGTCAACCCCTTCAGGTTCCTTTCGGGTAATTGACGAATCTCCAAGAGCATTTTTGCCGCTAGCTCTTCGCTTGTATGTGACGACGGTGGCACACTTCTGGACGACATCACGGAAATATCACCCTGTTCTTGTTCCTCTGAAAAAGAGAGTGAAATACTAGAGTGACTCTGCAGAGAAAGAAGCAGCATGGACCTTTCTCCAGGAAAAACATACCGTGACATACGTTTCCAACGTTTGTCATCCCATTTGAAACAGATAGAACAAAGATCAGTGCGAGTACAGAGAGAACAATTAATACAGAGATCATGAGAATCATAGGAAGATTTCCTCCTATTACAATTTGAACAATAATCATTCATAGTGAAATGTAAACAATCAAAGTACTCGCACCAATCCTTGAAAATAAAGATACATAATACAACAATCCATTATATTCATTAATAAATAATGATTTGAAAAGAAAAAAATTAAAAAAAAAAAAATTTTTCGGAAGAGCCCAAGTTCCCAAAGGGAACCCTGAGCCCAATGGATCCCAAAAAGTGTGGACAAAAATTTAAATTTATTTTGAAAAAATTAATGAGACACTTACGGAAAATAATAATGTATCTTACTATGAATAAGAGATGCAGAAGACAAATAATCACTATCAGCAGTAACTGTTGTCAACCTAAGCAAAAGTGTCAACAAACCGGAAACATGACTCCAGGCACTGAACAAACCTGGCCCAAAATCAGTTACCAATTAAAACACTATCTGATGCAAAACAGAGGCTTCCAGAGAAGAAACTGTAGAACATCAGATGGTAGATGCAGACCAAAATGCCAAAACACCCCTAGGGTGAGGACGTAAACATGGGGAAAAACAGAAATAATTCTGTTACCAAGCCAAAACTCCCAAGTAATTTCAGTAATAAACATTACAAAAAATAAGCCAAAACATGGGTGAATAGCTGGGGGGGGGGGGGGGGGGAGGGGGAGGGGGGGGGGAATAAGGAAGGTAGAGAGGAAACACTGATCAAACAATGGTACTTCATAGCAAGAATAACAACATCAGGGCTATGTCTTGAAAAAAGGCAACTAGAAATAATTTCATAAAATAATTATAAGTTACAGCCCTGAACATTTTCTTGCACTAATTTTTTTCCTCTCCTCCTTATATATCCTCTTTATTTCCACCATTTCTCTCATCAAAATGTGTCAGGCATCATGAAAACTGAGATTTGGAAGCACAAACTAGAACTATCACTGAAGGTGATTAATACCCACGCTTTGGGTTTTTAGAGGAATGCACTTCTGATCATGTAGGCGAAGGCCATAAGGAAATGTATACATAAAGATCATTTTTTGTTGTTGAAATTTGTATTTGCATGTGGCCTTCCACAGAACAGCACTGAATACTTAAGGAGCCCACACATATATGGTTTACATTTGGAAAAACACATTTACAATGTGCAACATGTATTCAAAATCGGTTCATTAATGTAGGAGGAGTTGCACACACAAGAATCCCATTTGAAAACCCATAATAAATCCAAGTTAAAGGGAGATAACCTGGTTAAAATTGTCGCAGAAAAAATTTGGGAATATGCGTATGTTCACTTAGTTGTGATAATGTTTGAAAGGTTTCGTCAAAATTGATTGATAAATGTAGGAGGAGTTGCACGCACAAGAATTTCATGTAGAAACCCATAATAAATCTAAGCTAAAGGGAGATAACATAGTTAAAATAGCCACAGCTAAAAAATTTTGGAATATGCGCATGTTCACTTAGTAGTGATGATGTCTGTAAACTTTCGTCCAAATTGATTGATAAATGTAGGAGGAGTTGCGCACACAAGAATTTCATGCAGAAACCCATATTAAATCAAAGTTCAAGAGAGATAACCTGGTTAAAATTGTCGCAGATCAAAAAGTTTGGAATATGCACATGTTCACTTAGTAGAGATGATGTTTGAAAGGTTTCATCAAAATCGGTTCATTAATGTAGGAGGAGTTGCGCACACAAGAATTTGTTCGAACAGAAAGACATAATAAATCTAAGTCAAAGGGAGATAACCTGGTTAAAATTGTCGCAGATCAAAAATCTTGGAATATGCGCATGTTCACTTAGTAGTGATGATGTCTGAAAAGTTTTGTCCAAATTGATTGATAAATGTAGGAGGAGTTGCACGCACAAGAATTTCATGTAGAAACCCATAATAAATCTAAGTTAAAGGGAGATAACCTAGTTAAAAGTGCCACAGCAGAAAAATTTTGGAATATGCGCATGTTCACTTAGTAGTGATGATGTCTGTAAACTTTCGTCCAAACTGATTGATAAATGTAGGAGGAGTTGCGCACACAAGAATTTCATGCAGAAACCCATATTAAATCAAAGTTCAAGAGAGATAACCTGGTTAAAATTGTCGCAGATCAAAAAGTTTGGAATATGCACATGTTCACTTAGTAGAGATGATGTTTGAAAGGTTTCATCAAAATCGGTTCATTAATGTAGGAGGAGTTGCGCACACAAGAATTTGTTCGAACGGAAAGACATAATAAATCTAAGTCAAAGGGAGATAACCTGGTTAAAATTGTCGCAGATCAAAAATCTTGGAATATGCGCATGTTCACTTAGTAGTGATGATGTCTGAAAAGTTTTGTCCAAATTGACTGATAAATGTAGGAGGAGTTGCACGCACAAGAATTTCATGTAGAAACCCATAATAAATCTAAGTTAAAGGGAGATAACCTAGTTAAAATTGCCACAGCTCAAAAATTTTGGAATATGCGCATGTTCACTTAGTAGTGATGATGTCTGTAAACTTTCGTCCAAATTGATTGATAAATGTAGGAGGAGTTGCGCACACAAGAATTTCATGCAGAAACCCATATTAAATCAAAGTTCAAGAGAGATTACCTGGTTAAAATTGTCGCAGATCAAAAAGTTTGGAATATGCACATGTTCACTTAGTAGAGATGATGTTTGAAAGGTTTCATCAAAATCGGTTCATTAATGTAGGAGGAGTTGCGCACACAAGAATTTGTTCGAACGGATAGACATAATAAATCTAAGTCAAAGGGAGATAACCTGGTTAAAATTGTCGCAGATCAAAAATCTTGGAATATGCGCATGTTCACTTAGTAGTGATGATGTCTGAAAAGTTTTGTCCAAATTGATTGATAAATGTAGGAGGAGTTGCACGCACAAGAATTTCATGTAGAAACTCATAATAAATCTAAGTTAAAGGGAGATAACCTAGTTAAAATTGCCACAGCTCAAAAATTTTGGAATATGCGCATGTTCACTTAGTAGTGATGATGTCTGTAAACTTTCGTCCAAATTGATTGATAAATGTAGGAGGAGTTGCGCACACAAGAATTTCATGCAGAAACCCATATTAAATCAAAGTTCAAGAGAGATAACCTGGTTAAAATTGTCGCAGATTAAAAAGTTTGGAATATGCACATGTTCACTTAGTAGAGATGATGTTTGAAAGGTTTCATCAAAATCGGTTCATTAATGTAGGAGGAGTTGCGCACACAAGAATTTGTTCGGATGGAAAGACACAATAAATCTAAGTCAAAGGGAGATAACCTGGTTAAAATTGTCGCAGATCAAAAATCTTGGAATATGCGCATGTTCACTTAGTAGTGATGATGTCTGAAAAGTTTTGTCCAAATTGATTGATAAATGTAGGAGGAGTTGCGCACACAAGAATTTCATGTACGGATGGACGTACGGATGGATGGACAGACAGATGGACATACGGACGTACAGGGCGATTCCTATATAGCCCCCACTTCTTCGAAGCGGGGGTATAATAACAGAGAAGTGTAACTGTTTTGAGGGCCAAACAAAGAATGATAATTGGTGCCAATTTCGGGATCTCCTTGACACTGCGCATGCGCAGAGGAGTAAATGTATGGAGGACCATATAGGACATGTATTTTTCGGTTTTTGATGGAAATTTGGGGTATTGGGGGGGGGGGGCAAAATTTGTGTTTGGCCCTGAATTAAGGAGTTTAGCACCAGCTCAGTCTGGGTCATTGGTATAGTATAAAAATATCAATAGCTCCCATCTAGAGGTCACTCCAAACAAGCATGCCAGGTTTCAAAGCAATCTGATCATAAATGTGCCCTGTAGGGTGTGCCAAAGGGAAATATTGTGGTCTGACTAAACTGAGTTCTAAGAATGTTGGCCGCGGCAACATTTTTTGACGGAAATTGAAGAAAATCGATAGCTCCCATCTAGAGGTCACCCCAAACAAGCATGCCGGGTTTCAAAGCAACCCGATCATAAATGGGCCCTGTAGGGCGTGCCAAAGGGAAATATTGTGGTCTGACTAAACTAAGTTCTAAGAACGTTGGCCGCGGCAACATTTTTTGACGGAAATTCAAGAAAATCGATAGCTCCCATCTAGAGGTCACCCCAAACAAGCATACCAAATTTCAAAGTGATCTGATCATAAATGCGACCTGTGAGGTGCGCCTCTGAAAATAATAATAATATTCTGATAACCTGAGAGAGAATTTATCCCATCCAAGTCACAAGCCCTCAAACTGAAAAAAATATTCTGATAGCCTGAGAGAGAATTTATCCTATCCAAGTCACAAGCCCTCAAACTGAAAAACAATTCTGATAACCTGAGAGAGAATTTATCCCATCCAAGTCACAAGACCTCAAACTGAATTGCCTCTGAAAGTTAAAAAATTTATAGTAATTTATATATTTTTTATACTTACCAATGACCCAGACATAGCTGGTGCTAACTCTTAAAAATCTAGGGCCAAACACAAATTTTGCCCCCAATCCCCAAAATTTGCATCTAAAACCAAAAGAAATCATGTCCTGAAGGACCTCCATACTTTGTCCTTACTGCGCATGCGCAGTGTCAAGGACGTTCCGAAATTGGCGCCAATTATCATTCTTACAGGCAGTGCCTGGTCAGCGCTATGTACTCAGCGGGGAGGTATGAGTTCCCAACTCCTGGGAGGGCCATCCCCATCTGGGTCATTGGTAAGTATAAAAAATATATAAATTACTATAAATTTTTTAACATTTTTATACTGTACCAATGACCCAGACATAGCTGAATAGTAAAAAGGCTGGAGGGCCTAGAACATAGAGGAAAACCCAATAAGCTCAACTATATATTATAGAGTCAACCCCTCAAGGAGAAAAGGAGTATTAGGCTTTACATGTATCTTTCTTATTTTATGATAAATTAGAAAGATACAATACCCTTCATAATTGAGCACAATAACATTCATGTTCTCTATTAACATCCAGTATAACCCTTTATACTAATTATTTTTAAAGTAAGCCAATAAATAAAGTTAGTCCAGAGAATTGAGACTCTTTATATTCTTTAAAAGTGTCCGAGGATTGTATATTAACGCCTGTTTGACACTTGACATATACAAATTCTTCACACCGAGCTACACTTTAAAAATATGACATGAATGAATTTTTAACATTAATATTACACTTTAAAACCATCCCGGAAACAACTCCGGAGGAGGAATTCCCTTGCTTTTCACTATAAAGCAGGTGACCTAAGGAAACACCCTCCCCCCCCCCCCTTCCCCTTGCCCTGGGTCAAATACCCCAGAGCAAAGAGGACAGCAGGATGGAGTCACTGCCGGAACAGAAAGCCTGCATAACTATAGTTGCAACTGTTTAGTGGGCGACATTCTGAGCAACAGATAACGGACCTAAACAATGCAGGTCTGCAGAAATGGACTAAATATTTCTGAGATAAAAATTTGTGAATGTGGATGGCTGAGACCAATGAGCAGCCTTCATTAAATCTGTAATAGCCACACTATTTGCGTAAGCCCAAGATGTAGAAAGAGCTCTTACTTCATGAGCCGAAATCTTAAGCACAGACTGCTGAGAAGAAGATAAATTCTCATAAGCAGTACGGATAGTTAATTGAATCCATCTAGCAATAGAATGGACCGAAATGTCCTTTCTATTAGGCATCAGAGACAGAAAGAAACGTTTTCGTCCCTTTCTGATAAACTGAGATCTCTGTTTATAAATACGTAAAGCTCTAACAGGACAGAGTAAAGGCCTACGCCCGTCTGAAGACAGCAGCGCCTTAATAACAATAGGTTCCGGATATTTATTAGGAGCCTGATTCTTAGCTAAAAATCCAACATTAGTAGTGAAGGTGATAGTGTTCCCGACACTACGATAGTGAGAATCGTCCACCGATAGTGCATGAAGCTCACTGACTCTTCTAGCAGAAGAGAAAGCTAAGAGAAAAGCTGTCTTATAAGACAAGAATTTGAAATCTACTGTCCCAAGAGGCTCAAATGGCTTTTCCTTTAGTTTAAGAAGAACGGAAGCTAAATTCCATTTAGGAATTAATCTAAGAGTTCTGGGTCTATTTATCGAGAAGTTTCTAACTAACTTAGATAAAGAGACATTAGATCCAATTTGTAAACTATCGTAGTGTGCATAGGTATCAGATAACATAGACCTATAACCCTTAATAGTAACAGGCTGCAGTTTGATCTCGTCAAACAAGTATACTAGAAAGTTTGCAATGTCTGGTATGGAGGGATCTAAAATATCAACAGAATGATCCCTACACCAACGACGAAAAACCTTCCACTTAGCCACATAGTTTAGCGAAGAGGAGGTCCTCCTACAGTTAGAAATCGCGTCCACTGCTCGTCCTGTAAAGTGCTTGCCATGCAAGAAGGACCACACAACAGAAAAACGTGAAGGTTGAGACCTTGCGGGTTGTGATAAAGTTGACGCGGTTTCCCCTGCGAAAGAAGATCCTCCCGTGGAGGAAGCTTTCGCGGTAGGTCCCACAACAGACACCTGAGTAGATTTATCCACGGTCTCTGTGGAGACAGAGATGCTACCAACAGAATCTTGCATTGAGATTGTTTTATTTTTAGCAATACTTGCTGAATCAATGGCGCTGGAGGATACGCATATCCTATCATTCCGTCCCATGAGATCGATAGAGCGTCTACTGCAAATGCTCTTGGATCCGGGCACGGTGACACATACGTCTGCAACTGATTGTTGAGATGTGTCGCAAATAAGTCTATCATTGGCCGTTCCCCTTGGTAGCAAATCTGAATGAATACTTGTTTGTTGAGAGTCCACACCGACGGCAACAAGCGACCCTTCCGTGAAAGGGAGTCTGCTAGTACATTCAGACGACCCGGTATATGACAGACCGAAAGTAGAACTTGATGTTCTAGAGCAAACAGAAGGATTCTCTCCGTTAAATTGAATAACGGAACGGAACGAGTGCCTCCTTGGTTCCGTATATACGCCACTACTGTTGTATTGTCGGACAGGATTTGGACATGAGCTTTGTGAATAATGTCCATCCAATGACGTAACGCAAGCCAAATTGACATCATTTCCTTGATGTTTATGTTCTTGCTTAGGAACTGTGGATCCCAAAGACCCTGGCATCTCGAATCCGTTGGGATCAATGATGCACCCCAACCTGTTTGACTGGCATCTGTCATAATCGTAAAACTCGGATCCGGCAACTGCAGCGTAACTCCCTGAGTTAACCACTGAATGTTTGCCCAAGTCTGAATCTCTTGTTTCACTTGATCTGACAAGAGAACGTCTATGTCGAGCGAATGAATCTTCACACTCCAATTCTGAGTTAAGAAAATTTGGAGAGGACGAGTGCGTAACCGCCCCATCGGAATGAGATCCGCAGCGGCTCCTCACAGACCTATCAGTCTCATGAACTCCCTCGCTGTGACTTTGTCTGCATGAAGACAATAGCGAGCGTAACAACTGACTAATTTCGCTCTGGTTAACGGCAGACGAACGAGATTGTTGTGTGTCTCGAAGCTCATTCCCAGATGAGTGAATGACTTGGACGGCACCAGATCCGACTTCACCTCGTTTATAACAAAACCGAGACGTCGGAGCAATAGAAGCAGATTCTGCACATCGTTCTGAAGCGTTAACTCGTTGCCGTACCTCTGAAGAATGTCGTCCAGGTAGGCCGGCGTTACCGCAGACGAATGAGCTCGGAAATACATCATTACCGAGTTCATTACCCGAGTGAAAGCCCAGGGTGCTAGGTTCAATCCGAAGCACATCGCCCGGAATTGATACACCACTCCTAGGACTGCGAAGCGTAGGTACTTTCTGAATGTCGGATGTACCATGACATGAAAGTACGCATCTTTGAGATCTATGCTTGTAGCATAATCGTTCACCCGAATACTTGCTCTGACCGATCGAATCGTCTCCATATAGAACTTCGGAGCGACGATCAGCTTGTTTATCCAGCTCAAATCTATGACTGGACGGAACGAACCGTCTGGTTTCGGAACCAGAAACAGATGGTTGTAGAATCCCGGTGTTTCCTGGTCTTCTACGACCTCTACCGCGTTCTTCATTAAAAGAGACTGCACCTCCAATAACAGAGCGTCTCTTTTCTGCGGATTTGATGGAAGTTGAGTCCATTTTGGACTTCGAGTTAAAGGAGGCTTTCGTTTGAAGGATATTCTTAGACCTTCCGAAATCACCCCTCTCACCCAAGGGTCGTCCGTAATCGACGCCCACTCTTCTGAAAAACTCGACAACCTTCCGCCAACCAGAACACGATAGAGATTGAAGCCATCACCTCCTGGACCTGCGAGGCCTGCAGGAGGAGAAACCACGTCCTCCACGACCCGCACCTCGTCCCGTCGACCTCGGGGCATCCGACCGATTGTCCCGGCCCGAAGGACGTCCCGCACGTGAGTCGCTGCCTTGACGGTCTCTTGAATAAGACCAAGAGGACGCACCGGAACCTCTATAGGAACCTCTCTTTGGCACATTAGTCCCAGAAGTGCCTGTCTTACTCTTATCTGCCGTATCCGACTTTTTGGAAGCGGATTTAAACAGCAGAGAATCCGAAGCTTTCTTAGTAATTTTATCGTAGATTGCAGAAAGCTTGCCGTCGAAGAGAAGTTCTCCGGAGACCGAAGCGACTCTGAGAGAGTTCTTCACCTTACTATCCACGCGTGTGGATGTAGCTAGGGCTGCGTCACGTCTAACCAACTCCAGGTTTGCCACTGAGAGTGTGGAGTTATACGTGGAATAAGCCACTGCCCTTGAAAGAAGTCTTAAAGAGGATTGTATATCCTGGAATTCTTTCCCTTGAAGACGCAGTGATAACGCCTTTGTAAGGTGGTCTGCGTAAGATAAAGCGTCTAAACTGGCCCTATTAGACGTAATTGTCGTATCCAACACTGTGGTTGGAATGGACGTAGACGACGGTAATGACAATTCTAAGTCTTCCGCCTCGTCGTCAAGACGCAGAGGAACGCTGTCCTGCCATATCGAATTTATTCCTTGCATTAATGACAGGCAGGTTAAGAGCATTGGAGGACAAGAAACCAGCTTTGCCTGTTTTGGAAGCAAGCTTGAAGATAGCGTCGTTCAATAATTCAAATGTTCTTGTGACATTATTGGACTGAGACGGAAACTCAGGGACGATGTCTCTGAACCGCTCGAAGAATTCAGTGTCCAATGACGCTATCAGTCTCTTGTCCGGTACCACAGCAGTCTGGCCCGACGGAACAACCTGAGGAAGGAAGTGCCGGATGAAATCCTTAGCAGCTTTATGTTGTTCCGAAAGGGATAGCTCCAAGTCATCCGTATCCCTTTCGCCATCCGGTCGGACCTCATGATGCTCCCGGTCGTCCGCACCCGATGCTTCGGCGGAGCGTACCGACCCAGCGCCATCGGATAATTCCCGATCCGACACCGATTCTGTCGATTGCTGGGATGCTGCGATAATTTGTGCTATCTGAGCTAGCACGTCCATCATCGAGGCCTGCGGAGTAGCGGTCTTTCGCTGCTTAGCCGTGGGAAGCTTCGCATCAACTGACTCCCGCATACTCTTCCTATGCGAACGTCCTGAGTCTACCGGCCTCGTGTCCCTGGCTACCGGATGGCGTGACCTGATCGCTGAAGAATCCCTTATCGGCGAAGCTGGTAGAATATCCACGGTCACGTAGCCAAAGTGCGGTCATGTGAGCTGGTGAGAGGATGAGGAAGCCTGAGCAGTCTCTGCGGACTGCCTATACAACGGAGCGTCCCGAGTGACGGACGTGTGCTCCGCTTGCGACACATTTTGTACCACAACATCTGGTCCCAGATGTTGTTGTACGAGAGAGAGGCCTCTCTCGCTCGCGGCCCGGCTGGACCTGGACGAGCTGGGAACCGGACTAGAAGGCTTCCTCCGATCTCTCCTATTATCCGCCGTCACTGGGTGTGCACCTTGTATGTTTATAGTGCTCGCATCACCCAACATTTCCTCCTGGACCGCAACGGATGAACCCGGCTGCCGAACCATTCGGTGAATGGACGCTACACCGGGCGAGCTAGCGGACGACAGCGCCGTCGATCCTACTCGGGACCTCTTAGGCAACTGTCGTATCTCCATGAGCACTTTTGCCGCTAGCTCTGCATTCAATTGTGACGATGGAAGCGCACTCTTGGAAGATAACATGGAAACATCACCCTGTTCTTGTTCCTCTGAAATAGAAACTGATAGACTAGAGTGACCCTGCGGAGAAAGGACCGGCATAGCCCTTTCTCCACTAACAACATACCGTGACACACGTTTCCAATGTTTGTCATCCCAATATTGACATATAGAACAGGAGTTAGTGCGAGTACACTGACTACAATTAATACAATGATCATGAAAGTCAGAGGAAGATTTCTTCCTATTATAATTTGAACAATGTCCTTTCATTGTGAAAAGACAACAACAAGTCCTAGTACTCGCACAAACCCCTAAACACAAAGATACATAATAACATGATCCATTAACATTGAAAAAAGCAATTGAAATTCAAAATAATTTTTGAAAAATATTTTTTCAGCGAAGCCCAAGTTTCTGAAAAGTAACTTTGAGCCCCAATGGATCCCAAGGGTAAGTGTGGTCAAAAATTTTAAAACTATTTTAAATAATTAATGCAACACTTACGGATAATAATAATGTATCTTGTAATGAGTAAACTACTCCAAAGGCAAACAGCCCCCCTCAAAAGAGACTGTTGCCAATGTAAACAAGAGGCCCCAGGGGGCCTGAGGGCGCTCACCTGACATGGTAGCCTAAATAGCAACCCAGAGAATTGATTTCCACAAGTTGCATCTGCTCCTCCTAAGAAAAGCTGAAACCAAATATCCAAATATTCTGACCAGTGGATCTAAAAAAAGATTTTTAGAGAATATTCCTCATACTGAACTAAGTCATAATTCGGGCTCCCACAGGAAGCCCATATATGAACCCAGGGACTTGGCTTTAACAAACCTGAATCTCACACCCCTAAGGATTCTGCACACCAAATATCAAAACATTCTGACTGCTGGATCTGAAGAAGAAGATTTTTAAAGAAAATTCCTCATTTTGAACCAAGTTACAATTCGAGCTCCCACAATCAGCCCAAATATGGACCTAGGGACATGGCTTGAACAAACTTGAATCTTACCCCCCTAAGGATGCTGCATAAAAAATATCAAAAGCATTCATCTGCTGGATCTGAAGATTTTTAAATAAAATTCCTCATTTTGAACTAAGTTGTCATTCAGGCTCCCATAGTGAGCCTAAATATGAACCAAGGGACTTGGCTTGAACAAACTTGAATCTCAGCCCCCTAAGGTTGCTCCATGCCAAATATCAAAACATTCCAACTGCTGAATCTGAAGAAGAAGATTTTTAAAGAAAAATTCCTCATATTGACTAAGTTATAATTTTATGGGAGCCCAAATATGGACCCATGGACTTGGCTTTAACACACTTGAATCCCCCCCCCCCCCCCCCCCCCCCAAGGATGCTACTCACCACATATCAAACCATTCCGACTGCTGGATCTGAAGAAGAAGATTTTTTAAGAAAATTCCTCATTTTGAACAAAGTTACAATCCAAGCTCCCACATTGAGCCCAAATATGGACCTAGGGACATGGCTTGAACAAACTTGAATCTCACTCCCCTAAGGATGCTGCATACCAAATATCACAAGATTCTGCCTGCTGGATCTTGAGAAGAAGATTTTCAAAGAAATTTGCCTGAAATGCACTAAGTTCGAATTTGGGCTTCTAAAGTGAGCCCAAATATGAATCCAGGTGGCCGATTTGAACAAACTGGAATCAGATCCACCCCACAATGTTGCATACCAAATATCAAAAAATTCTGCCTGCAGGATCTGGAGAAGAAGATTTTTGAAGAAATTTGCCTGAAATGCACTAAGTTCAAATTCGAGCTTCTATAGTGAGCCCAAATATGAATCTAGGGAGCCGATTTGAACAAAATAGAATCAGATCCACCCCACAATGTTGCATACCAAATATCAAAAGATTCTGTCTGCTGGATCTGGAGAAGATTTTTTAAGAAATTTGCCTGAAATGCACTAAGTTCAAATTTTGGCTCCTATACTGAGCCCAAATATAAACCCAAGGGGCCAATTTGAACAAACTTGAATCAGATCCACCCCACAATGTTGCATACCCAATATCAAAAGATTCTGCCTGCTGGATCTTGAGAAGAAGATTTTCAAAGCAATTTGCCTGAAATGCACTAAGTTCAAATTTGGGCTCCTATACAGAGCCCAAATATAAACCCAAGGGGCCGATTTGAACAAACTTGAATCAGATCCACCCCACAATGTTGCATACCAAATATCAAAAGATTCTGCCTGCTGGATCTGGAAAAGAAGATTTTCAAAGAAATTTGCCTGAAATTCAGTAAGTTCAAATTTGGGCTCCTATACTGAGCCCAAATATAAACCCAGGGGGCCGATTTGAACAAACTTGAATCAGATCCACCCCACAATGTTGCATACCAAATATCAAAAGATTCTGTCTGCTGGATCTGGAGAAGAAGATTTTTTAAGAAATTTGCCTGAAATGCACTAAGTTCGAAATCGGGCTCCTATACTGAGCCCAAATATGAACCCAGGGGGCCGGTTTGAACAAACCTGAATCAGATCCACCCTCCAATGTTGCATACCAAATATCAAAAGATTCTGCCTGCTGGATCTGGAGAAGAAGATTTTTTAATGTTTTTCCCATTGCCTACAGTGTTAAAAAGTGCTGACTCAGCACTTTTTCAATGTCCCGAAACTGTACCCTATGATAAAACCGATAGCAATTTTTTTTTACCAATTCTTTCTGTTGGTCCTAAGGAAGCTTCACGCCAAATAAAAATTCTCGGTGCCGTGCAGTTTTGGAGATATGGGCGTTTTAATTTTTTTCTATTTTTAGCTCCTGCGGTTCCCATGGGGCTACGGGAAAAAAAAAATCAGCATAAATTAGTTACTTATGACCCAATAAGCCCTCACATAAAATTTGGTTCAAATCAGCCTCTCGGTTTGGAAAATAGAAATTTTGGGCGGGGCCAAAAATTTTGCCCCTCCCATAACGACGCCAAGTATAGCCCCACAAACTTCTCTTGAACAAATCTGAGTCTACACCTCAAAAGGAAGCTGCACACCAAATATCAAGTCTCTGCTACTGCTGGTTCATGAGAAGAAGATTTTTTAAGATTTCAGCACACTTTTTGGGTGTGGCCCTACCCACGGGCGTGGCAACTTGATTTGAACAAAATCAAATTGCGATGTCATAACAAACTATTATCTCAAATATCAATTAAATTGGTTCAGCGGTTTGGGAGGAGAAGACGCAAACACCATGTTCACGGACGACGGACGACGGACGCAGGACGACGGACGACGGACGGTGAGTGATCACTATAGCTCTCCTGACTGAAAGTCAGGTGAGCTAACAAGAAGTGTAAAAACACCAGAAAACATGACTCCAGGCACTGACAATACTGGCCCGAAATCAGTCATCAAAATTACACTCTATCTGATGCAAGATAGAGACTCCCAGGGGAGAATCTGCAGAACATCAGATGGTAGATGCAGAACACAACGTTTATACACCCATGGGTGAGAACGTAAACATGGGGAAAATAACAGAATTCATTCTGTAACCAAGCTAATTCTCCCAAGAAATTTTAGTAGTAATCTTACTCAAAAATATGCCAAAAGCATGGAAGAATAGCAAGGGGGGACTTACAGGATAAGGAGAGAGGAAACACTGAATAAGCAGTGCAACTTCATAGCAAGAATGACAACAACAGGCCCATGCCTCGAAAATAGGCAACTTAACATAATTTCATTACAAAATTTTAAGTTACAGCCCTGAATATTTTCTGTCACTCCTTTTTCCTCTCCTCCTTCTCTATCCTCCTTAGAATCACCATTTCTCCAATATTTATGTGTCTGGCATCATTTAAACTGAGATTTACAAGCACAAAGATCAGTGAGATGTTAACTGATGAAGGGCCAAACAAAGAATGATAATTGTCGCCAATTTCGGAACGTCCTTGACACTGCGCATGCGCAGTAAGGGCAAAGTATGGAGGTCCTTCAAGACATGATTTCTTTTGGTTTTAGATGCAAATTTTGGGAATTGGGGGGCAAAATTTGTGTTTGGCCCTAGATTTTTAAGAGTTAGGACGAGCTATGTCTGGGTCATTGGTACAGTATAAAAATATAGAAATTTTGGGCGTGGCCAAAATTTTTGCCCCTCCCATAACGAAGGTAATAATGCCCGACAAACTTCTCTTGAATAAACTTGATTCTAAACCTCAAAAGAACTCTGTATACCACATATCAAGTCTCTGCTTCTGGTGGTTCATAAGAAGATTTTCAAAAAAATTGTCAATTTTTTCCCCACACCTCTGCTCAATATGAGCCAAAACCTATTTTGGATAAAAATCAAAATGCCCCTATATAACCACTACTTACATGAAATTTAATTAAAATGTGGCCAGTGGTTTAGGAGAAAGAGGCTCAAACACCACCTTCACAACGGACGACAGATGCCGGACGAAGAGTGATAAGAAAAGCTCACCCTGACTTTCAGTCAGGTGAGCTAATTATCCCTGATGGGGCGGGTGTGAGATGGGGAAATCTCACCCTCAGGACAAGATATATGGTCCAGACACTTGGCAAGCCTCGTGTCTGGCCCAAATATCATGCCTTCGGGTGAGATTTCCCGCATCTCACACCCTCACCCATCAGGGATAATAATAATTTCATTTCTTGAGGCTTCAGAAAAAAAACCACCTTTGTTATTTTGTTTCTTGAAACATAGTTAAGGGAAAGAAGTCATCTTGTTACTGTTGGCAGGCTTGGCAATTTCAGGAGAGCGATTTTTTAGCTCTCCTTACTGCCCTCCTGAAAGAATTAAGGAGAGCAAAAAATTGCCCTCCTAAATATTTTGGTCTGGGCAGGGATGATTGAGATTACATGTATTATGCTCACATTAAATTTTTGTTGTAAAGCAAAAATGTAATTTAACTTCGAAGTCACATAACATCACGTAATTTCATTTTGAAAGTGGTTTAGTGGTAAAAGGTAATGGCTGCAACCATACCCAAACACAGTTGCAATCATCTGAAGCAAAATGGGTCACAGCAATATTTTTTTTCTGTCAGTTTCAAGTTCAACAACTGACATCACAGTTTGAGGGGTAATTATTCAAGGAATATTGACACTATAATATACTAGCATTACTACTATCCTGTCACTTGAAGAACTTGCACCAGGATGTGACTGTAGATTCAAGCAGACCTGTTGTCCAAGCAAGTCATACGCCTACCACTTCCACCTTCAACCCCCTTAGGGGGCTGAAGGTGGAAGTGGTAGGCGTATGACTTTCTTGGACAACAGGTTTGGACACACACACAGGTCTTGTCAAGTGTGTGTTCGGTTGTTGAGTGAAACATCTAGATGTCTAAGAGATTTCGCTTTACCTTAGTAAAGTTAATAAAATCACTGATGTAGTCTGTTGGTTTCAGTTTCAACGAGTTCGTTCAATTGGATACTTAAAATGCTGTGTAAAGCTAATTGATCTCCTAAGCTGATTGAGGAGAGCGATTTTTTGCCCTCCTGCATTTTTCAGAATGCCAGGACTGTGTTGGTAAAGAAGAAGAAAACCTACCTTAGTTATTTTATTTCTTGAAACTTTCAAGTCTTTCAGTACTGTTGAGACCCAGAGCTTAGGAGCTAGTAATCCATTACTGCTGGTATAGCAGAAGAAAACCTACTTTAGTTATTTTATTTCTTGAAACTTTCAAGTCTTTCAGTACTGTTGAGACCCAGAGCTTAGGAGCTAGTAATCCATTACTGCTGGTATAGCAGAAGAAAACCTACCTTAGTTATTTTGTTTCTTGAAACTTTCAAGTCTTTCAGTACTGTTGAGACCCAGAGCTTAGGAGCTGGTAATCCATTACTGTTGGTATAGCAGAAGAAAACCTACCTTAGTTATTTTATTTCTTGAAACTTTCAAGTCTTTCAGTACTGTTGAGACCCAGAGCTTAGGAGCTGGTAATCCATTACTGTTGGTATAGCAGAAGAAAACCTACCTTAGTTATTTTATTTCTTGAAACTTTCAAGTCTTTCAGTACTGTTGAGACCCAGAGCTTAGGAGCTGGTAATCCATTACTGTTGGTATAGCAGAAGAAAACCTACCTTAGTTATTTTATTTCTTGAAACTTTCAAGTCTTTCAGTACTGTTGAGACCCAGAGCTTAGGAGCTGGTAATCCAATGAGATCATTCTCACTCAAGTCACAAGCCCTCAAACTGAAAAAAAAATTCTGATAACCTGAGAGAGAATTTATCCCATCCAAGTCACAAGCCCTCAAACTGAAAAAAAATTCTTATAACCTGAGAGAGAATTTATCTCATCCAAGTCACAAGCCCTCAAACTGAAAAAACAATTCTGATAACCTGAGAGAGAATTGATCCCATCCAAGTCACAAGTCCTCAAACTGAAAAAAAATTCTGATAACCTGAGAGAGAATTTATCCCATCCAAGTCACAAGTATTCAAACTGAAAAAAAAATTCTGATACCCTGAGAGAGAATTTATCCCATCCAAGTCACAAGTATTCCAACTGAAAAAAATTCTGATAACCTGAGAGAGAATTTATCCCATCCAAGTCACAAGTATTCCAACTGAAAAAAAATTCTGATAACCTGAGAGAGAATTTATCCCATCCAAGTCACAAGCCCTCAAACTGAAAAAAAAAATCTGATAACCTGAGAGAAAATTCATCCTATCCAAGTCACAAGCCCTCAAACGAAAAAAAAAAATTCTGATAACCTGAGAGAGAATTTATCCCATCCAAGTCACAAGTATTCCAACTGAAATAATTATTAATAGCCTAATCACATGATATTCGATATGCATGTGGACAATAACCATATTAACTTATTTATTGGTGTTCAAGGTCACTTTTAGTTAGGGCTGCACAGCATTTGAAATTTGATACTGGTATCGGTATTGAAAAAATAGGCCGATTAAATCGACAGATGTGTACCCATATGCGCAACTAGTAGAAAGCTGTATGACAGAGAGCCACCCCAGATGCCGACACTATGTATAGAATATAGAAATGGATTGGAGTGTCTAATTTGATGGATAAAGGGTTAATATCTCTGGATCAATTTATTAGATTTACATAAAAAACTATACAGCACAGCACATCAGTAACCTGAATGCATATATAAAGTAACCTGATAATCAGATCAATATTTTTTGAGCATGCCGAAGAAATGGATTGAAGGAGTTCTCAATTTGAAGGATAAAGGGTTAATATCACAGGATCAAATTATCAGATTTACACCACAAACTATACAGCTCTGCACATCAGTAACCTGAACATAAATATAAAGTAACTTGACAATCCAAGCAATATATTTCAAGTTATCAAATACCAAAGGGATTGGAGGAATTTCCTAACCCTACCCTTTACTGACCCTAACCCTTTCCACCCCCTAACCCTAACCCTAGCCACATAACTCAAACACCCCTTCACTTACCCCCACCCCACCCCTAAACCCCACCCCAGAATGCCTTAACCCTACTCTACATTTATCCAAACCCCCACAATAAGAGATTCTTTTACGTGGCTAGCCACGTAACAGACTTTAACCACATAAGTATCCTGTTTTACTAACTCATAGCCAATAAGTAGTCATTTGTGTGTGCGGACATATGGACGGACAGACGGACAGAAGAAGGATGGACGAACGACGGATGGCCACCCCCGATGCCAGCATTAGGTGTACCATACACAGTATGGGTACACATAAAAAACAGTGATATGCCGCTATATTGTAGACCGTTTAAAATATCTGAATGAAGTTATCAATACATACTATATAAGTGTATACAATGTATTAATGATTACATTCAGATTGTTAAATTAATTAACTGTTTCAATGACTAAATACTAATTATAAGTTCTTTAATTGGTAGAGTGCTTAGTTTTTTGAATGTCAAAATTTGTTGGCATGGCAATGCCTTGTTATAGTTAACAGTGCCTATAAATTGTAACAAGGCAAATTCACGACGATTAAATTATTCCATTCAGTAGTTAATATGAAACACATTCACAGAATATATCAAGTCTTTAAATTTTAAAAAAAATTTCAACAAAACCATATCATGTGACCCATCATTGGAACGAGCTCGACAAGGGGGGATATGATAGTGTTTTAAGTTTTTGAAAAACAGTATTTTTTCAACTGGTGAATTTGCATATTACGCGGGCGGATACGGCTGATTCATTGGGAAAAGGGTTAAGGGCCTGGAGCTTTTTATAAATATTTTGTTACACTCTGACAGTCTACATCCTGTGGCTTTACTGTTGTGTAACACTTTACCCAACTAATCAGCCACAATTCAAATAGGCAAATTCAGCAGCGGAAAAAAATATTATTGTTCAAAATTTTTAACAAAACCATATCTTATGACCCCTCTTTGGAACAAGCTCATCAAGCTCGTTCCAATGAGGGGTCACATGATATGGTTTGGTTGACATTTTTTGAAAATTTAAAAAAAAATTGTATTTAAGGCCTAAAAAAATTAAAAATCTGTTTCTCAGGCCCTCCCGCATGGTCCTTTTGGCTGTCGCATGCTCTCTTTTTATAACCAATTTAAACTTTAAAAAAATTAAAATTAAATGGTTTATGTCTGATATTTTACCCAAGTTAATAAAATTGATGAATTTGTCCCTTGAGGGCAAGAAGGCTTTGCAATGCTTTAGCATTGCAAAGCCTTCTTGCACTCAAGGGATGAAATACACAACCACCCATGCTATTCTGTAGATTATGAGGCCTAAAACTTGAACCAAGAACATGAACTTTTGATGGCAAAGAAGTAATTGCTGAAATAAAAAATAAAATAAAAAAACGCTCGCCCGCATGCAATTTCACAAATAATGGCCCGAGAAACAGAAGATCTACTTTGTGTGGCCTAAAATAATACATTTTGATATCGTCTTCGTTGGGTAAAGGGTTAAGCCAGGTCTTGGCTGCCATGGATTTTTACTTTAGATAAAAACGTATTGAAATAGAAGGATTTTTTCATACACTCGAAGTTTTGGCCCCCAAAAAATTCTGTTTGACATCAAAGTGTTTTGTTTGCCACCAAAAAATTTCAGTTAGCTAAAAATTTGGCACCAAAAATATTTGGGCCAGTATGAACACTTTTGACCAAATGAAAGTGTCAATGACACTGTAGCTCAACTTGACAAACTTGAACTTGGTAAGTTATAAATGAAATGGCAAAATTGAAGATCATTGGGATCAATGTCAGTTTATTTGCCAGTGGCAACATTTTTTGACAGAAACCGAAGAAAATCGATAGCTCCCATCTAGAGGCCTCCCCAAACAAGCATGCCAGGTTTCAAAGCAATCCAATCATAAATGTGCCCTGTAGGGTGTACAAAAGGGAAATATTGTGGTCTGACTAGACTAAATTCTAAGAACGTTGGCCGTGGCAACATTTTTTGACGGAAATCGAAGAAAATCGATAGCTCCCATTTAGAGGTCACCGTAAATAAGCATACCAGGTTTCACAGCAATCTAATCATAAATGACCCCTGTAGGGTGATCCAAAGGGAAATATTGTGGTCTGACTAAACTAAGTTCTAAGAATGTTGGCCGCGGCAACATTTTTTGATGAAAATTGAAGAAAATCAATAGCTCCCATCTAGAGGTCTCCCTAAACAAGCATACCAGGTTTCAAAGCAATCAAATCATAAATGTGCCCTGTAGGGTGTGCCAAAGGGAAATATTGTGGTCTGACTAAACTGAGTTCTAAAAAAGTTGGCCGCGGCAACATTTTTTGACGGAAATTGAAGAAAATCGATAGCTCCCATCTAGATGTCACCCCAAACAAGCATGCCAGGTTTCAAAGCAATCCGATCATAAATGTACCCTGTAGGGTGTGCCAAAGGGAAATATTGAGTCTTCTGACTAAACTAAGTTCTAAGAACGTTGGCCGCGGCAACATTTTTTGACAGAAATTGAAGAAAATCGATAGCTCCCATCTAGAGGTCTCCCCAAACAAGCATACCAGGTTTCAAAGCAATCAGATCATAAATGGGCCCTGTAGGGTGTGCCAAAGTGAAATATTGAGGTCTGACTGAACTAAGTTCTACGAACGTTGGCCGTGGCAACATTTTTTGCCAGAAATTGAAGAAAATCGATAGCTCCCATCTAGTGGTCACCCTAAATAAGCATACCAGGTTTCAAAGCAATCAAATTATAAATGTGCCCTGTAGGGTGTACCAAAGGGAAATATTGTGGTTTGACTAAACTAAGTTCTAAGAACATTGGCCGCAGCAACATTTTTTGACAGAAATTGAAGAAAATCGATAGCTCCCATCTAGAGGTCACCCCAAACAAGCATGCCAGGTTTCAAAGCAATCCGATCATAAATGTACCCTGTAGGGTGTGCCAAAGGGAAATATTGAGTCTTCTGACTAAACTAAGTTCTAAGAACGTTGGCCGCGGCAACATTTTTTGACAGAAATTGAAGCAAATCGATAGCTCCCATCTAGAGGTCTCCCCAAACAAGCATACCAGGTTTCAAAGCAATCTGATCGTAAATGTACCCTGCAGGGTGTGCCAAAGGGAAATATTGAGGTCTGACTAAACTAAGTTCTACGAACGTTGGCCGTGGCAACATTTTTTGCCAGAAATTGAAGAAAATCGATAGCTCCCATCTAGAGGTCACCCTAAATAAGCGTATCAGGTTTCAAAGCAATCAAATCATAAATGTGCCCTGTAGGGTGTGCCAAAGGGAAATATTGTGGTTTGACTAAACTAAGTTCTAAGAACGTTGGCCGCGGCAACATTTTTTGACGGAAATTGAAGAAAATCGATAGCTCCCATCTAGAGGTCACCCCAAATAAGCATAAGAAGTTTCAAAGTAATCTGATCATAAATGCGACCTGTGAGGTGTGCCAACGGAAATTGTGGACGTACGTACCAACGTACTAACATATGTACTACGTACGTACGTACGCCGACGGACGAGAAGTGATGGCAATAGCTCAGCTTGACTTTGTCAAGTTGAGCTAAAAACCTGAAATTCTTCAAATAGTTTACCTTTACAATAAAACTCTTTCTAGATTATTTGACATTACCTTGGTAAATGTAGTATGAATTTGGGTATAAAAAATGGACACTTCTCAGCCAGTCGATTTTTTCTTAGTTTTAGCTTTTGCAGCCTCTGCAGTTGATATGATATGTCTTCACTGGGTAACTTCTCTGTAAATTAAAAATTTTCAAACAACTAAATATATGCTCATGCTTTTAATACAAAATAAAAATGGCTGTCACATGATGACTGAAAGAACACAGAAAGATATTTACTCCTGTATCTAATCATCTTGAAAAAAAAACAAACTCTAAAGCCAAGTAAAAATTACATTTGATTCTCAGAAAAACCAAAAATGGGGGTGGGTGGGAGGAGGTTTTTATTTTCTACTTGTTTTGTTGGATAACAGGTAGATGGCAAACTTCTTGATCAGAAAAGTTTATGAACATGTTCTTGCATTGTTACAAGTTATGGACGGGTGACTACAGGCACTCTCCATAAACTGTAAAAACACAAATGCATTCTGGCAAAATAATTTCACTTCACAGATAATATGAAGCATATCTACAAAATATGAACTCTTTAAGTTGTGGTATCTACACTTTTGAAAAAAGGTCAAATTTGGACATCCAGCTCTCAAGAGGTTGATAATGAAATATGAAATAAATTTGTGTCCAAAAAAATAAATACTGTCCACATAATATTTTGAGTTATATTCTGCAGAACACACAAGATGTTTGAACCAGAGGCTCAAGTGAGCCTAATATGCACACCTGGCACAAGTTGTCATTAGAGATGAGTGTATCAGTAAGTGATCAGCAGCAAGAGCATTTTTTTGATTTGCTAACACACAACCAAAGACAACTTTTTTGGCCATTCATGTCTGCTGATCATAGGAAAGCTTTCTAGTAAGCTCTGTTCTGTAACATATTGTATAACAACAACCAAACAAAATTTTTGTTTTGTTTTCAGCTCCTGTGGTTCTCTCTACCTCCCCCCCCCCCCCCCCTCCTCTCTACAAATTTGGTTCACATCTGCCCACTGGTTCTGAAAATATACATTTTGAGTGGAGCACAAATTTTGGAGCCCTAATTTTGACTTACTGAGTTTCTTTGAAAAATAGTGAATCTGCATCACTAAAGTACGTTTCATACCAGACATATAAGCATTATTGCAAGTGGCTTATGAGACAAGGATTATTAATGCATTTTAGGCTTATGGAGCATTAACCCTACCCCAAGGGATATAGTAATTTTTTTTTTTTGGGGGGGGGGGGGGAGGGGGAATCAGAAGAGTACACTCCACCAGCCTGAAGATGGCAGCAGCTTCATTGGAACAAAGTAGAAAAGGTATACTCCCAAGATGGTATGTGCCATAAATGAATGAATTTGGCCCAGTGGATTTAAAGAAACATTTCAAACTAGAGAAACAGAATTTACTGCCACCAGTAAATTAAAGTATGTGTGAAAACGGTTAAAGCACCAATAATAAACAATATACAAAGAGAATTTAGGCTTATTTTTGGGGGTAAAATATCTTTAAAGAAATCAAAAATAGGTTTTCTTTAATAGTATTAAAACATATTCATAGAGGAATCAGATAAATGTTTCAAAGAAACCAGAAATAAACGTATGTGCATAGCATTAAAAGGGTTTGATCAAGGAATCAGAAATGGACATTTTTGGATCTACCACTTATCTGAGTGATGTTTAGAGCAGTAAAGTGAGTATGGAAAGGATTATCGTTATTATCAAATTACATGAAATAAAATGTTTGGAACCCACATTGAAATCTTGAGAGGGTTAAATTAACAATATTCATACAGGAAACAGATAACTTTTTCCATGAAACCAGAAAAAAACATATATGTGCACAGCATTGAAAAGGTTCAATCAAGGAATCCGAAAAGGACATATTTTGGCTCTGCTACTTATCTGAATGATGTTTAGAGCAGAAATGTGAGTATGGAAAGGGTTATCATTATTCTGAGATTACATGAAATAAAATCTTTGGAACATCACTGAAGTCGTGAGAGGGTTAAATTAAAGATATTCATACAGGAATCAGATAAATGTTTCCAAGAAAGCAGAAAAAAACATATGTGCACAGCATTGAAAGGGTTTGATTAAGGAATCAGAAATGGACATTTTTGATTAAAATAATAGATTACATGTCATGTTTGACAGCTAACTCCACTTCTCTATAATACGATTGTTTAGATGGTCCTAAATTGTTCTCTAGTGTGAATAAATATCACAGCTGTGCTTCAGGATAATTTACTGCAAATATGCTGACTCAGAAGAATTTTTTCAATGCCCCTTACAGAACACCCTGACATAACCGATTGCAATTTTTTTTACCATTCCATTCTACTGGTCCAAAGGATGGTTCATACCAAATAACAGTTCTCTGTTCCATGTGCTTTGGGAAATATGGGCTTTTGAATTTTTTTTCTATTTTTAGCCCCTGGGCTTGCCACAGGGCTCCAAATTTTTTTTTCAGGGATCAATCAATTACTTAGGACCCACTTATAATGCATGCCAAATTTGGCTCAAATTCACTCACCGGTTCTTGAAATACAAATTTTGGGCAGAGCCCAAAATGAATATGCTCCCACAGAGAACTCAATATTGATCTACCAACTTCCCTTGAACAAACTTTAATCTACAACACCAAAGGATGTTCAATACCAAATATCAAGGCATTCTCTCTGGTGGTTCATGAGAAGAAGACTTTTTAAAGATTTTTAAGCTTTTGGGGCATCAACCTTAGCCCGAAGATGGCAGCTGCTTCATTTGAACAAAACAGAAAGGGTATACTCCATTGATGGTCTATGCAATATATGTTTGAATTTGGCCCAGTGGTTGTGAATTAGAAGACAAGTTTCCAAAAGTTAAAGGACGATGGATGCCAGATGCCAAGTGATGACAATAGCTCCAAATGACTTGCAGTCAGGTGAGCTGAAAACAAATTTATCCCATAAATGGTCATTTATTTGAACAACAAAAGCCTTGGATAAATTTTTGCTTTATTCACCTGGTAGGGTGATAAATTTTCCCCAAAGGTTTAACACTCAAAGAATTTATTCCCCTAGTTGAGACGAACTTGTTGACCTCTGGCCTCTACCACATTTGTCTAGCATAATTAATAGTTCGATTGTTGATTTCTTTAAATCTTTTTGAAAGTATTACACAATGCCAGTAGAAAACACCACACACTGCTCATATAATAAAGTATTTTTGCAAGTTTAGCTCAAGTTTGTAGGGGAATTATTTTTAGACAGAAATGTATTACTGCGTCTTGTTTATTTTTGCCAATTTTGGTCAATCGAATTGGACCAATGTGCTCCTCACTTCTCGCTGTGTTTTTGTAGCGAATTATAGCATGATTTTGTCGCGACTGCCCTGTAGGAGATTTATGGGACAAACAAAATAAACGTATAGTGTTTTCAAGTAAAAAATGTATTCTACGAGTAGGATTAAGAATGAAACTGACGAGCCTCTGGCGAGTCAGTTTCATTCTTAATTCTATGAGTAGAATAAATTTTTTACTTGAAAACACTATACGTTTATTCTATATCAACCTGATATGCGTAAAAGAACTGAAGAGTGTATTGTTTACAGAATCACAGTATGGGAATATGACACTAAACTAGATTTTATGCTGTGAATAATTATGTTATTATTCTATAACCAGACATTTTAACTTTAATCCTGCTTTGTTGAAAATATGTTCAAATAAATATACATCAATCAAAAAAGGTAAAACATTCAAATGATGATGATTTCTTTCAATTTTGGAAGGCACTGCAAGCCAGTAAAAATGTTCTTTAACATTAATACATATTTCCAGACAACAAATTTTCAAAGTTGAAAAATTGGAAAAAGGGCCACAACTCAGCTAAAATTGGTTGGACCAAACGCAAATTCGAACTTGACCTGTGTAATCATGAGACAAACCTATGTACAAAATTTGGTGTTGATTCAATAACTCAAAGTTATCAGCCAGACATACAATTTTCAAAGACCCCAAAAAATGGAAAAAGGGCCATAACTCAGCCCAAATCGGTTGGATCAAACCCAAATTCAAAACTGACCTGCGTATTCATGAGACAAATGTATGTACAATATTTGGCATTGATTCAATAACTCAAACTAAAGTTATCAGATGGACATCCAATTTTCAAAGTCAAAAAAATGGAAAAAGGTCATAACTCAGCCAAAATTGGATGGACGGAACTCAAATTCGAACTTGACCTGTGTATTCTTGAGACAAACATATGTACAAAATTTGGTGTTGATTCAATTCAGTTATCATCCGGACTCCAAATTTCCAAACTTGTGAAATTGGGTGGAAAAGCATCAAAAAAGGTATAACTTCAACAAAAATTATCGGATCCACCCGATATTCGGAATTCACCTAATCATTGGTTTCGATTCGATGAACCAAACTTTAGTTATCACTCCAGATGGACGGATGCACGGAAGCAAGCATGCATGCACGGAGGCAGCTGATTACAATAATCTTCTGACAAAATGTCAGGGACCAATTTAGTGAGTGAAGCTGATAATTTTGAAAAAAAAAAAAAAACACTTTCAGCAGGCAGTTTGAATTCTTGCTTGATACTGTTTTATGTTGAAGCATTTCATTGACATTATAACACCACTCAAATGCATAACGACCAATGAGATGCATTCTAACAAGATGCTCTTACATGCAGGCCAGATTCCATGCATGGCCTCCCTAGCACATTTCTCAATTTTTCTAATATATCAGGTAATGCTGAATACACATAGCAATCAAGTAAAACAGAGATTTTCCTGATTCTTTGAAAATGAGACTGAGGCTCTCCATTTAAGAAAGTGACCCTTGCTTGGGAAGAAAGTGGGAGTTTCAAAGTTTTAAAAAAGCTACTTTTAAATAACTTTCAAGTATTTTTCTCATGACTTTTCATCATTGCTACCTTACTGGTTACACATCTGAAGACCATATTTGGGCTCCATTCTTAAGTATTCATTTATTTATTGGTGTTTAAGATCTCATACTTCAGCACAATGGCTATGAAGTCAATTCCAGCCAATTGTTTATACCCATGTTGCCCATTTTAGATGACTTCCACCCCAGGCATGAGTTATCGGATCCAATTTTACCTGTAAAACAGAGCTTGGTTACTACAGTAAATAAGCACTGCTTCACTTCCAGGGGCTGCCAAGGGGATCCATTCTTATGTGCTGGTACCAGAGTTAAAAGGTTTTATATTCTCTCAGAAGGGAATTTATTTATTCTGCAAGGATTGGTCTTGTTCGAATTTAAGGGAGAGTGCCTTTTGGCAAAGACAAAGTAACAAATTAGATGACCGAAAATAATTTACAACTCTACCAGTTCAGTCTCAAATGTTTTGTCTGACAGTTTGGGTCTAAAAACAGAAACCAACTTCAGAAGGAAACTACAGCATTGCCAGGCATTGTATACCACATGCGATTTGTTCACTACAGAAACCGATTTGGTAGATTATGAAAGGAATTATATATGGCGAAAAAAATTAATAAAAGTTGGAATTTCCTAATCATAAATTCCCTGATCCCTGTAACACTACTATCAACTTCAATGGTTGTAGTACAAGTAGAACAATGAATGGGGATTACATCATGCATAGCACAAGAATGCAATACCATGACGTCATAATCTTCATTCATAAAAAATCAATTCATAGATGCTGATTGTCAAAACAGGTGCCATTAAAAACTGCAACAAATACCTTCATTATGTGAACAAGTCAGGAAAGGGGGGAATATTGTGAGCTAAATTGGGTATTACAACCATGTGGTTTTCCAAGATGGTGTATTAAAGTTTTGACCTCACCTCTGGGTCTCTACTTCAATACATCATCTCAGAAATCCACATGGTGGTAATAACCTATAACGATTAGAATTCACTAAAATGGAGTCTGCGGAGTTTCTGTACAATGGTGTTACCCTTAGGGACATTGGCGATTTTTTATACATTTTTGCTACAGTCCTCTCCTGTGACTTTACAGCTGCTTCTTGGCCAAGCCAGAAAATGAGAAGACTGTCATCTGCAAAATGAGGTCCCTAGAGGATGAATTTAGTGATTTTAATCTTGCTAGCAGGGTAGCATCACTACATTTATCCTCTGTGAACCACAATCTGAATCAGGGTCTCAAAACTAAACAGAAAGTGGTACCCAGAGGATAAATTGGCCCACTGTATGGGATAGCATCATCAAATTCACCCTCTGGGAACCTCGTTTTGCAAATGTCAGACTGCTTATTTTCAGCCCTGTTCTTGGCAAGTCTTAGCTACCTATATGGGCAACAAAGACTTCCTATAAACAACTGCCAGGCCGCTTAGAATGAAACTTGCAAGTTAACCTTTTACCCAAAGTAACGGCCAAAAACATCCAGCACTATTCACAAAATTCACCATTCAATTTTCATTACTTTTTCATTTTTTGTCACAGAAACACTGAGCTTGTTCCAATAAGATGTCATAAGCTATGTTTTTGACAGAAAAAAATGAGTTATTTTAGGAATTTTCTTTGCAAGTGTCGTCTGCTTTTCATGATAGGTAAAGGGTTAACCCAATATCTGCATGTTGTACACCTGTTTCCTTGCAGAATGAGGCCTTTAACTCTCAACACCCTTTCAATATATTTTTCATTAG
Organism: Pictodentalium vernedei; assembly: GCA_031216915.1. Classification (NCBI taxonomy): domain Eukaryota; kingdom Metazoa; phylum Mollusca; class Scaphopoda; order Dentaliida; family Dentaliidae; genus Pictodentalium; species Pictodentalium vernedei. Next base: position 854,924,075 of record CM062296.1, on the reverse strand, counting down.
ATTTGATGAAAAATTCATCTACAGATAAATTTATCTCATAAAATCATTGTTGAAAAAGTCACTTCAATTAAAATTTGATCAAATGTGCTCAAATTATACCTATTTCAGTGACACAAGAAATCCTGTCTTGGGCACAGGTATGTCAACTGGTACCTGTACTGGTACTGTCGGTTCCCTCATGCTCCAATTGGCACCGGAACTGAAGATTTTGTCCTGCCAGTGCTTGGACAAAATTATTTTATGCAGAAATTCCCAACTGAACGAGGGCAAAGAGACTGATAACCGTGTGTGGCACACTTACACGACATACTTTCAACTTATTTGTGAATAAACATATCAAAACACTCTAAAACTGCATGTTCTGTCTACATAACAACCTCAATAAGGTCAACCATTTTGACTTCAAATGTGGCATCAAAGACAATGAAAGCGCCATCATTGGTTGCTTCAAAGAAATTATTCTGTGGCAACATCAAAGTAATCATAAAGTATGGTTTTCGTGCTTTAGGATTACCTTGATGTCGCCGCAGAATAATGGCACGATGCCATGTTTGTCTTTGCGATCTTGGGGACTGGGTCGGTTTAAATGTGAATTTCTCCCATCTGATTGTGATATGTCACCCAATTGTTGATTTGACCCAGTACTGTACTGGTTTCGGAGGGACAGGCTCTGTCCCATACTGGTACCGGTTATGTTGGTACTGGTGGTACTTTGACATGCATGCTCGGGTAGGAATATCCACCAGCAGCATGCAATGAGTTAAGGAATAAATCTTTGCAGGCATCAATATTAGTAAATCTGGATAAGGCCTAAAAAAATTAAAAATCTGTTTCTCAGGCCCTCCCGCATGGTCCTTTTCGCTGTCGCATGCTCTCTTTTTATAACCAATTTAAACTTAAAAAAAGTAAAAATTAAATGGTTTATGTCTGATATTTTACCCAAGTTAAAAAAATTGATGAATTTGTCCCTTGAGTGCAAGAAGGCTTTGCAATGCTTTAGCATTGCAAAGCCTTCTTGGACTCAAGGGATGAAATACACCACCACCCATGCTATTCTGTGGATAATGAGGCCTAAAACTTGAACCAAGAACATGAACTTTTGATGGCAAAGAAGTAATTACTGAAATAAAAAATAAAATAAAAAAATGCTCGCACGCATGCAATTTTACAAATAATGGCCCAAGAAACAGAAGATCTACTTTGTGTGGCCTAAAGTTTATATATTTTGTGTACAATCGGAATGAATTTAAGACCCTTTTATCATATAAACATGCTGTTGAAATGGCATTGTGGTTTTGTTGAATGAATGTGACGAAAAATAAACTGCTTCTTGTAATGAAACTGTGGTTATTTTATAACACATGTACTTTGTTCACTACAATTAAACAATTTAACATTTTGTCTGTAGTTAAATACAGTAGAACCTGTCTTGAGAGACCGCCCTTGGGGCCACACAAAAGTGGTCTCTCAAGACAGGTGGTCTCTCATAACAGGTTTCAGGTTTTCTCAAGTCAGTGAATAACCAACCACAAAATTCAGAAATGGAGAAGAATGGATTTTTGTAATTACTTTGTAGTTGTTCTTTTATCTGAAGTTTTTGTAATAAATTGAAATGGACTGTTATAAAAATTATAAGAATGCCTCGGTCGGTCAATATAAGTTTTTTAGGTTCATATCACATCACATTCACCACCACAAAAGTCCACAATTGTATAATATTTACCTATTTAATTGGTTACAGCTGGTAGTTATAATGTAAATAGTCTTATTCTAAAAACTGATGATACACTATTTACCTATTTTGTTGTTTATTGCTTCCAAACATTCAAGATTCGGTACCGCAGTCAGAAATTTTTCTGGTATCAATCTTAATTTATTGTGTGATAGATCCAGCTTCTTGAGCTTTTCCAAGCATACAGGAATGTTTTCAATTTTGGACATTTTATTCCTAGAAAATAAACAACATAAAAAGTAACAAGACATTTGTCCATATAAAGCCACATACCAAAATTAATCAAAATCTGTTACCTATTGTTCAAGTTATTGCATTGGAAAAAGAAATATTAGAAATAATCAAAGCAGTGCTGAATCAACACTGGATGAAACAAGTTGACCTAAAGGGTTCAGTGCCTCCCGTCATGGTAACTACCATTGTCTGGGGACAGTTTCTCATGTGTGATATGTTACATAGAATAGTAATTATAGGAAGACTATAAAAAGAAACAGCAATGAAATACTAAATATTATGTATTTTTGACAGAAACAGAATAAAATCGATAGCTCTGGATATCTAGACGTCACCCTAAACAAACAAACATACCAGGTTTCAAAGCGATCCGATCATAAATGTACCCTGTAGGGTGTGCCAAAGGAAATATTGATGCCTAACTAAACTAAATTCAAAGGTCATTGCCAATGGCAACGTTTTTTCACGGAAATGGAAGGAAATCAATAGTTCCCATCTAGAGGTCACCCCAAATAAGCATACCAAGTTTCAAAGTGATCCGATCATAAATGCAACCTGTGCGTTGTGCCAAAAGAAATTGTGGACCTTCGTATGTATGTACGGACATACATATGTAAGTACACCGACGGACAAGAAGTGACGGCAATAGCTCAGCTTGACTCTGTCAAGTTGAGCTAAAAATTAATGACTTAGAACTGAAACTGGATGAGGAAGAACCTGGCAGATTGAGAATTTGGGACCTGAAACTGGGGAAAAAAACCTGCCTTTTTCGAATTAGGAAAGGGGCCTAATATCAGCCCCTGTAGATACGCATGTTGAACCCCAGCCCAGACAAAAAGCCAAATATGTATAATTTTGTCAATAATTACCCCGATAAACACAAAGTACATAGAGCTGGAACTACTGCACTGAGATGGTGTGGAAAATTTGTGAATCTGTTATGAGACAAGTCTACATTACAAAGAGACTGGTGAACCTTCTGAACATCATCGGTGACTTCTGATATCTGTAAAGAAAAAGAAACATTTGCGCATGTTAATCCTAAAGTCTCCATACTGCCACAAAATTCTACTTTGATACTGCTTTGAAAAATTAACGCAAAGTTCCTTGAGAACTCTACCAGTTGGCTATATTAACCCTTTACCCAACAACTCGGCCACATCTGCCTGCGTAATATGCAAATTCAGCAGTTGAAAAAATATCATCGAGCTCGTTCCAACGAGGGGTCACATGATATGGTTTTGTTGAAATTTTTTGAAAAATTAAAAAAAATGATATTTAAAATAATAAATTTTGATATCGTCTGCGTTAGGTAAAGGGTTAATTGAATAACCACTTTGTCAATGAAAACTAGAGGGAACTGTCTTAGTGAACTAAAACACATGTCTCCCCTTCGATTAGTTCTATGCTTCCAACTTACGACTAACAAAGATAAAACTAAAGGTCAAATGTCAAGATCATGGAAGTTCAAGATAGAATGTGACACATCAGCCTGGCTGTTGCATTCATATGCCAAATATCATAAACCTAGCTGAACAATTCAATAATTTGACCTTGATGTCAAAGATCAAGGTCATCTGTAATCACATCAGTACATGATACAATGTTGTCTTATGCTGATACACCCACATGCCAAATATCATGAGCCTAGGTGAAAAGATAAAAGAAAAGTTCTTGCCCCAAGCCCCAACAAGCTTACTTGCCAAAGATTCAATAATTTGACCTTGAGGTCAAAGGTCAATGATGGTACATCATCTCATGGTGATACACGCACATGCCAAATATCATAAGCCTAGGTCAAAAGATAAAAAAAATCAATAATCTGACCTTCAGGTCAAGGTCATATGTGGGTCATGATAGTATGCAACACATCGTCTCATGGTGATACACCCACATGCCTAATATCATAAGCCAAGGTGAAAAGGTAAATAAGTTCTTGCCCGGACAAGCTTACTTGCCAAAAAATCAGTAATTTGACCTTGAGGTCAAAGGTCAATGTCATATGTGGGGCATGATGGTACACAATACATCATCTCATGGTGACACACCCAAATGCCAAATATCATAACACAAAAATCATATGCATAGGTCAAAAGATTAAAAAAAAAGTAAAGAATGTGACCTTGAGGTCAAAGGTCAAGGTCATATGTGGATCATGATGGTAAGTGACATATCGTCTCATGGCGATACATCAACATGCTTAATATCATAAACCGAGGTGAAAAGGCAAAAAAGTTCTGGCCCAGACAAGCTTACTTGCCAAAAAATCAGTAATTTGACCTTGAGGTCAAAGTCATATATGGGTCATGAAGGTACGCGACACATCGTCTCATGGTGATACACTCGCATGTCAAATATCATAACCCAAGGTGAAAAGGTAAATAAGTTCTGGCACGGACAAGCTTACTTGCCAAAAAGTTAAAAAAATTTATAGTAATTTATATATTTTTTATACTTACCAATGACCCAGACATAGCTGGTGCTAACTCTTAAAAATATACGGCCAAACACAAATTTTGCCCCCCAATCCCCAAAATTTGCATCTAAAACCAAAGAAAACATGTCCTGAATGGCCCTCCATACTTCACCTCTACTGCGCATGTGCAGTGTCAAGGACGTCCCGAAATTGGCGCCATTAATCATTCTTATAACCAGTGCCTGGTAAGCGCTATGTACTCAGCGGGGAGGTATGAGTTCCCAACTCCTGGGAGGGCCATCCCCGTCTGGGTCATTGGTAAGTATAAAAAATATATAAATTACTATAAGTTTTTTAACATTTTTATACTATACCAATGACCCAGACATAGCTGAATAGTAAAAAGGCTGGAGGGCCTAGGACATAGAGGAAAAACCAATGAGCTCAATTATATAAAATAGAGTCATCCCCTCGAGGAGAAAAGGAGTATTAGGCCTTACATGTATCTTTCTTATTTATGATAAATTAGAAAGACACAACACCTTCCATAATTGAGCATCATAACATCCATGTACTCTATTAATATCCAGTATAATCCTTATACTAATAATTTTTAAAGTAAGCCAATAAATAAAGTTAGTCAAGAGAATAGAGACTCTTTATACTCCTTAAAAGTGTCTGAGGATTGTATAATAACGCCCGTTTGACATAAAAACTATGACTTTAAAAACTCTGACTTGAATGAATTTTTAAAACATAAACTTATCACTTAAAAACCATCCCAGTAACAGCTCAGAATTACTAACTCCGGAGGAGGTATCCCCTTGTTTTCATAATAAAACAGGTGACCCAAGGGAACACCCTCCCCCCCCCCCTTCTCCTTGCCCTGGGTCAAATAGCCCAGAGCGAAGAGGGCAGCAGGACGGAGTCACTGCCAGAACAGAAAGCCTACCTAGCTATAGTAGCAACTGTTAAGTGAATGACATTCTGAGCAGTAGATAATAGACCTAACAATGGAGGCCTCCAGAAATGAAATCAATATTTCTGAGATAAAAATTCATGAATGTGGATGGCTGAGCCCAATGTGCAGCCTTCATAAAATCTATAATAACGACACTATTAATGTAAGCCCAAGATGTAGAAAGAGCTCTTACTTCATGAGCCGAAATTTCAAGCACAAACTGCTGAGATAATGATATACCATAAGCAGTAACGATAGTTAATTGAATCCATTAGCAATAGAATGGAGCGTAATGTCCTTCTATTAGGCATCAAAGACAGAAGAAGCTTACGTCCTTACTAATAAACTGATATCTGTTTATAAATACGTAAACTCTAACCAGACAGAGTAAAGGCCTATGCCCGTGCGAAGACGGATGGACCTTAAAAACAATAGGTTCCGGATATTTATTAGGAGCCTGATTCTTAACCAAAAATCCAACATTAGTAGGAAAGGAAAGAGTGTTTCCGATACTACGAAAGTGAGAATCGTCCACCGATAGTGCATGAAGCTCACTGACTCTTCAGTAGAAGAGAAGACTAAGAGAATTACTGTCTTAAAAGGTCAGAATTTGAAAACTACTGTTTCCAAAGGCTCAAATGATTACTTAGCTAAATAAGAACCGATGCTAAATTCCGTATAGGAATTTAACCTAAGGATTCTAAGTCTATTTATCGAAAAGTTTCTAACTGACTTAGATAAAGAGACATAAGACTCAATTGTAAACTATCATAGAGTGCATAGGTATGAGATAACATAGACCTATAACCTTAATAGTAACAGGCTGCAGTTGATCTTGTCAAACAAGTATACTAGAAAGTTGCAATGTCTAGTATGGAGGGATCAAAAATATCAACATAATGATCCCTACACCAACGACGGAAGAGCCTCCACTTTAGCCGCATAGTATAGCGAAGAAGAGGTTCTCCTACAGTAAGAAATAGCGTCCATAGCTCGTCCTGTACAATGCTTGCTGTGCAAGAAGGACCACACAACGGAATACGTGAAGGTTGAGACCTTGCGAGTTGTGATGAAGTTGACACGATTTCCCCAGCGAAAGAAGATCCTCTCATGGAAGAAGTTTTCGCGGTAAGTCCCACAGTAGACACCTGAGTAAATTTACCCACGGTCTCTGTGAAGACAGAGATGCTATCAACAGAATTGTATTGTGGATGATTATCTTAGCAATACTTGCTGAATCAACAGCGCTGGAGATCAATAGAGCGTTAACAACATAAGCTCAGGGATCCGGACATGGAAACACATACGTCTGCAATTGAATAGTGAGTTGTGTCGCAAATAAATTATCATTGGGCACTCCCATTGATAGCAAATCTGATTGAAAACTTGTTTGTTGAGAGTCCATTCTGACGGCAACAAGCGACCCTTACGTGAAAGGGAGTCTGCTAATACAATCAGACGACCCGGAATATGACGGACCGAAGCAGAACTTGGTGTACTATAACAAACAGAAGGATTCTTTCTGTTAAATTGAATAACGGAATCGAATGAGTGCCTCCCTGGTTCCGGAGATATGCAACTACTGTCGTATTAACAGACAGGATTTGGACATGCGTTTCTGAATAATGTTCATCCAATGACATAGTGCAAGCCTAAATAACATCATTTCCTGGAAGTTAAGTGCTTGCCTAGAAACTGCGGAACCCAAAGACCCTGGCACTTCGAATCCGTTGGGATCAATATTGTACCCCAACCTGTTTGACTGGCATCCGTCATAATCATAAAACTCGGATCCGGCAACTGCAGTGGCACTCTGTGAGTCAACCACCGAATGTTTGCCCCAGTCTGAATCTCTTGCTACACTTGATAGACAAGAGAACGTGTATATCGAGCAATTCATAGATTGCTGAAAAGTTGCCGTCAAAGAGAAGCTTCTCTGTGACCGAAGCGACTCTGAGGGAGTTCTTCACCTTACTATCCACGCGCGTGGATGTAGCCAGGGCTGCGTCACGTCTAATCAACTCCAGGTTGCCACTGAAGGGCGGAGTTATACGTGGAAAAACTACTGCCCTTGAAAGAAATCACATTGAGGATCATATCCTGGAATTCTTTCTCTTGAAGACGTAATGATAACGCCTCAGTAAGGTGGTCTACGTATGATAAAGCGTCTAAGTTAAGTCTATTAGACATCATTGTCGTTTCCAACATCGTGGGTGGAATTGACATAGACGGCGAAAAGTTAAAAAATTTATAGTAATTTATATATTTTTTATACTTACCAATGACCCAGACATAGCTGGTGCTAACTCTTAAAACATAGGGCCAAACACAAATTTTGCCCCCCAATCCCCAAAATTTGCATCTAAAACTAAAGAAAACATGTCCTGAAAGGCCCTCCACACTTCGCCCCTACTGCGCATGCGCAGTGTCAAGGACGTTCCGAAATTGGCGCCATTTATCATTCTAATAACCAGTGCCTGGTAAGCGCTATGTACTCAGCGGGGAGGCAAGAGTTCCCAACTCCTGGGAGGGCCATCCCCGTCTGGGTCATTGGTAAGTATAAAAAATATATAAATTACTATAAATTTTTTAACATTTTTATACTGTACCAATGACCCAGACATAGCTGAATAGTAAAAAGGCTGGAGGGCCAAGGACATAGAGCAAAATGGAATACGCTCAATAAAATAAAATAGAGTCATCCCCTGTAGGGAAAAGAAGTAATAGGCCTTACATGTATCTTTCTTATTTATGATAAATTAGAAAGATACAACACCTTCCAAAAATTGAGCTTCATACATCCATGTACTCTATTAATATCCAATAATCCTTATACTAATAATTTTTAAAGTAAGCCAATAATAAAGTAAGTCTAGAGAATAGAGACTCTTATACTTCTAAAAGTGTGTGAGAATTGCATAATCATGTCCGTTGACATATGCAATATTCAAAAGCTATACTTTAAAAACTAAGACTTGAATGAATTTTATAAACTTAAACTTCTCACTAAACAACCATCCCAATAACAGCTCAGAATTACTAACTCCGGAGGAGGTATCCCCTTGTTTTCATAGTAAAAACAGGTGACCCAAGGGAACACCCTCCCCCCCCCCCCTTTTTCTTGCCCTGGGTCAAATAGCCCAGAGCGAAGAGGGCAGCCGAACGGAGACACTGCCGAAACAGACAGCCTACCTAGCTATAGTAGCAACTGTTAAGTGAATAACATTCTGAGCAGTAGAAAATAGACCTAACAATAGAGGCCTCCAGAAATGGACTCGATATTTCTGAGATAAAATTCATGAATGGATGGCTGAGCGCAATGAGCAGCCTTCAAAAATCTATAATAGCAACACTATTAATGTAAGCCCAAGAAGTAGAAGAACTCTTACTTCATGAGCCGAAATCTTAAGCACAACTGCTAAGCTAATGATATACCATAAGCAGTACGCTAGTTAATAGAATCCATTAACAATAAAATGGAGCGTAACGTCCTTCTACTAGACATCAAAGACAGAAGAAGCTTACGCCCTTGTAATAAACAGATATCTGTTTATAAATACATAAACTGTACCCGGAAAGAGTAAAGGCCTATGCCCATACGAAGACGGAAGGACCTTAAAATAATAGGTTCCGGATAATAGGAGCCTAACTCTTATGCAACAATCCAACCTAAATAGTAACGGAAGTATTGATTCCGAAACTATGAAAGTGAAAATCATCCATCGATAGTGCATGAAACTCACTGACTCTACAGTAAAAAAGAAACCAACAGAATTACTGTCTAAAAGGTCAGAATTTGAAAACTACTGTTTCCTGAGGCTCAAATGATTACTTAGCTAAATAAGAACCGAAGTTAAAATCCGTATAGGAATTTAATCTAAAGATTCTAAGTCTATTTATCAAAAAGTTACTAACTGACTTAGATAAAGAGACAAAAGACTCAATTGTAAACTATAGTAGAGTGCATAGGTATGAGGTAACATAAACCTATAACCTAAATAACACAGGCTGCAGTAGATCTTGTGAAACAAGAATACTAAAAAATAGCAATGAGTAGTATGGAGGGATCAACCATATGAACATAATGATCCCTACACCACGACGGAAGAGCCTCCACTTTAGTCGCATAGAATAGCGAAGAAGAGGATCTCCTATAGTAAGAAATCGCGTCCAAAGCTCGTCCAGTACAGTGCTTACAATGCAATACGGACCACACAACGGAATACATGAAGGTTGCGACCTTGCTGGTTGTGATAAAGATGACACGATTTAACCAGTGAAAAAAGATCCTCACATAGAGGAAGATTTCACGTTAAGATCCACAGTAGACAAGAGAGTAAATTACTCATGATCTCTGTGAAGATAGAGATGCTATCAACAGAAATGTATTGTGGTTGTTTATCTTAGCAATACCTGCTAAAACAACAGCGCCGGAGGATACGCGTATCCTATCATTCCGTCCTATAGATCAATAGAGCGTTAACAGTATTAGCTCAGAGATCTGGACAAGCCAACACATACGTCTGCAATTGATTAGCAAGCTGTGTCATAAATAAAACATCATTGGGCGCTCCCATAGATAGCAAATCTGATTAAATACTTGTTTGTTGAGAGTCCATTCTGACAGCAACAAGCGACCCGTAAGAGAACGGGAGTGCGATAAAACAATCAGACGACCCAGAATATGACGGACCAAAACTGAACTTGGTGTACTATAACCAACAGACGGATTCTTTCCATTAAATTGAATAACGGAAACGAAAGAGTGCCTCCCTGGTTCCGGAGATACGCCACTACTGTCGAATTAAAGGACAGGAATTTGGGCATGCGTTTCTGAATAATGTTCATGCAATGACATAAAGCAAGCCTAAAAAACATTATTCCGCGGAAGTTAAACTGATAGCTAAAAGACTGCGGAACCCAAAGACCCTGGCACTTCGAATCCGTAGGGATCAGTATATATCCCAATCTGTTTGACTGGCAACCGTCATAACAGCCACACTCGGGTCCGGCAACTGCGGCGGCACTCTCTGAGTCAACCACCGAATGTTTGCCCCAGTCTGAATCTCTTGTAACACTAGATAGACAAGAGAATGTATAAATCAAGCAATTCATGGATTGCCGGAAAGTTGCCGTCGAAGAGAAGCTCCTCCGAGAACGAAGCGACTCTGAGAGAGTTCTTAACCTACTATCCACGCGTGGATGTAGCTAGGGCTGCATCACGTCTAACCAACTCCAATCAGCCACTGAAGGGCGGAGTTATACGTGAACAAACTACTGCCCTCAAAAGAAATTACATTGAGAATAATATCCCGTAAATCTTTTCTTGAAGACGTAATGATAACGCCTCAGTAAGGCGGATTACGTATAATAAAGCGTCTAAATTAAGTCTACTATACATAATGTCGTTCCCAACATTGAAATTGGAAAAGACATAAACGGCGAAAAAGAATATATGCAGTCTTTAATCACCGTCTAGACGCATATGAACTCTCGGTATGCCCTGCTCTGCCAAAATAAACTATATGTAAAAAAGATAAAATGGCAGAAATGAGCCACGCGGACAAGAAACTAAACTATCATGCTTAGTAGCAGGCTTGTATATATATATAAATATATAGCGTCGAAAAATAAAACACATGTTGTAATGACAATATTGGACTGCGTCGGTAAGTCAGGGACAAAGTCCCTGTACCGATCGAAAAATCCGAGTCCAATGACGCTATAAGTCTCTTATCCAAGATCGCAGCAATGAAGTCCGAAAAATAATCACTGGAAGAAATGCCAGAAGATATGAAAGGCATCTTCCGATACTACTAAAGGGAAAACTCGAAATCTTTCGAATCCCTTTCGCCATCCTGTCGGACCCTATAAAGCGTTCGGTCGCCCGTAGCTTGATGCAACCGCGGACCGCACCGACCCAGCGCCGTCGGATAATTCCTGATTCGACTGAGAAACCGTCAATTGCTGGGATGCTGCGAAACAACTGTGCTAACTCGGATAGCACGTCCGTCACTGAGGCCTGAGGAGCAGCGGTCTTACGATGCATTGCCGCAGGAAGCTCCGAGATCGTTACCCCGCGCATACTTCCAATATGGGAGCGAACGGAGTGTATAGGCCTCGTGTCCCTTGGCTACCGGATGGCGCGACCTATTCGCTGTGGAATCACTGAATGCCGAAACTGATCGGATACTCGAGGTCACGTAGCCAATGTGCGGTCGTGTGCCCTGCTGTGAGGATGAGGAAGCATTAAAGACAGTCTCTCGGACTGTCAATATAACGGAGCGTCCCGAGCAACGGACATATGCTCCGAATGTAAAATATCTGAACCACAACATGCGGTCCCCTATGTTGTTGGCTTCCTCCGATCTGTCCTCAATCTGCCGTCACTGGGTGAGTACTAAAGTAATTAAAGTGCTCGCATCACCCAAATCTCCTTCCTAGACCGCAACGGACGAACCCGGCAGCCGAACCATTCGATGAATGTACGCTACACCGGGTGAGCTAGCGAATGTCACTCCGTAAGCGATAGACATATTCCATGAGCACTTATTGCCGCTAACTCTTCAATAACTATGACGACAGAGGCACACTTTTGAAAGACATCTCCATAACTCTTCGAACAAGAAACCAGAAATGCTTGGATAGCAAGCATAAAATAATAATATATATAGCGTCGTTCAATAATTCGATAGTTCGTGTGACATTATTGGACTATGTCGGAACTGAGGGACGATGTCCCTGAACCGAACCAAAAATTTCTAAGTCCACCGACGCTATCAGTTTCTTATCCGGCATCGCAGCATATGTTGTTCCGAAAGGGAAAGCTTGAAATCCACCGAATCCCTTTCGGTATCCCGTCGGACCGGATGAAAATTTTCGGACGTCCGTACCCGCTTCCGCGGAGCGTCCCGACCCAGCATCGTCGGATAAAATATATGCGACAGATTCAGTTGATGCTGGGATGCTGCGATAAACTGTGCTATTAAGGAAAGCACGTCCGTTCCCGAGGCCTGTGCAGTAGCGGACTTACGATGCATTGCCGCTGGAAGCTCCGTGTACGTTGACTCCCGCACACTTCCTATGCGAACGTCCGGAGTCTGCAGGCCTCAAGTCCCCGGCTACCGACCCAGCGCTGTCAGATAAATCTCGATCCGACACCGTTTCTGTCGGCTGCTGGGATGCTGCGATAAGCTGTGCTATGTGCACAAGAATGTCCGGCGTCGAGACCTGCGGAGGCGCAGACTATCGCTGCTTCGCCGAGGGCAGCTCCGCATCAGATGGCTCCCGCATACTTTTCCTATGCGAACGTCCGGAGTCCATCGGTCTCGAATCCCTGGCTGCCGGATGGTGTGACCTGGTCGCCGAAGAATCCTTGATCGGCGAAGCTGGTAATATATCGGCGGTCACGCAGCCAAGGTGCGGTCGTGTGCGCTGACGAGAAGAGGAAGCCTTAGCAGTCTCAGCGGACTGCCTATACAACGGAGCGTCCCGAGCGACGGACGTATGCTCCGCTAACGACACATTTGTACCACAACATCTGGGGCCAGATGTTGTTGAACGAGAGAGGGGCCTCTCTCGCTTGCCGTCCGGATGGACCGGAACGAGCTATGAACCGGACTAAAAGGCTTCCTCCGTTCTCCCTCCGATCCGCCGTCACTGGGTGTGCATTAAGTTAATTTTATAGTGCTCGCATCACCCCAAAATTCCTTCTAGACCGCAACGGACGAACCCGGCTGCCGAACCATTCGGTGAATGGACGCTACACCGGGCGAGCTAGCGGACGTCAAAGGCCGTCGAACCTACTAGGGTCCTCTTAGGCAATTGGCGTATTACATGAGCACTTTTCCGCTAGCCCTTCATTAATTGTGACGACGGAGGCACACTGTTGGAAGACATCACAGATACATCACCCTAATCTTGATCGTCTGAAATAGAAATTGATAAAGTAGAGTGACCCTGCGGGGAAAGGACCGGAGTGTCCAAATCCCCAACAACATACCGTGACATACGCTTCCCATATTGTCATCGAAATCATACGATACAGAACAGGAGTTAATGCGAGTACACTGACCACATATAGAATGATAATAAGGTCAGAGGAAGACTTCCTCTTAAAACAATTGATCAATATCCTTTCAATGTGAAAAGAAAACAAGTCCTGGTACTCGCACTAACCCCTGGCAATCAAAATACATAATAATAATATGATCCATTAATATAGAAAAAATAATTGAAATCAAAATATTTTGAAAAAATATTTTTTCAGAACAGCCCAAGTTTCTGAAAAGTAACGTTGAGCCCCAATGGATCCCAAGCCTAAGTGTGGACAAAAATTTTAAAAATATTTTAAACAATTTATTCAACACTTACGAACAATAATAATGTATCTAGTTATGATTAAAATAACATAAAGATATTATTATTTAGAAATCCCCCCCTCACACAGAGGGCTGTTGTAAATGTAAACAATGAGTGTAAAAACACTAAAATAAGACTCCAGGCACCCAGGCCCGAAATCAGTTACCAAAAATACACCATCTGATGCAAAACAGAGACTTCCAGGGAAGAAACTGCAGAACATCAGATGGTAGATGCAGAACACAACGCCTAACCACCCGTAGGTGAAGACGTAAACATGGGGAAAGAACAGAATTCATTCTGTTATTCAGCTAAAACTCCCAAGAAATTTTAGTAATAATAATTACAGAAACTATGCCAAAAGCATGGGAGAATAGCAAGGGGGAACTTAAAGGACAGGGAGAGAGGAAAAACACTTGAAAAAACAGTGTAACTAAATAATCAGAATGACAACAAAATGGCTGCTGCCTTGAAAATAGGTAACTTAACATAATTTCATTAAAAAATTTTAAGTTACAGCCCTGATAATATTCTGTCACACATTCTTTTCCTCTCCTCCTTTTCTATCCTCCTTAGAATCACCATTTCACTAATATTTATGTGTCTGGCATCATTTAAACTGAGATTTAAAAGCACAAAGATCAGTCAGATGTTAACTGATGAAGGGCCAAACTTAGAATGATAAATGGCGCCAATTTCGGAACGTCCTTGACACTGCGCATGCGCAGTAGGGGCGAAGTGTGGAGGGCCTTTCAGGACATGTTTTCTTTAGTTTTAGATGCAAATTTTGGGGATTGGGGGGCAAAATTTGTGTTTGGCCCTATGTTTTAAGAGTTAGCACCAGCTATGTCTGGGTCATTGGTACAGTATAAAAATATATAATTCCCAGTCTTCAGCACCGCCGTCTAGACGCATGTGAACTCTCGGTATGCCCCGTTCTGCCAATATAAATTATTTCCTAGAATTGAAAAAAGGCAGAATAGAGCATTGCGGACAAGAAACCAGACTATCATGCTTGGTAGCAAGCTTATATATAGCGTCGTTAAATAATTTGAATGTTCTAAAGACATTATTGGACTGTGTCGGTAAGTCAGGGACAATGTCCCTGAACCGATCGAAAACTCCGTGTCCAATGACGCTATTAGTCTCTTATCCAGCATCGCAGCAATGTAGTCCGACGGAACAACCTCTGGAAGATAATGCCGGAAGAAATGTATGGCAGCTTCTGTTGTTCCGAAAGGGAAAGCTCGAAATCGTCCGAATCCCTTTCGCCATCCTGTCGGACCCTATAAAGAGTTTGGTCGTCCGAACCTGATGCAACAGCGGAGCGCACCGACCCAGCGCCGTCGGATTATTCCTGATCCGACCGAGAATTTGTCGTTTGCTGGGATGCTGCGATAAACTGTGCTATTTTGGATAGCACGTCCGTCACTGAGGCCTGTGGAGAAGCGGTCTTACGATGCATTGCCGCTGGAAGCTCCGTGTTCGTTACCCCGTGCATACTTCTATTATGCAAGCGAACGGAGTGTATAGGCCTCGTGTCCCTTGGCTACCGGATGGCGTGACCTGTTCGCCATGGAATCACTGAATGACGAAGCTGGCCGGATACTCGAGGTCACGTAGCCAATGTGCGGTCGTGTGCGTTGCTGTGAGGATGAGGAAGCATTATCGACAGTCTCTCGGACTGTCAACATAACGGAGCGTACCAAGCGACAGACATATGCTCCGAATGCGAAATATCTGTACCACGACATCCAGTCCCATATGTTGTTGTACAAGAGAGAGACCTCTCTCGCTCGCAGCCCGGACGGACCTGGACGAGCTAGGAACCGGACTAACAGGCTTCCTCCGATCTGTCCTCTAACCCGTCGTCACTGGGTGTGTACTAAAGTCTATTATAGTGCTCGCATCACCCAAATCTCCTTCCTAGACCGCAACGGACGAACCCGACTGCCGAACCATTCGATGAATGGACGCTACACCGGGTGAGCTAGCGAATGTCAACTCCGTCGATCCTACTAGGGACCTCTTAGGCGATTGACGTATTCCATGAGCACTTATTGCCACTAGCTCTTCAATAACTATGACGACAGAGGCACACTTTTGAAAGACATCTCAGTAACTTTGCGAACAAGAAACCAGACATGCTTGTTAATAGCAAGCTTATAATAATATATATAGCGTCGTTCAATAATTCAAAAGTTGTGTGACATTATTGGACTGTGTCGGAACTGAGGGACGGTGTCCCTGAACCGAACCAAAAATTTCTATGTCCACCGACGCTATCAGTTTCTTATCCGGTATCGCAGCATTCTGGTCCGACGAAAGAACCTCTAGAAGATAAAGTCAGCTGGCATACACACCAGCTCATGTTGTTCCGAAAGGGAAAGCTCGAAATCCTCCGAATCCCTTTCGGCATCCCGTCGGACCGGATGAAATTTTCGGACGTCCGTACCTGCTTCCGCGGAGCGTCCCAACCCAACGTCGTCGGATAATACATCATGCGACAGAGATTCTGTCGTTGCTGGGATGCTGCGATAAGCTGTGCTATTTGGGATAGCACGTCCATCACCGAGGCCTGTGCAGTAGCGGTCTTACAATGCTTTGCCGCTGGAAGCTCCGTGTACGTTGACTCCCGCACACTTTCTTATGCGAACGTCCGGAGTCTGCAGGCCTAGTGTCCCTGGCTACCGGATGGTGTGACCTGTTCGCCGATGATTCTCTGATTGGCGAAGCTGACTGGATATCCGAGGTCACGTAGCCAAGAGCGGTCGTGTGCGCTACCATGAGGATGAGGAAGCCTTATTGACAGTCTCTCCGGACTGACTATATATCGGAGCGTCCCGAGCGGCGGACGTATGCTTCGAATGCGAAACATTTTGTACCACAACATCTGGGGCCAGATGTTGTTGTACGAGAGAGGGGCCTCTATCGCTCGCAGTCCGGATGGACCTGGACGAGCTATGAACCGGACTAAAAGGCTTCCTCCGTTCTCTCCTCTAATCCGCCGTCACTGGGTGTGCATTAGGTTGATTTATAGTGCTCGCATCACCCAAAACTCCTTCTAGACCACAATGGACGAACCCGGCTGCCGAACCATTCGATGAATGGACGCTACACCAGGCGAGCTAGCGGACGTCAAAGGTCGTCGAACCTACTAGGGTCCTCTTAGGCAATTGACGTATTTACATGAGCACTTTTCCGCTAGCTCTTCATTAATTGTGACGACGGAGGCACACTTTTGGAAGACATCACGGATACATCACCCTGTTCTTGATCGTCTGAAATAGAGATTGATAAAGTAGAGTGACCCTGCGGGGAAAGGACCGGAATGGCCAATTCCCCACTAACATACCGTGACACACGCTTCCCATGTTGTCATCGAAATTAACACATACAGAACAGGAGTTAGTGAGAGTACACTGACTACATATACAATGATTATGAAAGTCAGAGGAAGATATCCTCTTATTACAATTGAACAATTATCCTTTCATTGTGAAAAGAAAACAAAGTCCTAGTACTCGCACCAACCCCTGACAATCAAAATACATAATAACATGATCCATTAACATAGAAAAAATAATTGAAATCAAAAAATTTTGAAAAAATATTTTTTCAGAACAGCCCAAGTTTCTGAAAAGTAACATTGAGCCCCAATGGATCCCAAGCCTAAGTGTGGACAAAAATTCTACAAATATTTTAAACAATTTATGCAACACTTACGAACAATAATAATGTATCTAGTTATGATTAAATGAACATCAAGATATTATTTTCAAGAAATCCCCCCTCACACAGAGGGCTGTTGTAAATGTAAACAATAAGTGTAAAAACACCAGAAGAAGACTCCAGGCACCCTGGCCCGAAATCAGTTACCAATAATACACTATCTGATGCAAAAACAGAGACTTCCAGGGAAGAAACTGTAGAACATCAGATGGTAGATGCAGAACACTACGCCTAACCACCCACAGGTGAAGACGGAAACATGGGGAAAAGAACAGAATTTGTTCTGTTATCTAGCTAAAACTCCCAAGAAATTTTAGTAATAAAATTACAGAAAATATGCCAAAAGCATGGGAGAATAGCAAGAGGGGACTTAAAGGAAAGGGAGAGAGGAAAACACTGAACAAGCAGTGTAACTTGATAACAAGAATGACCACAACAGGCTGTTGCCTCGAAAATAGGTAACTTAACATAATTTCATTAAAAAATTTTAAGTTACAGCCCTGATAATTTTCTGTCACTCATTTTTCCTCTCCTCCTTCTATATCCTCCTTAGAATCACTATTTCTCTAATATTTATGTGCCTGGCATCATTTAAACTGATATTTACAAGCACAAAGATCAGTCAGATGTTAACTGATGAAGGGCCAAACAAAGAATGATTAATGGCGCCAATTTCGGGACGTCCTTGACACTGCGCATGCGCAGTAGAGGTGAAGTATGGAGGGCCATTCAGGACATGTTTTCTTTGGTTTTAGATGCAAATTTTGGGGATTGGGGGCAAAATTTGTGTTTGGCCCTATATTTTTAAGAGTTAGCACCAGCTATGTCTGGGTCATTGGTACAGTATAAAAATATCAGTAATTTGACCTTGAGGTCAAAGGTCAATGTCATATGTGGGTCATGATTGTACATCGTCTCATGCTGATACACCCACATGCAAAATATCATAAGCCTATGTGAAAAGATAAAAAAAATCAATAATTTGACCTTGAGGTCAAAGGTCAAGGTCATATGTGGATCATGATAGTAAGCGACACATCGTCTCATGGTGATACACACACACATGCCTAATATCATAAGCCAAGGTAAATAAGTTCTTGCTCGGACAAGCTTACTTGCCAAAAAATCAGTAATTTGACCTTGAGGTCAATGGTCAAGGTCATATGTGGGTCATGATGGTACACGACACATCGCCTCATGGTGATATACCCAATTGCCAAATATCATAAGCTGAGGTGAAAAGGTAAATAAGTTCTGGCCCGGACAAGCTGACTTGCCAAAAAATCAGTAATTTGACCTGGAGGTCAAAGGGCAAGGTCATATGTGGGTCATGATGGTATGTGACACATCGTCTCATGGTGATACGCCCACATGCTAAATATCATAAGCCTAGGTCAAAAGATAAAAAAGTTCTGGCCCGAACACGGTTGTATGAGAAGAAAAAGAATAATTCAGGGTAAAACAATATGTCTCCCTTCAGTGAAGGGGAGACATAATTATCCAGTTAACCCTTTACCCAACGTAACGGCCACAACCGGCCAGCGCTATTCTCAAAAATCACCAATTAATTTTTTTAATATTTTCATTTTTTGTCTCAAAAACATAGGTTATGACCCCTCGATGGAACGAGCTCGTCGAGCTCGTTCCAATGAGGGGTCATAACCTATGTTTTTGAGACAAAAAATGAAAAAAATTAGTTATTCAAGAATTTTTTTTGCAAGTGTCGTCTGCTTTTCATGTTAGGTAAAGGGTTAACAGGAGTATTCAATGAACAGGGATTGTGTCACTTTCCAGTATTCTGGAGATAAACTTAGCATTTATTCGATTATATCTTGTTTGACAGAGCTCCATTAGCTCTGTCAAATAAGATATAATAGATTAAATGCCTGCACAGGGGCCACAAAGGTCTTTAAACAAAGAAAAACTGGGGAGAGTTAGGATCATTTCTCAACAGGTTACAAGATTTTTTATTCAATTAACTGGAATTTACTCTATAACCTATATTCAATTAACAGGTCAAATTTGTACTGGAGATATGGTGGGTTTGTGAAAGGAAATAATATTCACTTCATACGGTTATTCAGTTAAGAGATATCCAATTAAGTGGGCTCCACTGTATTTATTTATTTATTTTAGAGGACTACCACCCCATGAATGAATGAAAGGTTTTAGCGCGCCGCAGGGGCGATGTGGGATTTACCAATCCCTTGCGACCTGGTTAACCTTATTTTATTTCACTTGCATCACACAGGCCTAGCTTCCTATTGCATCAAATGGGCTCTGAGGTGGTATGCACACGGTTAGAATTTCCGGCAGATTACGTGATAGATTGTCAATAATCAATCCCTCAACGCCATTAAGACTATTAGAGAGTGGACTTTATTTGGTTCCAGCTTGGCAATGGTAGAGGTTTGATTCCCACCATGGTGGCGAGTCAGAATATAATTCTGCGCGATGGCAAATTTAAGGGAAGAAGAGAGAAGAAAACCAAACAGCAATGCCGGTTAGGTAATGGCCCCGGTATATGACCATAGCGGTTACAAAAAAGGAGTGGAGAAAGCTACCACCCCATTGGTTACCGGGTCCGATTTTACCAGTAAAACAGTTTGTTTACCACAGTAAACAAGCACTGCTTCATTTCCCAGGGTTTCCATGGGGAAAAACACTGTTAAGTCACCTACAGCTGTGTACATGTTGCAGGATTCATACAAACAAGTCAATTTGGTTTTCCATAAATTTATCATACACTACTGTGCAAGCGACTGTTACATGAACATCCCAGATCCGAGGTGAAACAAAAGGATTAAACCCGCCCGATATTACGCAGACAATGAATGCGATAATTAAATTGGACAAGGCATTTGGACTAAAAGGGATTATTTCCAGAGAGTGTAATTTCGGTATTAATTGTGAAATAGATTAGACCAAATAAACAACTGCATGTCAATGTCACAGAATGTCAGAATGAAAACCAGTCATCAATAATTTTCCTTTGAGTTTATTTAAAAATTGAATGCAATTTTTATAATCTTTATTGGAGTATGAACGTGTGGGAATGGGTACAAATTATGTATGAATCCCAAAGATTATAAAAAGTGCATTCAATTCTTATAATTATATTCCGTAACTGTTTAAACTACTTTTTACCAAACAACAAAGCAGAAAGACGAAAGAAAACATGTACGTACGAACGAACGGGGCGAAAAACCACCATCACACAAAATATAAAGCGCACAACTCTGATTTTTAATTTTCACAACTTTAGAAATGGATATGAGTATTTTAGTAACAGGCTTTATGCCACAGTTGGGAAATGCCAACAAAGAAACAGCAGCAGAGTTGATCACTGCGAGAGGCGCTAAAAGTTAAAAACCCGCCCAAACTCTGCCGGAATTACATTCTCAGATACAAAATCGTGAAAATGGAGGGCTAACACTAACATGCTGCCCTCATTAAATCTGTAATAATCATATTAATAGATTAAGCGCATGAAGTAGAAGAACTCTTACTTCATGAGCTTAAAGTAAAACACAGACTGCTGAATGAAGAAATAATCATAAGCAGAACTGACAGTAGATTGAATCCATCTGACCATAGAATGGACCGAAATGTGGAGGAAGCTTCCACGGCATGTCCCACAACAGACGCCTGAGTAAATAGTCCACAGTCTTGTGGAGCTAGAGAAGCTACCAACAGAATTTGCATTATAATAATTACCCTAGAGCAAAATCTGTTAAATCAACAACGCTGTAAGATACGCATATCTTATTATTCCATCTAACAAGATCGATAGAGCGTTTATTACATAATGACACATACATCTGCAACTAATTGTTGAGATGCGTCGCGAATAAGTCATTCATTGGCCGCTCGCCATGGTAGCAATCTGATTGAAAACTCGTTTGTTGAAAGCCGAATCTGGCGGCAACAAACGGCCCCTCTGTGAAGGGAGTCCGCTAATACGTTTGGACGACCCGGAATATGATGGACTGATAGTAGAACTTCATGATCTAGCAGCAACCGAAAGATTCATTCCGTTAACATGAATAACAGGATGGAATGAGTGCCTCTATAATTCCGAAAATACGCTAATACCATCGAATTGTCGGACAGAATTAGCATATGAACATTCTGAATTACGTTATCCAATAACGTAGCACAAGCCAAAATGACATCATACTTGATGTTTAAGTGCTTGATAAGGAACTACGGAATCAAAAGACCCTGGCACTTCAATCCGTTGGGCTCAATGAAAACGACCCAACCTGTTTACTGGCATCCGTCAAAACTGTAAAACTCAGATCCGGCAGTTTCAGTGGAACTACCTGAGTTAAGCCCAGAAAACTTGCCCAAGTCTGAATCTCTTATTCACTTGATTTGACAAGACGATGTCCGTATCGAGCGAAAGAATCTCCACCCTCCAATACTTAATTAAAGAAATTTGGAGAGGACCAATGCGTAACTGCCCTATCGGAATAAAACGTATCAGTCACATAAGATCTCTCGCTGAGAATTGTCTGAGCGAAGACAATAGTGAGCACAACAACTGAATAATTTCGTTCTGGGTAACGGCAGACGAACGAAAAAGTTGTGCGTTACGAAGCTCATCCCCTGGTGGGTGAATGACTTGGATGATACCAGATGCGACTTCTCCTCATTTACTTAAGAAACCCGAGACGTCGGAGCAATAGAAGCAGATTCTGCACATAGTTCTGAAGCGTTAACTCATTGCCGTACCTGTATGAATGTTGTTCAGGTAGGCCGACGTTATCGCAGACGAATAAGTTCGGAAATGAGTCATTACCGAATCTGTTATTTGAGTGAAGGCCCAGGGGTCTAGATTCAGACCGAAGTATATTGCTCGGAACTGATATACGACTTCTATGATAAGGAAGCGAAGATACTTTCTGACGCCTGATGTACCATGGCATGAAAGTACGCATCTTGAGATCTATGCATGTAGCATAATCGTAGACCCGAATACTGGCTCTGACCGATCGGGTGGACTCCATATATAAACTTGGAGCCACGATCAGCTTGTTTATCCAGCTCAGAATTATGAGTGAACGGAACCAGAAAAGGATGGTTGTAGAAACCTGGAAATTCCTGGATTTCTACGATCTCCATCGCGATCATTCTAGAAGAGATTAGACTTCTAATGGAAGCGAGCCTCTATCCTACTGACTTGGCAAAAGCTGAGTCCATCTTGGACTCCGAGTTGACAGAGGATTTCGTTTGAGGAACAATTTAGTCCTTTCGAAATCACCCCTTGAATCCAAGGGACGTCCGTAATCTATTCCCAAATAATTGAGAAACTCGACCGACTTCCGCTCACTAGTACACGATAGAGGTTAAAACCATTACCTCCAGATCCTGCGAGGCTTGCGGAAGAAGAAGCCACGTCCTCCACGGTCCACACCTCACCCCGTCGACCTAGGGACGTCTGACCGTAATTACAGCCCCTATATGAGTCGCTACCCTGACGGTCTCTAGAATAAGACCTAGAGGACGCATAGGAACCTTATAGGAACTTCCCTTGGACATATTCGTCCCAGAAGTGCCTGTCCTACTCTTCTCTACTGAATCCAACTTATATGGAAGCGAATTTTAATAGCAGAGAGTCTAAAGCTTTCTTAGTTAACAGATCATAGACTGCAGAAAGCTTGCCATCGAAGAAAACTCTCTGCAGGCCGGAGCGACTCTGAGAGAGTTTTTCACCTTATTATCTACACGCGTGGATGTAGCCAGGACCGCGTCACATCTAACCAACTCCATATTGCCACTAAATTGACAGAGTTTTACGTGAGGCCCTCGAAAGAACTCTTAAGGAGAATGTGCACCCTAGAATTCTTTTTCCTTCTGACGTAATGATAACGTTCTGGTAAGGTGATCTGCTTACGTTTGCTAGATGCTATTGTAATTTCCAACATCGTGGTTGGAATTGACATAGACGACAGTAAAAAAAAAACAATACTAGGTCCTGACCTGGTCGTCTAATCGCAGAGAACTCTTAGGATGCTCTGTCCTGCCGTTTCAAAATATTCATTGAATTGATGAAAGGCAGATGTAGAACATATTGCCGATAAGAAACCTGACCTGCCCATTTAGGTAGAAAGTTAAATAATATAGCATCATTCAACAGATCAAATGTCCGTGAGACATATCTGGACTATGTCGGAAACTGAGGGATGATGACCCTAAACCGATTAAGAATTCTGTGCCCAGTGACGCTATCAGTCTCTTATCCGGCAACGCAGCATTTTGGTCCAGAGGAACAACGTCAGATGACAATGCCGGATGCACTCTATGGCAATTATGTTGTTCCGAAAAGGGAAAATACAACTCATCCGTATCCCTTTTGCCATCCTGTTGGACCACTTGTAATTCTTGGTCGTCCGTGTCTGAACCTGCAGCAGAACGTACCAACCCAGCTTCCTCAGATAATTCCTGATCCGACAGTGTTACTGTCGGTTGCTGGGATGCTGTGATAATTGTGCTATCTGCGATAGCATGTCCATAACAGAGGCCTGTGGAGCTGCGGTCTTAAAGGATTTAGCCACTGGAAGCTCCTTGGACGATCACTCTTGCATACATCTAATATGTGAACGTCTGGAGTATGAAGGCCTCATATCCTTGGCTACCGGATGGCGTGACCTGGTCGCCGTAGAATCCCTGGTCAGCGATGTTGGTTGAATATCACAGGTCATGTAGCCAAGGTGCGGTCGCGAGTGCTGCCGTGAGGATGAGGAAGCCGAAAGAGCAGTCTCTACGGACTGTCTATATAACGGAGCGTCCCGAACGGTGGACGTATGCTCCGACTGAGCAACGTTTTGTACCACAACATCTGGGCCCAGATGTTGTAATACGAGAGAGGAACCTCTCTCGCTCACAGCCTGATGGACCTGAACAAGCTAGGAACCGAGCTAATAGGCTTCCTCCGTACCATCCTCGTATCCGTCGTCACTGGGTGTGCACATTGTATTTTATAATGCTCGCATCACCCAAATTTCCTTCCTGGACCACAAAGGATGAACCCGGGTGCTGAGCCATTCGGTGAATGGTCGCGACACCAGGCGAGCCAGCAGACGCCAATGCCGTCGATCCTACTTGGGACCTCTTAGGCAATTGAAATATCTGTATGAGCACTTTACCACTAGCTCTTCACTGACTGTGACAACGGAAGCACACTTACAAAGACTTCACGGTAACAATACCTAGTTCACGTTACCCTATGAGACCTGTGGAGCCGCGGTCCTACGTGAAATATATGCTGGAAGCTCCCGGGACGTTCATTCCTGCATTTATATAATATGCGAACGTCCCGACTGGAAAGGTCTCGTATCCTTGGCTAGCAGATGGAGTGATCTGGTCGACGTGTATTCCTTGGTCGGCGAAGCAGGAGCACCAGAGACGTTCAGTCCTGCATTTATATTTTATATAATATGCGAACGTCCCCTGGAAATCTGTGGTCACATAGCTAAGGTGCGGTCATGTGTGTTGACGAGGATGAGGAAGCCAATATAGCAGCCGCGTTGGATTGTCATGCGACGGAGCATCCCGAGCAGGAGGAGTGGACGTAAGCTCCGACTAAGTGAACAACATACAACAACATCGCGGCGCAGATGTTGATGCCAGAGAGAGGGGGGCCTCTCACGCTCGCGGTTCGGGGGACCTGGATGAGCTAGCTACTGGACTGGCAGGCTTCCCCCGTACTATCCTCGGATCCGTCGTTGCTGGGTGTGCACATCTGAAGTTTTGTAGTGCTCGCATCACCCAATCTGCTTCCCTGGACCACAACAGACTAACCCGGGTGCTGTACCATTCTTTCCTGGTGAATGGACGCGACACCGGGCGGACTAGCAGGCGATAATGCCTTCAATAGAACTAGCTAACTCCCAGCAATTGTCGTAATACCTTGAGCACTTCCCGCTAGCCCTACTATTGCAATGACGGAGACACACTTATTGAAGACATCACAGAAACATCACTCTGAATTCTGAAAAAAGAAACTGATAGTATATAGTGACCCTACGGAGAGGACCGTAATGGACCCCTCACCGCTAATAAAACACCGTGACACCCGTCTCCAACAATGTCATATCAATCAACACACAAAGAGCAAGAATTAATGCGACTACATTGACTATAAGAAACACAATGAACTTGTGAATTAGAGGAAGATATCCTCGCATTACGAATGAAGAATATTTTTTCCAACCAGAAAAAATATACACTGTCATATTACTTGCACTAACCCTTGAAATAAATATACATATATATTATAATTCATTATAACATTACAAAAGAAAATAATTTTCAAAAAAAAAAAAAAATTTTGAAAAAATTTTCAGAAGAGCCCAAGTTCCCAATGGGAACCTTGAGCCCAAAGGATCCCAAAAAAGCCTAAGTGTGGACAAAATTTTTTAATGATTTTGAAAAATTAATGCAACACTTATGGACAATATTAATGTATCTTGCTATGAACTGAATTAAGCAGAAGACAAGTAATCACTGTCAGAAGTAACAGTTGTCAACATAAGCAAAAGTGTCAACAAACAGGAAACATGACTCCAGGCACTAAATCAAACATAGCCCGAAATCAGTTACCAATTTAAACACTATCTGATGCAAAACAGAGGCTTCCAGAGAAGAAACCGTAGAACATCAGATGGTAGATGCAGACCAAAACACCTAAACACCCCTGGGGTGAGGACGTAAACATGGGGAAAAAACAGAAAATAATTCTGTTACCAAGCCAAAACTCCCAAGAAATTTTAGTAATAAACATTACAAATGAAAGTGTCAATGACACTGTAGCTCAACTTGTCAAGACAAAGACATGCACGTGTAGTATGTGACACAGCAATGACAAACATCTAGGTAATGACCTGATAACAAAGGTACATATAAAGTATTGTAACGGTCTGTACATAAATACTGACCGTTGCCTGTAACAAATGGAAAAGGTAAAGTATTGTAAAGGTGGGTAACAGTCAGATGCTAAACTAGAAAAGAAAACTTTGAGTCCCAGAGTGGGTCTGACTGAACCCCAAAATATTTGTTCTCATAGCACAGTGATAACAAAGGCATCCCAAAACACACTTGTTCCTGTCCCAAGGTGAAAACAAAGGTACCCAAGAAGTTTTGTGAAGATCAATTCATAAATACGAGCTGTATAGAACTTGTGACAAAAAACTGATTGGACCTAATTTTGGTACAAAATGGCCACTGGTAGCCATCTTGAATTTTGGACAGTACCCAGAAACACTCATTCTCGTCCCAAGGTGATAACAAAGGTACCCAAGACATTTCGTGAAGATGAGTTCATAAATACAGACTCTAGTCTGAGCCATATTGACATGTGTACTTACTGTGTGTAAGTCGCACTGAAAAAAATCAAAGTTCATCTAATTTGCATAATTTCTGCACGAGAAAAAAACCTGTATTATATGTGATGTATCCCATGGTACTAAACATTCATACAAAAAATTATTCAAATCAGCACTTTCATATGGAAGTTCTGTGCAAAAATCTGATTGCACCTAATTTTGTACAAAATGGCTGCCATCGGCCATCTTGAATTTCGGACCGGACCCAAAAACACTCGTTCTCGTCCCACGGAGATACCAAAGGTACCCAAGAAGTTTCGTAAAGATCAGTTCATAAATACAGCCTCTAGCCCGAGCCGTATTGGCATTTGCACTTACAGTGCGGAAAGTAACACCAAAAACATCAAAATTAGTCTAATTTGCACAATTTACGCACAAGAAAAAAACCCGTATTATATGTGATGTATCCCATGGTACTAAACATTCATACAAAAAATTATTCAAATCAGAGCTTTCATATGGAAGTTCTGTACAAAAAACAGATTTCTGCATCATCGGTACAAAATGGCGGCTGGCAGCCATCTTGAATTTCGGACCGCACACAAAAACACTCGTTCTTGTCCCACGGTCATAACAAAGGTACCCAAGAAGTTTCGTAAAGATCGGTTCATAAATACGGCCTCTAGCCCGAGCCATAGCAGCTTGGCACTTACAGCTCTGAAAGTAACACTAAATAAATCAAAGTCAGTCTAATTTGCATAATTTACGCACGAGAAAAAAACCCGTATTATATGTGATGTATCCCATGGTACTAAACATTTATACAAAACTTTATTCAAATCAGAACTTTCATACAGAAGTTCTGTACAAAAAACTGATTTTTGCATCATCGGTACAAAATGGCTGCTGGCAGCCATCTTGAATTTCGGACCACACCTAAAAACACTCGTTCCAGTCGCAGGGTCATAACAAAGG
The DNA here is from genome assembly GCA_031216915.1 of Pictodentalium vernedei. Taxonomy (NCBI): domain Eukaryota; kingdom Metazoa; phylum Mollusca; class Scaphopoda; order Dentaliida; family Dentaliidae; genus Pictodentalium; species Pictodentalium vernedei. Next base: position 854,896,335 of record CM062296.1, on the reverse strand, counting down.
TACACAAGTTTCGTAAAGATCGGTTCATAAATACGACCTCTAGCACGAGCCATAGCCAATTGTTGACGTACGGACAGACGGACAGATGGACAGACGGGCCATGACAATAGCTCAAATTTGACTTCGTCAAAGTTGAGCTAAAAACTAGAACTATCACTGAAGGTGATTAATACCCCCGCTTTGGGTTTTTAGAGGAATGCACTTCTGATCATGTAGGCGAAGGCCATAAGGAAATGTATACATAAAGATCATTTTTTGTTGTTGAAATTTGTATTTGCATGTGGCCTTCCACAGAACAGCACTGAATACTTAAAGAGCCCACACATATATGGTTTACATTTGGAAAAACACATTTACAATGTGCAATGTATTCAAAATCGGTTCATTAATGTAGGAGGAGTTGCACACACAAGAATCCCATTTGAAAACCCATAATAAATCCAAGTTAAAGGGAGATAACCTGGTTAAAATTGTCGCAGATCAAAAATTTGGGAATATGCGTATGTTCACTTAGTTGTGATAATGTTTGAAAGGTTTCGTCAAAATTGATTGATAAATGTAGGAGGAGTTGCACGCACAAGAATTTCATGTAGAAACCCATAATAAATCTAAGTTAAAGGGAGATAACCTAGTTAAAATAGCCACAGCTCAAAAATTTTGGAATATGCGCATGTTCACTTAGTAGTGATGATGTCTGTAAACTTTCGTCCAAATTGATTGATAAATGTAGGAGGAGTTGCGCACACAGGAATTTCATGCAGAAACCCATATTAAATCAAAGTTCAAGAGAGATAACCTGGTTAAAATTGTCGCAGATCAAAAAGTTTGGAATATGCACATGTTCACTTAGTAGAGATGATGTTTGAAAGGTTTCATCAAAATCGGTTCATTAATGTAGGAGGAGTTGTGCACACAAGAATTTGTTCGAACGGAAAGACATAATAAATCTAAGTCAAAGGGAGATAACCTGGTTAAAATTGTCGCAGATCAAAAATCTTGGAATATGCACATGTTCACTTAGTAGTGATGATGTCAGAAAAGTTTTGTCCAAATTGATTGATAAATGTAGGAGGAGTTGCACGCACAAGAATTTCATGTAGAAACCCATAATAAATCTAAGTTAAAGGGAGATAACCTAGTTAAAATTGCCACAGCTCAAAAATTTTGGAATATGCGCATGTTCACTTAGTAGTGATGATGTCTGTAAACTTTCGTCCAAATTGATTGATAAATGTAGGAGGAGTTGCGCACACAAGAATTGCATGCAGAAACCCATATTAAATCAAAGTTCAAGAGAGATAACCTGGTTAAAATTGTCGCAGATCAAAAAGTTTGAAATATGCACATGTTCACTTAGGAGAGATGATGTTTGAAAGGTTTCATCAAAATCGGTTCATTAATGTAGGAGGAGTTGCGCACACAAGAATTTGTTCGAACGGAAAGACATAATAAATCTAAGTCAAAGGGAGATAACCTGGTTAAAATTGTCGCAGATCAAAAATCTTGGAATATGCGCATGTTCACCTAGTAGTGATGATGTCTGAAAAGTTTTGTCCAAATTGATTGATAAATGTAGGAGGAGTTGCGCACACAAGAATTTCATGCAGAAACCCATATTAAATCAAAGTTCAAGAGAGATAACCTTGTTAAAATTGTCGCAGATTAAAAAGTTTGGAATATGCACATGTTCACTTAGTAGAGATGATGTTTGAAAGGTTCCATCAAAATCGGTTCATTAATGTAGGAGGAGTTGCGCACACAAGAATTTGTTCGGATGGAAAGACACAATAAATCTAAGTCAAAGGGAGATAACCTGGTTAAAATTGTCGCAGATGAAAAATCTTGGAATGTTAAAAAATTTATAGTAATTTATATATTTTTTATACTTACCAATGACCCAGACTTAGCTGGTGCTAACTCTAACAAAACCAGGGCCAAACACAAATTTTGCCCCCCAATCCCCAAAATTTGCATCCAAAACAAAAAGAAATCATGTCCTAAAGGACCTCCATACTACGCCTCTACTGCGCATGCGCAGTGACGCAGACGTCCCGAAATTGGCGCCAATTATCATTCTTACTGGCAGTGCCTGGTCAGCGCTATGTACTCAGCAGGGAGGCAAGAGTTCCCAACTCCAGGGAGGGCCATCCCCGTCTGGGTCATTGGTAAGTATAAAAAATATATAAATTACTATAAATTTTTTAACATTTTTATACTGTACCAATGACCCAGACTTAGCTGAATAGTAAACAGGCTGGAGGGCCTAGGACATAGAGGAAAATCCAATAAGCTCAACTATATAGTAAAGAGGTAACCCCTTAAGGAGAAAAGGAGTATTAGGCTTTACATGTATCTTTCTTATTTAATATTAAATTAGAAAGATACACTACCCTTAATAATTGAGCACAATAACATTCATGTTCTCTATTAACATCCAGTATATCCCTTATACTAATTATTTTTAAAGTAAGCCAATAAATAAAGTAGTCCAGAGAATTGAGACTCTTTATAGTCATTAAAAAGTGTCCGAGTATTGTATATTAAAGCCCGTTTGACACTTGACATATACAAATGCTTCACACCGAGCTACAATTTAAAAATAAGACATGAATGAATTTTAACATTAATATTACACTTTAAAACCATCCCGGAAGCGACTCAGAAATACTGACTTGGAGGAGGCATTCCCTTGCTTTTCACTATAAAGCAGGTGACCTAAGGGAACCCCCCCCCCCCCCCTTCCCCTTGCCCTGGGTCAAATAGCCCAGAGCGAAGAGGGCAGTCGGACGGAGTTACTGCCGGAACAGAAAGCCTGCATAACTATAGTTGCAACTGTTTAGTGGACGACATTCTGAGCAACAGATAACGGACCTAAACAATGCAGGTCTCCAGAAATGGACTCAATATTTCTGAGATAAAAATTCGTAAATGTGGATGGCTGAGACCAATAAGCAGCCTTCATTAAATCTGTAATAGCAACACTATTAGCATAAGCCCAGGAAGTAGAAAGAGCTCTTACTTCATGAGCAGAAATCTTAAGCACAGACTGCTGAGAAGAAGATAAATTTTCATAAGCAGTACGGATAGTTAATTGAATCCATCTAGCAATAGAATGGACCGAAATGTCCTTTCTATTAGGCATCAAAGACAGAAAGAAACGTTTCCGTTCCTTTCTGATAAACTGAGATCTCTGTTTATAGATACGTAACGCTCTAACAGGACAGAGTAAAGGCCTACGCCCGTCTGAAGACGGAAGAGCCTTAATAACAATAGGTTCCGGATATTTATTAGGAGCCTGATTCTTAGCTAAAAAACCCACATTAGTAGTGAAGGTGATAGTGTTCCCGACACTACGATAGTGAGAATCATCCACCGACAGTGCATGAAGCTCACTGACTCTTCTAGCAGAAGAGAAAGCTAAGAGAAAAGCTGTCTTATAAGATAAGAATTTGAAATCTACTGTCCCAAGAGGTTCAAATGGCTTTTCCTTCAATTTAAGAAGAACCCAAGCTAAATTCCACTTAGGAATTAATCTAAGAGTTCTGGGTCTATTTATTGAAAAGTTTCTAACCAACTTAGATAAAGAGACATTAGATCCAATTTGTAAACTATCATGATGTGCATAGGTATCAGATAACATAGATCTATAACCCTTTATAGTAACAGGCTGCAGTTTGATTTCGTCAAACAAGTATACTAGAAAGTTTGCAATGTCTGGTATAGAGGGATCGAATATATCTACAGAATGATCCCTACACCAACGACGAAAAACCTTCCACTTAGCCGCATAGTTTAGCGACGAGGAGGTCCTCCTACAGTTAGAAATCGCGTCCACTGCTCGTCCTGTAAAGTGTTTGCCATGCAAGAAGGACCGCACAACGGAAAAACGTGAAGGTTGAGACCTTGCGGGTTGTGATGGAGTTGGCGCGATTTCCCCTGCGAAAGAAGATCCTCCCGTGGAGGAAGCTTTCGCGGTAGGTCCCACAACAGACACCTGAGTAGATTTATCCACGGTCTCTGTGGCGACAGAGATGCTACCAACAGAATCTTGCATTGAGATTGTTTTATCTTTAGCAATACTTGTTGAATTAACGGCGCTGGAGGATACGCATATCCTATCATTCCGTCCCAAGGGATCGACAGAGCGTCTACTGCAAATGCTCTTGGATCCGGACACGGAGACACATACGTCTGCAACTGATTGTTGAGATGTGTCGCAAATAAGTCTATCATTGGCCGTTCCCATTGGTAGCAAATCTGATTGAATACTTGTTTGTTGAGAGTCCACTCCGACGGCAACAAGCGACCCTTTCGTGAAAGGGAGTCTGCTAGCACATTCAGACGACCCGGTATGTGACGGACCGAAAGAAGAACGTGATGTTCTAGCGCAAACAGAAGGATTCTTTCCGTTAGATTGAACAATGGAACTGAATGAGTGCCTCCCTGATTCCGTATATACTCCACTACTGTCGTATTGTCGGATAGGATTTGGACATGAGCATTGTGAATAATGTCCATCCAGTGATGTAACGCAAGCCAAATTGACATCATTTCCTTGATATTTATGTGCTTGCACAGGAATTGCGGATCCCAAAGACCCTGGCATCTCGAATCCGTTGGGATTAATGATGCACCCAACCTGTTTGACTGGCATCCGTCATAATGGTAAAACTCGGATCCGGCAACTGCAGCGGAACTCCCTGAGTTAACCACTGAATGTTTGCCCAAGTCTGAATCTCTTGTTTCACTTGATCTGACAAGAGAACGTCTACATCGAGCAAATGAATTTTCACACTCCAATTCTGAGTCAAGAAAATTTGAAGAGGACGTGTGCGTAACCGCCCCATCAGAATGAGATCCGCGGCGGCTCCGCACAGACCTATCAGTCTCATAAATTCTCTCGCTGTGACTTTGTCTGCGTGCAGACAATATTGAGCGTAACAACTGACTAATTTCGCTCTGGTTAACGGCAGATGAACGAGATTGTTGTGCGTCTCGAAGCTCATTCCCAGATGAGTGAATGACTTGGACGGCACCAGATCCGACTTCTCCTCGTTTACTATAAAACCGAGACGTCGGAGCAATAGAAGAAGATTCTGAACATCGTTCTGAAGCGTTAACTCGTTGCCGTACCTCTGAAGAATGTCGTCCAGGTAGGCCGACGTTACCGCAGATGAATTAGCTCGGAAATAGATCATTACCGAGTTCATTACCCGAGTGAAAGCCCAGGGTGCTAGATTCAATCCGAAGCACATCGCCCGGAATTGATATACCACTCCTAGGACTGCGAAGCGTAGGTACCTTCGGAATGTCGGATGTACCATGACGTGAAAGTACGCATCTTTGAGATCTATGCTTGTTGCATAATCGTTCACCCGAATACTCGATCTGACCGACCGAATCGTCTCCATATAAAACTTCGGAGCGACGATCAGCTTGTTTATCCAGCTCAAATCTATGACTGGACGGAACGAGCCGTCTGGTTTCGGAACCAGAAACAGATGGCTGTAGAATCCCGGAGATTCCTGGTTTTCTACGACCTCTACCGCGTTCTTCATTAAAAGAGACTGCACCTCTGATAACAGAGCGTCTCTTTTCTGCGGATTTGACGGAAGATGAGTCCACTTTGGACTTCGAGTTAATGGAGGCTTTCGTTTGAAGGATATCTTTAGACCTTCCGAAGTCACTCCTCTCACCCAAGGGTCATCCGTAATCGACGCCCATTCTTGTGAAAAACTCGACAACCTTCCGTTTAAGGTTTAAGCCATCACCTCCTGGACCTGTGAGGCCTGCGGTAGGAGAAACCACGTCCTCCACGACCCGCACCTCGCCCCGTCGACCTCGGGCGTCCGACCGATTGTCCCGGCCTGAAGGACGTCCCGAACGAGAGTCGCTACCCTGACGGTCTCTCGAATAAGACCAAGAGGATGCACCGGAACCTCTATAGGAACCTCTCTTGGGCACATTAGACCCAGAAGTGCCTGTCTTATTCTTGTCTGCTGTATCCGACTTCTTAGAAGCAGATTTGAACAACAGAGAATCCGAAGTGTTAAATAAGCAGAGACTTACTTAATTTCTTATTCTCTCAGTATAAACTTCAACCACCATAATCACAGGATTTCAAACACACAGACAGGAAGTCTCTCTTGATGACATCACCAGGAGACAGTTAGAGGGTGTGCTCCATTCAATGATTCTGAATGCTCCAGTGTGTACTCTATCCAATACTAATGGTCTACTCAAAATCAAGTGTTTGTACAAGTGTAAAGTTACTAATAAACTCCCGTTATTTTTTTTTTTTTTTTTTTTACGTCTACATACCATAAACTTATTTACAGTCTATGTACATCTATCTTCCTTTAATGCGGATTACATGTCAAAATCAACTTTTCCACGCTGGAAAGTTGACAAAAGATGCACACCTGATGCACCTCTCTTTGTGAGGCAATTAGCAAGTTGCATCTTTCCCGGAAGCCATCGCACACATTCTATTTCTTGTTTTTCCAGTGATTGTTTTATGGCTCCAATATCGATCCTTAGGCGTTTGTTATCTACAAGGTGTGTTGAATGAACAGCTTCCACCACACTCTTGTTATCAACATAACACTGAATTGGAAGGTTAATGTCTTCACTGAATAATTCTATAATCAAATGTTTAATGTAAATAGATTCTTCTATGCCTTCGAGTAAACTGATAGCTTCAGCTGCCAATGTTGAGCGACAGACCCTTTTTATTTTTCTACAGTTCCATGAAATAGGAAATGACAGTTTCTTTTCATTAACAACAAAAATGACATAACCCATTGAACTGCTAATGCCATCTGCAAAATTTCCATAGGAAGCATCTGTGAAAAGAAAGAGAGTCCAACTGTCGTATTTAGGGTGTCCAATATATGGAAATAGTATCTTTGATTCATCAATTTTGATTTTTCCTATAACTTTGATTGCTCTCAACAAGTCACCGACAGTACCTTTTTGAAACTTGGTACTAAGGTCAATAAGATCAAAAGCAAAATCAGGTCTTGTTCCCTGAACAATCCAATTTAAACATCCCACAAGTGATCTCAATTCTGTATATTCAGCAGAAGTTAATTCGTCATTTTTCTTTAATGACCTTTCTGGTGATACTTTGTTAATTTCAACTGCATCAACATATTTATTCTGATCAAGATAAATTCCTTGATTAACTTGCGTAATTCTAAATCCAACATATGAAAATTTAATTTCATCCTGTTTTCCAGCACAGAATCGTTTTCTAAGACCATTCATTACAATGGAATCAAATTCACTATTCCCTGCATGAAGAAAGTCATCTACATGACTGACCATGAGTCCTTGAAGTTGTCTTTTGGAATCTTTTTTAAAGAACAGAGAGGGATCTAGCAATGAACGTATACATCCCAAAATACCTAATTCTTTTGCTACACTTTCATAAAATTGTCTTGCTGCATCACTTAAACCATATAAACATCTTTTAAGTCTCCACAGTTTTCCATCAGATTCAGCTTCTTTTGGTGGTATAATGAACACATTTCTTTCTAGCTTATTTCCTTGTAAGAAAGCAGATTTTATATCAGTAGTTTTAACTGTCCATTTCATATTCACTGCAACACCTAAAAATAATCTTAAGGATATTTTATTAACAGTTGGTGAATCTTTTCTAACATCACTGTCCTCTTCAAAACCCCTAGCAACTAAACGAGCACGAATGTCAGTTCCTTTGTAACACAAAACCCACCTGGTTGAAATTGCAGTCTGTCCAACATTTTCAACTTCATCATATGTATCAAAAAATTTTAATTTTTCGAGTTCTACTATTTTTGCGTTCAAACATTCTGGATCACTCCACTTTTCTTTAGGAACAGCAGTCATGTAAACTTCATCAGAACTAATGTCGAACTTCCACTCAACAGCTTGTAAATTTACACTTTTTGTTACATCTTCTTCCTGGAGTTTCACATTAAACCAATACTTATTTGACCCTGTAGATTTTCCAGCTCTGCTCAATATCTCCGCAGATGTCCAGTTACCATGAGGTAATTCACGAAATTTAATCACTTCCCCGGGCTTTAGTTTGGGAACAATGTCACATTTGGCATGATTTTGTGAAGAATTTTCTTTCTGATCATCAAGACAAGCATGTTCAGAAAGAGAATCAGCACTTTCCATATGTTCAACCAAATTCTCACCACCCATCACTTCGTTCACTGTTTTCTTCTCCTTTTCTTTTTCAGGATGCAAAATACCAGACTCAATGTAATCTTCTTCATTACTACAAGTTTTCTGATCAATATTATCATCTTCAAAATAATCATTAGCTTTCAAAAGTCTATTAGGAGAAACTCTAACAAAACTTCCACCATGGCGCACAAATATAACCTTTCCATCCTGGAATACAACCTTTCCAGGGCCCAGCCATCTTTCTTTTCCATTACGCTTGTAAAAAACTCTGTCCCCATTTTCAAAAATTTGTTCAGATGCACGTATTTTACTTCTCAAAGCTCTACGGATTTTCTCTTCAGCTTCTGTTTGAATAAATGCTCTGCGGGCAGAATGAAGTGCATTTAGGTGTTTGGCAAAAATTTCGCTAGTGATACATCCATCCAATGCTGCTACATTTTCAGTCATAATGTTAGGTACATTAGGATTTATTCCAAAAACAAGTTGGTAACTGCTGTACCCATTCCACATTTGAAGAGAATTCCGTGCCATATTAGCCCAACACAATAAAACATCATCTCTGGTATTTACATTATCAGCTTTTAATTTTGAAAGCATCGAATCTGTTATAGAATGCACCCTCTCACACAAACCATTTTGGAAAGGGCTATATGCTGCTGTGGTACATATTTCAATGTTTAATATAGATGCAATTTCCCGTAATTCATCAGAATTGAACTCTCCTCCATTATCATGAAGTACAGACTTCATTACTCCAAAAGTTCCAATCCAATGTTGAATCAATTTATCTGCTATTTCACTTGTTGATTTTCTTGCAACAAAAACAGACAATGTCAACCTAGACCACATATCAATAATATGGAGTATCCACTGATTATTCCATTGCTTTAAATCGATGGCTACTTTGTCGTTAAAAGATTTTGCCAATGGAAGGGCCACAACAGGCCTTGGCGGAGTAACTGCATAAAGTTTACAAATGTCACATTTTTCTCGAATTTCATTCAACATGTGTTCATAATTTTGTTTCCAGACTCCTGCGTCTTTCAATAATGAAGCTAAGCGTTTAGTTGTGGTATGAGCAAACTGTCTATGTAGCTTGCGTAAAACACCAAAAATCTCTTTATCACTCATATCTGAAAGTTTTACACTGAATATTTCATTCAATTCATCCACTGCTTGTAAACAAATACAATAATGACCAGAAGATGTCATGTCTAAAATAACCTCTTTTCCTAAAATAACTGCTGTATCATTCATCATGTCAAGTTTAACTTCGGCTCGTTTCATGGCATCCTTTGACAATAAAAGAGGAATGTCAGAATCCACCACATCTGTAATAATAGTAACTTTTTGTCCTACCATTGTAGCAGGGAATGAGCATTGGCCAAGAGATTTTAACTGCTTTCCACCTCCAAATTTGAAAATTCGAATTCCTTCTTTCCATTCAATCTTCTGTTTATCACTTTCTGATAAAGTCTCAATATAATCATTTATCCAGTCTTGTCCACATACAGTACTTGAACATGCAGAGTCAAGAACAGCACAATTACGAGCTTCTGATCCAAGTAGTCTTATGTCCTGATTATCTCCTGTATACAAAACTACATGTTCTTTATGTGCAGATTTACTTGTGTCTTCCACATTGTATGCATGTTCCTTCACATTTTTTGACTTCGCCATATTTTCCCAGCTGTGGGGACAAGCCTTTAATAAATGTCGAAATGATCCACAAGATATACACTTTATCGGCTGTCCATCTGATCCAGTAGGATTGATGCTACGAAAATTACTTGTATTGTAAGTTCCATTTCCACGTTGGGCACCACGAATGTTTTTATATCTTCCACGTCGTGGATAACCAAATGATGTACTGCTAAAAACTGCCGATTCCTCAGTAACAAAAGCTGGTTCTACTTTAATTGCTACACCTGAAGCTGATGCTCCTTGTCCAACGGACTCTCCTTTGAATTTTTTTAAAGATTTCTTAGTCTGTTCATAGAGAGTTCCTTTTTCACTATAATTCATGCCCGTCATCACTAACATTTTTTCATCTTTGCTGATATTAGCCCGTTTCAAAAGTTTAAATGCCAAAATTTCTGAAGGTAACTCAAGTCCGTTTTTGAGAATTTTCCTGTATTTTTGATCAAAATTTGAAATATAGTCATTAACAGATTCATTTTCACCTCTCACGTAGTCTTCAAACAGTTCAAATTTCTCCCAGCTATCCTCTAATTCATCCTTTCCAAGATGTTTGTCAAGAAATGAAATGAGAACATCAAGTCCATTTTCTTGACTCAACTTTTCAACAGTAATTTCATCAAAGACTTTTTCTCTAATTCTAGATTCATCTGCCTCAGGTAAGGTTAATGCTACAGCAATAGCTTGTTTCTTCTTTGCAAGATCTGTTATTTCTCTCCATGCAATTAACTCTGTCTTGTAACGCTCATAATTATTTGCACCTCTCAAATTTGGTGGATTCACTTTCATTGACATTTTGCACAAGATCAAATCAGAATTTTCTACTGTAAGAAAACTTCTTCCACTGCAGAATGTAATCACAATATTGAAGAGATGATGCTCTGCTACCAAATGTTAAATAAGCAGAGACTTACTTAATTTCTTATTCTCTCAGTATAAACTTCAACCACCATAATCACAGGATTTCAAACACACAGACAGGAAGTCTCTCTTGATGACATCACCAGGAGACAGTTAGAGGGTGTGCTCCATTCAATGATTCTGAATGCTCCAGTGTGTACTCTATCCAATACTAATGGTCTACTCAAAATCAAGTGTTTGTACAAGTGTAAAGTTACTAACACGAAGCTTTCTTTGTAATTTTATCATAAATAGCAGAAAGCTTGCCGTCAAAGAGAAGTTCTCCTGAGACCGAAGCGACTCTAAGAGAGTTCTTCACCTTAGTATCCACTAGTGTGGATGTAGCTAGGGCTGCGTCACGTCTAACCAACTCCAGATTTGCCACTGAAAGGGCGGAGTTACACGTGGAATAAGCTACTGCCCTTGAAAGAAGTCTTAAAGAGGATTGTATATCCTGAAACTCTTTCCCTTGAAGGCGCAGTGATAACGCCTTAGTAAGGTGATCTGCATAAGATAAGGCATCTAAATTGGCTCTGTTAGACGCAATAGCTGTTTCCAACACCGCGGTTGGAATAGAAGCCGACGACGGTAATGATAGCTCTAAGTCTTCCGCCTCGTCGTCCATACGCAGAGGAACTCTTGGGATACCCTGTCCTGCCGTATCGAATTTATTCCTTGCATTAATGAAAGGCAGGTTGAGAGTATTAGCGGACAAGAAACCTGCTTTCCCCCGTCTTGGAAGCAAGTTTAAATATAGCGTCGTTCAATAATTCAAATGTTCTTGCAACATTATTGGACTGCGACGGAAACTCGGGAGCGATGTCCCTGAACCGCTCAAAAAATTCAGAGTCCAATGACGCTATAATCCTCTTGTCCGGAACCGCAGCAGTCTGGCCCGACGGAACAACTTGAGGGAGAAAGTGCCGGATGAAGTCCACGGCAGCTTTATGTTGTTCCGAAAGGGATAGCTCCAAGTCATCCGTATCCCTTTCACCATCCGGTCGGACCTCATGATGTTCCCGGTCGTCCGCCCCCGATGCTTCGGCGGAGCGTACCGACCCAGCGTCGTCGGATAATTCTCGATCCGACACCGTTTCTGTCGGCTGCTGGGATGCTGCGATAAGCTGTGCTATCTGCACAAGAATGTCCGGCGTCGAGACCTGCAGAGGCGCAGTCTTTCGCTGCTTCGCCGAGGGCAGCTCTGCATCAGATGGCTCCCGCATACTTTTCCTATGCGAACGTTCGGAGTCCATCGGTCTCGAATCCCTGGCTGCCGGATGGTGTGACCTGGTCGCCGAAGAATCCTTGATCGGCGAAGCTGACAATATATCGGCGGTCACGCAGCCAAGGTGCGGTCGTGTGTGCTGACGAGAAGAGGAAGCCTTAACAGTCTCTGCGGACTGCTTATACAACGGAGCGTCCCGAGCGACGGACGTATGCTCCGCTAAAGACACATTTTGTACCACAACATCTGGTCCCAGATGTTGTTGTACGAGAGAGGGGCCTCTCTCGCTCGCGGCCCGGCTGGACCTGGACGAGCTAGGAACCGGACTCAAAGGCTTCCTCCGTTCTCGCTTACTATCCGCCATCACTGGGTGTGCATCTATTATGTTTATAGTGCTCACATCACCCAAAATTTCCTCCTGGACCGCATCGGACGAACCCGGCTGCCGAACCATTCGGGCGAGCTAGCGGACGACATTTGTCTAATCTCCATGAGCACTTTTGCCACTAGCTCTGAATTCATTTGTGACGACGGACGCACACTTGTAGAAGATAACATGGAAACATCATCCTGTTCTTGTTCCTCTGAAATAGAAACTGAGAGAGTAGAGTGACCTTGCGGAGAAAGAGCCGGCATAGCCCTTTCTCCAGAAACAACATATCGTGACACACGTTTCCAATGTTTCTCATCCCAATATTCACATATAGGACAGGGATTAATGCGAGAACACTGACTACAATTAATACAATGATCATGAAAGTGAGGAAGATTTCTTCCTATTACAATTTGAACAATGTCCCTTCATTGTGAAAGGACAACAACAAGTCCTAGTTACTCGCAAAAACCCCTGACACAAAGATACATAATAACATGATCCATTAATAAATGAAAAAATTGCAAATCAAAATAATTTTGAAAAAATATTTTTTCAGCGAAGCCCAAGTTGCTGAAAAGTAACGTTGAGCCCCGATGGATCCGATGGCAAAGTGTGGTCAAAAATTTTAAATTTATATTAAATAATTAATGAGACACTTACGGATAATATAAATGTATCTTATAGTGAGATAAACTACAGCAAAGGCAAACAGCCCCCCTCAAAAAAGGCTGTTGCCAATGTAAACAAATAGTGTAAAACACCAGAAAACATGACTCCAGGCACTGAAAAAACTGGCACGGAATCAGTCATCAAAATTACACTCTATCTGATGCAAAACAGAGACTCCCAGGGGAGAATCTGCAGAACATCAGATGGAAGATGCAGAACACAACGTTATACACCCATGGGTGAAAACGTAACTATGGGGAAAATAACAGAAAACATTCTGTAACCAAGCAACTCTCCCAGGAAATTTTAGAAATGAACTTTCTCAAAAATATACCAAAAGCATGGGAGAATTGCAAGGGGGGACTTTAGAAGGCTAGGGGAGAGGAAACACTGAATAAGCAGTGCAACATTTAGCAAGAATGACAACAAGAGGCCCATGCCTCGAAAATAGGCAACTTAACATAATTTCATAAAAAATTTTAAGTACAGCCCTGATTATTTTTTGTCACTTCTTTTTCCTCTCCTCCTTAGAATCACATTTTCTCCAAAAATTACGTGTCTGGCATCCTTTAAACTGAGATTTACAAGCACAAAGATCAGTGAGATGTTGACTGATGAAGGGCCAAACAGAGAATGATAATTGGCGCCAATTTCGGGACGTCTGCGTCACTGCGCATGCGCAGTAGAGGCGTAGTATGGAGGTCCTTTAGGACATGATTTCTTTTTGTTTTGGATGCAAATTTTGGGGATTGGGGGGCAAAATTTGTGTTTGGCCCTGGTTTTGTTAGAGTTAGCACCAGCTAAGTCTGGGTCATTGGTACAGTATAAAAATATGCGCATGTTCACTTAGTAGTGATGATGTCTGAGAAGTTTTGTCCAAATTGATTGATAAATGTAGGAGGAGTTGCGCACACAAGAATTTCATGTCCGGAAAGACGTACGGACGGACGTACGGACGGACGTACGGATGTACAGGGCGATTCCTATATAGCCCCCACTTCTTCGAAGCGGGGGTATAAAAAGCCAAAAGCATGGGAAAATAGCTAGGGGGGAATAAAGGAAAGGGAGAGAGGAAACACTGATTAAACAATGGAACATTCATAGCAAGAATGACCACAACAAGGTCATGCCTTGAAAGTAGGTAACATGAATAATTTCGTTAAGTAATTATAAGTTACAGCCCTGAACATTTGTTTCCACTGTTTTTTCCTCTCCACCTTCTATTTCCACCATATATCCACCATTTCTCTCATTATTATGCGTCTGGCATTATTTAAACTGAGATTTACAAGCACAAATATCAGTCAGTTGTAACTGAATTGAGGGCCAAACAAAGAATGATTTTTGGCGGCAGTTTTGAGACCTCTGTGACACTGCGCATGCGAAGTGGGGTAAAAGTATGGAGGACCATATTGGACAAGTAATTTTCGGTTTTAGATGCAAATTTTGGGGATTGGGGGGTAAAATTTGCGTTTGGCCCTTAATATTTTAGAGTTAGCACCAGCTAAGTCTGGGTCATTGGTACAGTATAAAAATATTAAAATTAAATGGTTTATGCCTGATATTTTACCCAAGTTAGGCCACACAAAGTAGATCTTCTGTTTCTCAGGCCATTATTTGTAAAATTGCATGCGGGCGAGCGTTTTTTTATTTTATTTTTTATTTCAGTAATTACTTCTTTGCCATCAAAAGTTCATGTTCTTGGTTCAAGTTTTAGGCCTCATAATCTACAGAATAGTATGGATGGTGGTGTATTTCATCCCTTGAGTGCAAGAAGGCTTTGCAATGCTAAAGCATTGCAAAGCCTTCTTGCACTCAAGGGACAAATTCATCAATATTTTTAACTTGGGTAAAATATCAGACATAAACCATTTAATTTTTATATTTTTAAAGTTTAAATTGGTTATAAAAAGAGAGCATGCGGCAGCCAAAAGGACCATGTGGGAGGGCCTGAGAAACAGATTTTTTATTTTTTTAGGCCTTAATAAAATTGATAAATTTGTCCCTTGAGTGCAACAGGGCTTTGCAATGCTTGAGCACTCAGGGACGAAATGCACCACCACCCATTCCTATTCTGTAGATTATGAGGTTTAAAACATAAAACAAATTAAGTACATGTACTTTGGATTGCAAAGAGATAATCACAAAAAATAAAAAAAAATAAAATGAAAAACAGCCCATCCACATGCAATTTTACAAAAAAAGGACCTGAGAAACAGAAGATTTACTTGTGGGGCCTAATCAATTTTCTGGTAACCTTCATTTTTATTTTGTACAGGAGTGACTGTTTACTGGGGAATCTCTCTGTTTTTATTTTGTTTTTTATTGTTTGTGTATGTATGATCATCAATAATAAATACTAACCTCATTGTATGAAAGATCAAGTGTATTTAACTGCAAACATTCAAGTACAGCAAAGGGAAATGCTGTCAACCTATTTTGTTTCAAATCTAACATCTGTAAATTATTCAAATTCTGTAAATACAAGAAATATATCTAAGCCAGATATATATTAGAGCAATAATTAGATGACACAAAATAAACCAGAGCTATTGCTGAGGACAATTCATACCTCCACTGCATTGCTGGACCGATGAAGCAGAAATTAATTAAAAACAAAGTAAGGACCATAACTCCATTGAAAAAATGCAGACAATTTTTTTTATATGTGCCAGAGTGGATTGCATCAGGATCCCTCATACCAAACTTCACTGAAATCCATCCACTTACTGGTAAGATATCAGTGTGGATGAATGGACAAATGGCCGGATGGACAGACATCCTGACACTATTGTCATCAACTACCAGGCTTTTCCTTTTTTGTTTCTTATTTCATACAAAACACAAATGTGTGTTTCTTCCGAACTGTATTAGAAGGGAGGTAACTCTAAAAATGCAATCTGTCCATGTGTTGGATGTCCACTGAGAATGGACAGATCTGTCCAAAAGTCATTAGACGTCTTTTTTTTCAGGGGCTGTTTTTAACAACCTTAAAAAAACCTTATAATAGAGATTGTATTATGTGGTTAACCCCATTAAGCAAAATAGCCACATTACCCTATGTTATACTCACAAATAGCAGAGCAGCCATGACTAAGCCACATTACCCTATGTTATACTTTGCAAGTGTTGTCTGCTTTTCAGGTTAGGTAAAGGGTTAATGCAGTTAATGAAGTTACCCGAAAGTTATCGGAAGTAAACAAATCCACATTACATCATTTCTGAATACATGACTGCCACAAACAACTGTTTATGTTTTAAATAATTGGGCTTTACTAGATAAAGAACCTGATATTATTTCAAATAAATTGCAGTTGCGTATTCAATAAAACCCAAAGCATGTTTTGTGACAACGGCAATCTAAAATAGATTTTATTGACGTGTAAGCTACAAATAGACCAATGTGAATACAAACTTCACCTTTGTCCATCTGAGAAAGCTAATTTTTACGAATATGGAAAATGACATTGCACAGAATTTTTCGTGTGTGATTGGCTTATCAGTTCGGGTTAAAAACTACAAATATCCAAAAATTCTCACCTTCAAATTAATTTATTTATTACTTTCCGAAGTGTGGATTACTGGGATTTCTGCGTTTGATTATAAATGATAACTTCACAAGTGAATTATGCAATCAACAATTCAATTGTGTCATGTATCCGTGTGTGCAAACAAAGATGCTTTGCCGTGGGTGTAATGGGGACTTCATTGTTTTTTGTTTTTTTAACCCTTTACCTAATATAAAAAGCAGACAGCACTTGCAAAGAAAAATTCTTGAATAGCTATTATTTTCATTTTTTGTCTCAAAAACATAGATTATGACCCCTCATTGGAACAAGCTCGATGAGCTTGTTCCAATGAGGGGTCATAACCTATGTTTTAGAGACAGAAAAATGAAAAAATAATGAAAATTACTTAGCAATTTTTTAGAAAGGTGCTGGCCGTTACAGGCCTTGCATTTTAAAATAGCAACAAGGCCTAAAAATCGGCCCTGTAAAAGCACTTACGGGGCCTATTTTTATAGGTAAGGGCTGATTTCTCCAAAGTACCTTATATTCAGCATGACATGTAGTTTTTTATATGGTATTTATATGATATATATATTACCAGATCATTTCCAATATATATGTTGGAAATGATATGGTAAATTATATGTAATATAAATGCCATATAAAAAATGACCAAGATGAATAAAAAGGTAATGGGGTGAGGGGGGTAGAGGGTGCCATAATGACAAACAGACACAGAGTCAAATAATACTATCAAAAGTTTATAACAAAATTACCCCTTCGTGGAAGTTGGGGCGAAAAGAACAGGCTAGAGAAATTGTGACAAACTGACTTCGGGGCGAGTTGAACACCGAGCGAAATGACCTATGCTCGGTTTCCCTGACAACCAGTGAACTGTTTGGCAAGATCAACAGTGCACGCACAATTTAAATTTTCCGTATAAAGATTTTGTTAACCTGGGGCGGTGGGGTCATTACTGCAACTGCACAGAAATACTGGGCCCAAAAATCATATTTGTCATTTGTGGTTGCAGTTACTTCAGAAAATAAATTTAATTGAAAGAATGGTATGTATTTGCCCTTTGGGAGCTGCCCGCATCACTGCCTGTTGATGTCTGCTGCAAAGTTTTCAGGTAACTTTTGAAACATATGATTTCCCATCACCATCCTGTTGCGTTTCAACTTCATACTGATTTGCGAATGAAAATTTATTGAATGTACTGACAAGAATTGTTTTATTTGCATTAAATTTTGACATTGATGACAGTCTCAAAGTTATCAATTTTTATGTACTCGGGTTGCGTTCTATCCGCTGCACGGACACCAGAGTTGTTAGAATTTTGCACCAATGTTATGTACAAAAAACGAAATGGAGACAACCCGTGCAATTCGTCAATAACGTGTTTGGGATTTAACTTTTTTTGCTGGGCCGTTTAAACGGCCACGTAATTTTTTTTCAGGGGCCATTTATGGGGCTGGGGCCGATCGGCCCCGTCAGAATAAAAGCACTTTCGTTACGTTAGGTAAAGAGTTAAATAATATAATTATCGTTAATAATGAAAAGTAATAAACAGAGTAATTACTTGACTGGACTGGTTTCGTCAAATAATTCATTCGAGGCGAGGGACTATATTGTAAAACACTCGTGGGCATTCGCGCACTCGTGTTTGTACAACGTCCCTCACATCTCATGAATTATTTCACGTAACCAGTCAAGTCAAGCGATTACTCTCAATTTAGTCACATCAGACACTATCATCTGAATGATACAGTACGTGGAGAGTGTATTATCACTAAATCACCCGCGGTGTGGAGACTCCACCAAGCAATAATTGCAAATTTGTTGCAAAGCATAACAAGCACAAGCAAAGTTTCAGCCAATGGACCTCCGGGTTAAACCCGGAGGTCCATTGGCTGAAACACTGCTTGTGTTTTTCGTCGATATATACAAAATTTGAAAGTTATAGTTTGGGTGATAACTCCACTCCGCGGGTGATTTAGTTACAGTCCACTCTCCACGTACTGTATATAAAACATAAAGCTACTTTTGCAAGACAGAAATTGTGGTTGTGTTAAAGAGTCAACTTATTTTTTTCAAAATTGCAGCTTATTGTCCCTTTGAAAGACAATTAACTCTTTGCATGCTGCTGGCAGATATTCCTGCCCAGCATAGGGTTTCTCTTGTCATTGAAATCAATATAATTTGGGCACATTTAATCCCCTGCCCCCCTATAAATTGAATCGATCTTTTCTTGTGTTATACGTTGATAAATTTTTCATCAAGAATCTCCGGGTGACTCAAAAGTGGGTCATTCTGAAAGTAGCAACAATTTTCTGTGGAGTTTCCACTGCAGTGGAGGTGCTTGGGTGTAACACTGTATCACTTCAAAACCTCAAAAATGGAAATATTGTGTTCGAAATATCATTACCAGGTACCGGGACCGTACTTTTCGATAAATATTAAAGAGGAAAAATCCTTCCAAAAACATTTTTGCGTCAGAAAAATGGGAAAAAATTGACGATCCAAAAAGTACGGCACCCTGCAATGAAGAGCAAAGTCTCGGCTATCCCATTGTGTGCCTCTTTTAATTGTATATTACGTATCTTCCAGAGGAAATCGTCATAAGCACGAGAGGGGTAATCCTGTTGTTTACAAAAGAGGCCCCAAGGAGCCTTAATCGCTCACAGACCAAAGTGGTTCAAAGAAGTATTTGGGGTCACATTCAGTTAGACACTACAAAGGAATGCAGTCAAGAGAGACAAATTTTATGGAACTAGGGACATGGCTTGAACAAACTTGAATCTTACCCCCCCCCCCCCCCCCCCCCCCCCCCCCCCCCCCCCCCAAGGATGCTGCATACCAAATATCAAAAGCATTCATCTGCTGGATCTGAAGAAGATTTTTAAAGAAAATTCCTCATTTTGAAGTAAGTTATCATTCGGGCTCCCACAGTGAGCCCAAATATGAACCCAGGGACTTGGCTTGAACAAACTTGAATCTCACCCCCTAAGGATGCTGCATGCCAAACATCAAAACATTTCAACTGCTAAATCTGAAGAAGAAGATTTTTAAAGAAAATTCCACATGTTGAACTAAGTTATCATTCAGGCTCCCACACTGAGCCCAAATAAGGACCTCGGGACATGGCTTGAACAAACTTGAATCTCACCGCCCTAAGGATGCTGCATCCCAAATATCAAAACATTCTGACTGCTAGATCTGAAGAAGAAGATTTTTAAAGAAAATTCCTCATTTTGAACTAAGTTATCATGCGGGCTCCCACAGTGAGCCCAAATAAGGACCTCGGGACATGGCTTGAACAAACTTGAATCTCACCGCCCTAAGGATGCTGCATACCAAATATCAAAACATTCCAACTGCTGATCTGAAGAAGAAGATTTTTAAAGAAAATTCCTCATTTTGAACTAAGTTATAATTCAGGCTACCACAGTGAGCCCAAATATGAACCCAGAGACTTGGCTTGAACAAACTTGAATCTCACCCCCATAAGCATGCTGCATACCCAATATCAAAAGATTCTGCCTGCTGAATCTTGAGAAGAAGATCTTTAAAGAAATTTGCCTGAAATGCACTAAGTTCAAATTTGGGCTCCTATACTGAGCCCAAATATGAACCCAGGTGGCCGATTTGAACAAACTTGAATCAGATATACCACACAATGTTGCATACCAAATATCAAAAGATTCTGCCTGCTGGATCTGGAGAAGAAGATTTTTTAAGAAATTTGCCTGAAATACACTAAGATCGAATTCGAGCTCCTATACTGAGCCCAAATATGAACCCAGGAGGCTGATTTGTACAAACTTGAATCAGATCCACCCCACAATATTGCATACCAAATATCAAAAGATTCTGCCTGCTGGACCTGGAGAAGAAGATTTTTTAAGAAATTTGCCTGAAATGCAAGTAGTTCAAATTCAGGCTTCTATAGTGAGCCCAAATATGAATCCAGGGAGGCCGATTTGAACAAACTGGAATCAAACATGACTAGATTTAATAAAAAATATCTTGAAAATACTCAGCAGGTTAAGGGTTAAGTGGGCTTCACTATATCAGTCAAGAATTGTCACAACTTTGAATATGGAGAGCATGCATACAGGGCTTATATTTCATCTAAGTTTGGGAGAATTCATTTGGACTATTGGGAAAATGGTCGCGAGAATCCTTACCTGCTATGAATGTCCCAGGATCCCATGAAGCAACCATGGATTTATTTATTTATTTTATTTATTGGTGTTTAAGGTCACATACTTATGCACAATGGCTAATTGTGACCGGGTCAGTTTTATGGGTGGAGGAAGCCGGAGTACCCGGAGAGAACCACCGAGCATCGACAAGCAACTGTCAGCTCCTCAACATTCTAACTCTGTTCAAGCTCTGCTCTAGCAGGGTTACAACGGTTGAAGACATGTGCACCATCGTTGTGCAGTACGCCTTAGTACACGGCGTCATCGTGCCCCCATGTAGGCAACCGGGATAAAGTGCCTTGCCCAAGGACACAATGCGGGTCGTCCCGGACGGGGATCGAACTCGAGACCTCTAGCATAGAAGTCCAACAGTCTACCACTGAGCCACCACGCTCCCAGCAACCATGGATAAACCCCTACTGATAACACACCCTTTACCCAACACTGCTTTTTAATTTTTAAAAAATAAGCTATTTGATAATTAAAAAAAAAAATACCAATAAAACCTTACAAATATGGCTGTCACTGGAACCAGCTCATTGAGCAGGTTCCAATGACAGTCGTATTTGTACAATTTTACAGACAAAGTGTCAGGATATTTCAGGTCATGTTAACCTTGATTGGTTAATTTTCTACTATGTTAGATAAAATGTTAAACTGACTCACTGAGCCGGTTCCAATGACAGCCATATTTGTACATTTTTACTGGCAAAGTGTCAGAATATTTCAGGTCATGTTAGCCGTGATTGGTTAACCCTTTACCCAATGCAGACAATTTCAAAATTTATTATTAGGCTTTTCCCCCTGGAAAAGACTATTGTTTTTCTACGGATTATTATTTTTAGGCTTTTCCCTCTGGAAAAGACTATTGTTTTTCTACGGATTATTATTTTTTTTTTTTTTTTCGGGTGGGGGGGTTGTTTTTTTTTTGTTTTTTTTTTTTCCCCACATTTTGTCAGTACGATTCAGGAAACATTTTCGAACCGATTTTCACGAAATTTTGCACACGCATAGAGGGGCACAAAATCTAAAAATGTACCGAAGCGGAATTTTCGATTTAACCCTTATTTCGTCAGAATTGGCAAAAAACTACCAAAATTGGGGTTTATCAGCACTTTCTCGAAACGTGTCTTGTAGATTTTTTTTATACATTCGTCATTGCTAGACCTGTCTGTGACACACCCTTTGGTACACATGACATATCAGGTGATGCATATGGTAACCCTCCACAGGCTGCCAAACATCGAAATTTTGATGAAATAGGCTGGTTTCAGGCCCCCACTGCACCCAAACAATACACGAGAGATAAACATAACTTCCTTTGTTGGGAGTGGAATTCACCGTGGATCATTTTTGTCAGTAATAAGGGAAGGGTGTTCAGAAAACCAAGCGTTAACCCATTTTGAGCTGGTTAAACAGCAATACCCCCATAATGCTCAAAAGTTTGTGTTTTCCATGGATTTCTCTAAACGAGTCTTGTAGATTTTCAAGAAAAATTGGTCACTCTCAGGTCTTGGTGTGACATTACAAGTTGCATGGATAAAATATTCCGGTCAGCATTAGTTAACCCTCCCCGAGCTGCTAAACGTAAAAATTGTGATAAAATGGGCTGTTTTTAGACGCCAACAGCACCCAAACGGTATACCAGAGAGAAAGGGGCCTTCATTTATCGGACGCAAAATTGATCGGAAAATATTTTTGAAAGTGGTAAGGGTATTCAAAATTTGACGTCTTAACCCATTTTGGGCTGGTTAAATAGAGATACCCATTAAAATCTTAAAATACCCGTTTTCTGTGGATTTCTCTATCAACATTTTGTAGGTTTTCAAGAAAAAATCGGCTATTTGCAGGTCTAGGTGTGACATTACAAGATGCATGAACAAAATATTCCGGTCAGCATTAGTTAACCCTCCCCGGGCTGTTGAAGGTCAAAATTGTGATAAAATGGGCTGTTTTTGGACACCAACAGCACCCAAAGGGTACACCACGAAGAAAAGTGCCTCCTTTTATCGAGCGCACAATTTATACAGAAACTTCCATTTTTGTAAGCAGTAAGGGTATTCAAAAGTCGACGTCTTAACCCATTTTGGACAGGCTAAAGCGAGATATCCCTTGAAAGCTTTAAATTCCCATTTTCTGTGAATTTCCCTAACGGTAACTTGTAGGGTTTCAAGACAAATTGACTATTCGTAGGTCTTTATGTGACATTACAAGCTGCATGGTCAAAATACTCCGGTGAGCGTTTATTAACCATCTACAAGCTGCCAAGCATCATAATTTTGTTAACATGTTTTCAGACACACACAGCACCCAATGTATACATGAGAGATAAACATAATCTCCTTTGTTGGAAGTGGAATTCACAGAGGACCATTTTTGTAAGTAATAAGGGTATTAAAAAAACCAAGCGTTAACCCCTGTTGGGGAGGTTAACACGGATACCCATCGATAGCTTAACAATCGTTTTCCCTGGATTTCTTTACAAACATTTTGTGGGGTTTCCAAGAGAAAATGGCCGTTGATAGGTCTTGGTGTCATATGACCAGTTGCATGGATAAATTATTCTGGTAGGCATTTGTTAACCCTCCATGGGCTGCTAAATGTAAAAAAAAATGAAGAAATAGTCTGTTTTTGGACACCAACAAATGGAAATGCCACAGAGAAACGTAACTTCTTTCACCGGACGCAAAACTGATAGGGAAACATTGATCTTGATATTAACCCATTCTACCATTAATGATGGGTTTTACCTAAACATTTTTTTATCAAACCCAAACCGAGTCATTTGAGACTACTTTACTCACCTTTCTCATAACATCAATGAGGGAACTTCAGTGAGACAGTTAAAAACAATTCATCAGACACTGTGGGGTCATGAAAAATCATGGAATCTAATCGGGAAAAGCCATGATTCTCCAGAATCATAAAGTCTAGTTTCATTTTAGGATTGCGCGTGTATATTCTTAGAAGATTCTCTGTGTGTTATTAATATACAGCGTCAGTCTTTGGTCTCATTTGGGACGATCAGTGATTAACACCTTTTCGACAAGAGCCATCGAAATTGAAAATAAAAAAAAATAATCAAATTTCACCAAAACCTTTCGCAGAATCGTGTTTTTCAGAAAACTCTTTCGCAATTGCATGTGTCGTTTTCAAAATTCCGATCAGTAATCACGAAATTATAAATATGTTGTTGTCAATAACAAAATTGAAAGCATGTCCGTCAAACTTGCATGACGTCAGAACTCGACTCGTGTGAAATACTGCAGTGATGCAGTGAAAGGACGAGAGTAATAAACGCTGATATCGCAGTAGGCTTTAAACTGTCCATGGAATGGTCCTAAAATCATGTTTATATTTGCAGCTTTACTGCAAATAGGTTTCCCGTTGTTTCTTGTTGAAGTGTTGTTTCCGTCAAGGCCAAGTACCATAGAAAATTTGGAACGAGCAGTGGGCCTGCCCCATGAATACCTGCCTGTTATTAAAATTAATTAGTGGGGACATCTGCCCCCCCCCCCCCTTCCTGCTGTTTTCTTTACCTAGGACACCTGCCCCCTATTGTTTCTTTTACCTAGGACATGTGCCCCCCCCCCTGCTGTTTTTCACCAACTACACCTGCCCCCGTTTGTTTGCTAACGGGCCCCTCCCCATTGACCTTTCTATCTTTAGAAGCACCCGGGCCGATGGGGAGAGGGCGTGGTTGTGAGCATGGCTCGATTTCACTGAAGGAAGGTACCCTCAAATCTGGGTCGAAAGTGGCGAAAATGACAAAAGGCTACTTCAACGTATGGTAACGGTATAAACTTCAGACGATCTGGGCGATGTACAGACGAAAGATCATACCTTGGAGCCTGTTAGGTAATTTGGCACAAAAAAACTCTGATTTTATGCTCAATCGCTGCTCTACAGTAGTCTACAATAGTGCCCAATTCCATTCCAAACTGATAGAGTCGGGACGAATAGTACTCTCACTTTCCACGCGATGCGTGGTGTTCTCCACGCGGTCTCAACACTTGCAACAGATGCCAAAATGTCGGCTAGGGTGCGTAGAACAAGTTCTGAAAATGCCACTCAGGATCACCGATCCAATGTCGAGTTGTGACAACAGTTCCTCGCACCAAGGCCAACACACCTATGAAGTTTCATGACTCTAGGTTGAACCACTATCAAGTTCTCATCCGGAAACCAATTGTTGCGATATACTATGTTCAAGGTCACTGTGACCTTGACCTTTGACCTGGTGAGTCCAACATCAATAGGGTTCTTCCTTGCACCAAGGCCAACACGCCTGTAAAGTTTCATGACTCTAGGTTGAACCACTATCAAGTTATTATCCGGAAACCAATTGTTGCGATATACTATGTTCAAGGTCACTGTGACCTTGACCTTTGACCTGGTGAGTCCAAGATCAATAGGGTTCTTCCTCGCACCAAGGCCAACACACCTATGAAGTTTCATGACTCTAGGTTGAACCACTATCAAGTTATCATCCGGAAACCAATTGTTGCGATATACTATGTTAAAGGTCACTGTGACCTTGACCTTTGATCTGGTGAGTCCAAGATCAATAGAGTTCTTCCTCGCACCAAGGCCAACCCACCTATGAAGTTTCATGAATGTAGGTTGAACTACTATCAAGTTATCATCCGGAAAGGAATTGTTGCGATTTACTATGTTCAAGGTCACGCTGACCTTGACCTTCGATGTAGCATGTCCAAAATCAATAGGGTTCTTCCTCCCACCAAGACCAACCTACGTATGAAGTTTAATGAATATGAGTTGAACCACTATCAAGTTATCATCCGGAAACCAATTGTTTACGCCCGCCCGCCCGCCCGCCCGCCCGCCATTCACCAAACTATAAGTCAAGTTTGACTTCATCACAACTCGACTAAAAATTAGAAGTCGCTGCCTTCGGCGGTCTGGACACGGTTCATGTTTGTGAGAAGTGCAATTATAATGTCAAATTGGCAAATTTTTCGTTAATCGTTTCCCGCCAAAGCACCTACTCACCGCCGATTTCTTTTCACTGCAACTTCTTCCGATTATCTAAGGTTTAAAGATAGTGTCAGGATACACCCCTCCCCCCCCCCCCCCCCCCCCACTCACTTTGGCGGCATTCTGGGTTGAAAATCTCGAAAATGGCAAGAGACTACATTAACGTATGGCAACGGTATAAACTACAAGTAGTAAGAACGATATTGAGACAAACAATCATACAATGGAGCCGCTTAGGCAATGAGGCACCGAAACCTGGGACTTTATGCTCAATCGCAGCTCCACAGTCGTCTACAACACTGCCCATGTCCATTCTGAACTGATAGAGTCGGGACGAATAGTACTCTCTCATTCCAAGCGATGCGTGGTGTTTTCCAGGCAGCTCGAACGCTCCAAACAGATCCCAAAATGTCGGCCAGGGTTCATAGAACAAGTTCTGAAAATTTCAAGTCGCTGCCTCCAGCGGCCTGGACACGGTTCGTGTATGTCAGAAGTGCTATTTTAATGTCCAATATGCAAATCTTCATCAATCTTTTCCTGCCTGCCTGAAACCTAATCACCGCCAATTTCTTTTCACTTTAAACTTCTGACGATTCTCTTAGCTTTAAAGGTTGTGTTGGGATCCCTGGGTGGCGGTCTTAAAGAAGCAACTTCCATTTACAGAGAGAGGGGGGGGGGGGGCTCTAAAGGAGTCTGCGCCCATTCACGACGTCTTTTTTCGAACTGGCTTGAAAAGGAAGGACCAAATTCAAACAGTTACCTCCTCTCTTCAAAACGCTATATCCCAACCAATTCTAGGCAGATTTCCATGAAAGTTTCACTCGTTGTTCATGGATTGTTGCGGCATCACTTTCCATGAAGAGCGATACGAATTTCGCATTTCATCACGTCGAATTCGAAAAGAGCACATGCGCATGGATTTCTCTGAAAACATCTTATAGATTTTAAGTAAAAATGGCCATTCGCACTTTTTGGTTTGAAATTGCAAGTTGCATGAATAAATATGCCTGTTAGCACATGTTAACCCTCTACAATCTGCCAGACATCAATATGTTGGATACATTTGAGATAAAATGGACCATTTTCAAATAGACAGAGCACTCAAAGGGTATGTGTCAAACAAACATAACTCCTTTTGTCGGGCATTAACTTGTGGGACGACGATATTGATATTAACCCACTCTACCATTAATGATAGTTTTTACCTAAACAATTTTTTTATAAAACTGAGTCATTTGAGACTACTATAACCACCTTTCTCATAACATCAATGAAAGAACTTCAGTGAGACAGTTAAAAACAATTCATCAGACACTGTGGGGGCATGAAAAATCAAGGAATCTCATCGGGAAAAGCCATGATTCTCCAGAATCAAAAAGTCTAGTTTTGGGTTTTTTTGTTTGTTTTTTTTCCACACATTTTGTCCGCACGATTCAGAAGCCATTTTCAAACCGATTTTCACAAAATTTTGCACACGCATAGAGGGGCACAAAATCTAAAAATGTACCAAAGAGGAATTTTCGATTTAACCCTTATTTCGTCAGAATTGGCAAAACACTGCCAAAATTGGGGGTTATCGGCACTTTCTCGAAACACGTCTTGTAGATTTTTTTTATACATTTGTCAATGCTAGACCTGTCTGTGACACG
Organism: Pictodentalium vernedei; assembly: GCA_031216915.1. NCBI lineage: Eukaryota > Metazoa > Mollusca > Scaphopoda > Dentaliida > Dentaliidae > Pictodentalium > Pictodentalium vernedei. The sequence goes on along the minus strand of CM062296.1, from coordinate 854,868,922 downwards.
CAATTTGATACACACGACATATCAGGCGATGCATATGGTAACCCTCCACAGGCTGCCAAACATCCAAATTTTGATGAAATAGGCCGGTTTCAGGGCCCCACTGCACCCAAACAATACACAAGAGATAAACGTAACTTCCTTTATTGGGAGTGGAATTCACCGAGAATCATTTTTGTCAGTAATACGAGTGTTTGAAAAACCAAGCGTTAACCCGTTTTGGGCTGGTTAAACAGCAATACCCCCATAAAGCTCAAAAAATCATGTTTTCCGTGGATTTCTCTAAACGAGTCTTGTAGATTTTCAAGAAAAATTTGTTACTCCCAGGCCTTGGTGTGACAATAGAAGTTGCATGGACCAAATACTGCGATGAGCATTTGTTAACCCTCCACGGGCTGCTAAATGTCAAAATTGTGATAAAATGGGCTGTTTTTGGATGCCAACAGCACCCAATGGGTACGCCACAAAGAAAAGTGCCATCTTTTATCGAGCGCACAATCTATATGGAAACATTTTTGTAAGTAGTAAGGGTATTCAAAAGTCGAAGTCTTAACCCATTTTGGGCAGGCTAAAGAGAGAGACCCCTTAAAATCTTAAAATTCCCATTTTCTGTGGATTTCTCTAAATACATCCTGTTTTCAAGAAAAATTGACTACTCGCAGGTCTTTGTGTGACATTATAAGCTGCATGGACAAAATATTCCGGTGAGCGTTTATTAACCTTCTAGAGGCTGCCAAGCATCGTAATTTTGTTGAAATGGGCTGTTTTCAGACACGCACAGCACCCAACGTGTACCTGAGAACTAAACATAATCTCCTTTGTTGGAAGTGGAATTCACCGAGGACCATTTTTATAAGTAATAAGGGTATTCAAAAAACCAAGCGTTAACCCGTTTTGTGGTTGCTAATAGTGATACCCATCAAAGGCTTAAAAATTTATGTTTGCTCTGGATTTCTTTACAAACATTTGGTGGGGTTTTCAAGAGAAAATGGCCATTGATAGGTCTTGGTGTCACATTACCAGTTGATTGGATAAATTATTCCGGTAAGCATATGTTAACCCTCCTGCTAAATGTCAAAATTTTTAAAAAAATAGTCTGTTTTTGAACAACAACATCAAATGGGAATGCAACAGAGAAGCGTAACTTCTTTTACCGGACGCAAAACTGACAGGGAAACATTTTTGTAAGTCGTAAATGTATTCAAAAATCGAGGTCTTAAACCATTTTTGACTGGTTAAGGAGATATACCCCTTAAAAGCTTAAAATTCCAGTTTTCTGTGGATTTCTCAAAAAATAATTTTCAAGAACAATTGACCATTCTTAGGTCTTCGAGTGACATTGCAAGTTGCATGAACAAAATGTTTCGTTTTGTTAACCCTCCAGAGGCTGCCAAGCACAGACATTTGGAGAAAATGGGCTGTTCTTGGGCAACCATAACACCAAATGTGTACCTATGAGATAAACATAACCGCCTTCATTGGAAGTGGAATTCACCGTCGATCATTTTTGTAAGTAATGAAGATATTCACAAAACCAAGCATTTAACCTTTAGAGCTGGTTACAGAGAGATACCCCTCAAAAGGTTAAAAATTCGTGTTATCTGAGGATTTCTTTAAAAACATCCCGTCGATTTTCAAGAAAAAATGGCCATACTCAGATCTTAGTGTGACATTACAAGTTGCATGTACAAAATATTCCTTTAAGCATTTGTTAACCCTATGCAGGTTCTCAAACATCAATATGTTGATAAAATGGGCTGTGTTTGCGAACCCACAGCACCCGAAGTTGGGAGCAGAGATCAAAATAAGTGGAAGTAGAATTCACTGAGAATTATTTTTGGAAGTAATAAGAGTATTCAAAAAACAACACTTAACCTGTTTTGGGCTGGATAAACAATGATACACATCAAAAGCTTAAAATTCCTGTTCTCCCTGGATTTCTCAGAAAACATCTTGTAGATTTTAAAGAAAGAATGGCCATTCACAGTTCTTGGTGTGACATTACAAGTTGCATGAATAAATATTCCTGTTAGCACTTGTTAACCCTCTACAAAATGCCAGACATCAATATTTTGGATAAATTTGAGATAAAATGGACCATTTTTAAATTGACACAGCACTCAGTGGGTATGTGTCAAACAAACATAACTCCTTTTGTCGGTCATTGAATTATTGGACAACGATATTGACATTAATCCACTCCACCGTTAATGATGGTTTTTACCTAAACATTTTTTATCAAACTGTGTCATTTGAGACTACTATCTTCACCTTTCTCATAACATCAATGAAGGAACGTCAGTGAGACAGTTAAAAACAATTCATCAGACACTGTGGGGGTCATGAAAAATCATGGAATCTCATCGGGAAAAGCCATGATTCTCCAGAATCATAAAGTCTAGTTTTAAATATCATTTTTTAATTTTTTTCCAAAAATTTCAACAAAACCATATCATGTGACCCCTCTTTGGAATGAGCTCGATGAGCTCGTGCCAAAGAGGAGTCACATGATATGGTTTTGTTGAAATCTGTCGAAAAGTTAAAAAATTTATAGTAATTTATATATTTTTTATACTTACCAATGACCCAGACATAGCTGGTGCTAACTCTTAAAATATAGGGCCAAACACAAATTTTGCCCCCCAATCCCCAAAATTTGCATCTAAAACCAAAGAAAACATGTCCTGAATGGCCCTCCACACTTCACCTCTACTGCGCATGCGCAGTGTCAAGGACATTCCAAAATTGGCGCCATTAATCATTCTAATAACCAGTGCCTGGTAAGCGCTATGTACTCAGCGGGGAGGTAAGAGTTCCCAACTCCTGGGAGGGCCATCCCCGTCTGGGTCATTGGTAAGTATAAAAAATATATAAATTACTATAAATTTTTTAACATTTTTATACTGTACCAATGACCCAGACATAGCTGAATAGTAAAAAGGCTGGAGGGCCAAGGACATAGAGCAAAATGGAATACGCTCAATTATATAAAATAGAGTCATCCCCTCTAGGGAAAAAGAAGTATTAGGCCTTACATGTATCTTTCTTATTTATGATAAATTAGAAAGATACAACACCTTCCAAAATTGAGCATCATACATCCATGTACTCTATTAATATCTAGTATAATCCTTATACTAATAATTTTTAAAGTAAGCCAATAAATAAAGTAAGTCTAGAGAATAGAGACTCTTTATACTCCTTAAAAGTGTCAGAGGATTGTATAATAATGTCCGTTGACACGTGCTATATTCAAAAGCTATACTTTAAAAACTAAGACCTGAATGAATTTTAAAACATAAACTTCTCACTAAACAACCATCCCAATAACAGCTGAGAATTACTAACTCCGGAGGAGATATTCCCTTGTTTTCATAGTAAAACAGGTGACCCAAGGGAACACCCCCTCCCCCCCCCCCCCTTTTTCTTGCCCTGGGTCAAATAGCCCAGAGCGAAGAGGGCAGCAGAACGGAGTCACTGCCGAAACAGACAGCCTACCTAGCTATAGTAGCAAATGTTAAGTGAATGACATTCTGAGCAGTAGATAATAGACCTAACAATAGAGGCCTCCAGAAATGCACTCGATATTTCTGAGATAAAAATTCATGAATGTGGATGGCTGAGCGCAATGAGCAGCCTTCAGAAATCTATAATAGCGACACTATTAATGTAAGCCCAAGATGTAGAAGAACTCTTACTTCATGAGCCGAAATCTCAAACACAACTGCTGAGTCAATGATATACCATAAGCAGTATCAATAGTTAATTGAATCCATTAGCAATAGAATGGAGCGTAACGTCCTTCTATTAGGCATCAAAGACAGAAGAAGCTTACGCTCGTAGTAATAAACAGATATCTGTTTATAAATACATAAACTCTAACCGGACAGAGTAAAGGCCTATGCCCGTACGAAGACGGAAGGACCTTAATAACAATAGGTTCCGGATATTAATTAGGAGCCTGACTCTTATGGAAAAATCCAACCTAAATAGTAAAGGAAGTAGTGATTCCGAAACTACGAAAGTGAAAATCATCCACCGATAGTGCATGAAACTCACTGACTCTTCAGTAAAAGAGAAGCCAACAGAATTACTGTCTAAAAGGTCAGAATTTGAAAACTACTGTTTCCAGAGGCTCAAATGATTACTTAGCTAAATAAGAACCGAGGTTAAATTCCATACAGGAATTTAATCTAATGATTCTAAGTCTATTTACCGAAAAGTTACTAACTGACTTAGAAAAAGAGACATAAGACTCAATTGTAAACAATCATAGAGTGCATAGGTATGAGGTAACATAAACCTATAACCTTAATAATAACAGACTGCAGTAGATCTTGTCAAACAAGTATACTAAAAAGTTGCAATTACTAGTATGGAGGGATCAACAATATCAACATAGTGATCCCTACACCAACGACGGAAGAGCCTCCACTTTAGCCGCATAGAATAGCGAAGAAGAGGTTCTCTACAGTAAGAAATCGAGTCCAAAGCTCGTCCAGTACAATGCTTACAATGCAATAAGGACCACACAACGGAATACGTGAAGGTTGAGACCTTGCGGGTTGTGATAAAGATGACACGATTTTTCCCAGCGAAAAAAGATCCTCTCATGGAGGAAGATTTCGCGTTAAGTCCCACAGTAGACATCAGAGTAAATTTACCCACAGTCTCTGTGAAGACAGAGATGCTATCAACAGAAATGTATTGTGGTTGTTTATCTTAGCAATACTTGCTGAAACAACAGTGCAGGCGGATACGCATATCCTATCATTCCGTCCTATTAGATCAATAGAGCGTTAACAACATAAGCTCAGAGATCCGGACAAGCAAACACATACGTCTGCAATTGACAAGCAAGTTGTGTCGTAAATAAATTATCATTGGGCACTCCCATTGATAGCAAATCTGATTGAATACTTGTTTGTTGAGAGCAACAAGCGACCCATAAGTGAACGGGAGTCCGGTAATACAATCAGACGACCCAGAATATGACGGACCGAAGCAGAACTTGGTGTACTATAACAAACAGAAGGATTCTTTCCATTAAATTGAATAACGGAGACGAATGAGTGCCTCCCTGGTTCCGGAGATACGCCACTACTGTCGAATTAATGGACAGGATTTGGACATGCGTTTCTGAATAATGTTCATCCAATGACATCCAATGACATAAAGCAAGCCTAAAAAAACATTATTCCGTGGAAGATACGCCACTACTGTCGAATTAACGGACAGGATTTGGACATGCGTTTCTGAATAATGTTCATCCAATGACATCCAATGACATAAAGCAAGCCTAAAAAAACATTATTCCGTGGAAGATAAGTGCTTGCTTAGAGACTGCGGAACCCAAAGACCCTGGCACTTTGAATCCGTTGGGATCAATATTATATCCCAACCTGTTTGACTGGCAACCGTCATAATTATAAAACTCGGATCCGGCAACTGCGGTGGCACTCTCTGAGTCAACCACCGAATGTTTGCCCCAGTCTGAATCTCTTGCTACACTAGATAGACAAGAGAACGTGTAAATCGAGCAATTCATGGATTGCTGAAAAGTTGCCGTCGAAGAGAAGCTTCTCCGAGAACGAAGCGACTCCGAGAGAGTTCTTCACCTTACTATCCACGTGCGTGGATGTAGCTAGGGCTGCGTCACGTCTAACCAACTCCAAGCAGCCACTGAAGGGCGGAGTTATACGTGAACAAACTACTGCCCTCAAAAGAAATCACATTGAGGATTATATCCCGGAATTCTTTCTCTTGAAGACGTAATGATAACGCCTCAGTAAGGTGGATTACGTATGATAAAGCGTCTAAGTTAAGTCTATTAGACATCATTGTCGTTTCCAACATTGTGGTTGGAAAAGACATAGAGGCGAAAAAGATTATTTCCAGTCTTTAACCACGCCGTCTAGACGCATATGAACTCTCGGTATGCCCTGTTCTGCCAAAATAAATTATTCGTATAAATGGTAAAAGGCAGAAATGAGCATTGCGGACAAGAAACTAAACTAACATGCTTGGTAGCAGGCTTATATATATATAGCGTCGATAAATAATACACATGTTCTAATGACATTATTGGACTGTGTCGGTAAGTCAGGGACAATGTCCCTGAACCGATCCAAAATTCCGTGTCCAATGACGCTATAAGTCTCTTATCCAACATCGCAGCAATGTAGTCCGAAATAACAATCACTGGAAGATAATGCCGGAAGATATGTATGGCAGCTTCCGATGCTACGAAAGGGAAAACTCGAAAACTTTCGAATCCCTTTCGCCATCCTGTCGGACCCTATAAAGCGTTCGGTCGTCCATACCTGATGCAACCGCGGACCGCACCTACCCAGCGCCGTCAGATAATTCCTGATTCGACCAAGAAACTGTCGATTGCTGGGATGCTGCAAAAAAACTGTGCTAACTCGGATAGCACGTCCGTCACTGAGGCCGATGGAGAAGCGGTCCTACAATGCATTGCCGCTGGAAGCTCCGTGATCGTTACCCCGTGCAAACTACTAATATGCGAGCGAACGGAGTGTATAGGCCTCGTGTCCCTTGGCTACTGGATGGCGTGACCTGTTCGCCGTGGAATCACTGAATGACGAAACTGATCGGATACTCGAGGTCACGTAGCCAATGTGCGGTCGTGTGCACTGCTGAGAGGATGAGGAAGCATTATCGACAGTCTCTCGGACTGTCAATATAACGGAGCGTCCCGAGCGACGGACATATGCTCCGAATATAAAATATCTGAATCACAACATGCGGTCCCCTATGTTGTTGGACGAGAGAGGGACCTCTCTCGCTCACAGCCCGGACGGACCTGGACAAGCCAGGAACCGGACTAACAGGCTTCCTCCATCTGTCCTCAATCCACCGTCACTGGGTGAGTACTAAAGTAATTATAGTGCTCGGATCACCCAAATCTCCTTCCTAGACCGCAACGGACGAACCCGGCAGCCGAACCATTCGATGAATGTACGCTACACCGGGTGAGCTAGCGAATGTCACTCCGTCGATCCTACAAGGGACCTCTTAGGCGATAGACATATTCCATGAGCACTTATTGCCGCTAGCTCTACATTAACTATGACGACAGAGGCACACATTTGAAAGAAATCTCCGTAACTTTGCGAACAAGAAACCAGAAATGCTTGGTAATAGCAAGCATACAATAATAAATATATAGCGTCGTTCAATAATTCGAAAGTTTGTGTGACATTATTGGACTATGTCGGAACTGAGGGACGATGTCCCTGAACCGAACCAAAAATTTCTAAGTCCACCGACGCTATCAGTTTCTTATCCGGCATCGCAGCATTCTGGTCCGACAAAAGAACCTGTAGAAGATCAAGTCAGATGACATACACAACAGCATATGTTGTTCCGAAAGGGAAAGCTCGAAATCCTCCGAATCCCTTTCAGTATCCCGTCGGACCGGATGAAATTTTCGGACGTCCGTACCCGCTTCCGCGGAGCGTCCCGACCCAGCATCGTCGGATAAAACATTATGCAACAGATTCAGTTGTTGCTGGGATGCTGCGATAAGCTGTGCTATTTAGGATAGCACGTCCGTCCCCGAGGCCTGTGCAGTAGCGGTCTTACGATGCATTGCCGCCGAAAGCTCCGTGTACGTTGACTCCCGCACACTTTCCTATGCGAACGTCCGGAGTCTGCAGGCCTCGTGTCCCTGGCTACCGGATGGTGTGACCTGGTCGCCGATGATTCTCTGACTGGCAAAGCTGACTGGATATCCGAGGTCACGTAGCCAAGAGCGGTCGTGTGCTACCATGAGAATGAGGAAGCCTTATTGACAGTCTCTCCAGACTGACTATATGTCGGAGCATCCCGAGCAGCGGACGTATGCTCCGAAGGCGAAACATTTTGTACCACAACATCTGGGGCCAGATGTTGTTGTACGAGAGAGGGGCCTCTCTTGCTCGCCGTCCGGATGGACCAGAACGAGCTATGAACCGGACTAAAAGGCTTCCTCCGTTCTCCCTCTAATCCGCCGTCACTGGGTGTGCATTGGTTGATTTATAGTGCTCGCATCACCCCAAAACTCCTTCTAGACCGCAACGGACGAACCCGGCTGCCGAACCATTCTATGAATGGACGCTACACCGGGCGAGCTAGCGGACGTCAAAGGCCGTCGAACCTACTAGGGTCCTCTTAGGCAATTGGCGTATTTATATGAGCACTTTTCTGCTAGCCCTTCATTAATTGTGACGACGGAGGCACACTGTTGGAAGACATCACAGATACATCACCCTAATCTTGATCGTCTGAAATAGAAATTGATAAAGTAGAGTGACCCTGCAGGGAAAGGACCGGAATGTCCAATTCCCCACTAACATACCGTGACATACGCTTCCCATGTTGTCATCGAAATCATCAGATACAGAGCAGGAGTTAATGCGAGTACACTGACCACATATAGAATGATTATAAAAGTCAGAGGAAGACTTCCTCTTATTACAATTGATCAAAATCCTTTCAATGTGAAAAGAAAACAAAGTCCTGGTACTCGCACCAACCCCTGACAATCAAAATACATAATAATAATATGATCCATTAACACAGAAAAAATAATTGAAAACAAAATATTTTGAAAAAATATTTTTTCAGAACAGCCCAAGTTTCTGAAAAGTAACGTTGAGCCCCAATGGATCCCAAGCCTAAGTGTGGACAAAAAATTTAAAAATATTTTAAACAATTTATGCAACACTTACGAACAATAATAATGTATCTAGTTATTATTAAATGAACATCAAGATATTATTTTCAAGAAATCCCCCCCTCACACAGAGGGCTGTTGTAAATGTAAACAATGAGTGTAAAAACAAAAAAAATAAGACTCCAGGCACCCAGGCCCGAAATCAGTTACCAAAAATACACTATCTGATGCAAAACAGAGACTTCCAGGGAAGAAACTGCAGAACATCAGATGGTAGATGCAGAACACAATGCCTAAACACCCATAGGTGAAGACGTAAACAAGGGGAAAAGAACAGAATTCATTCTGTTATTCAGCTAAAACTCCCAAGAAATTTTAGTAATAATAATTTCAGAAACTATGCCAAAAGCATGGGAGAATAGCAAGAGGGGACTTAAAGGAAAGGGAGAGAGGAAAACACTGAAAAATCAGTGTAACTAAATAACAAGAATGACAACAAAATGGCTGCTGCCTCGAAAATAGGTAACTTAACATAATTTCATTAAAAAATTTTAAGTTACAGCCCTGATAATATTCTGTCACACATTTTTCCTCTCCTCCTTCTCTATCCTCCTTAGAATCACCATTTCACTAATATTTATGTGTCTGGCATCATTTAAACTGAGATTTACAAGCACAAAGATCAGTCAGATGTTAACTGATGAAGGGCCAAACTTAGAATGATTAATGGCGCCAATTTCGGAACGTCCTTGACACTGCACATGCGCAGTAGAGGTGAAGTGTGGAGGGCCATTCAGGACATGTTTTCTTTGGTTTTAGATGCAAATTTTGGGGATTGGGGGGCAAAATTTGTGTTTGGCCCTATATTTTAAGAGTTAGCACCAGCTATGTCTGGGTCATTGGTACAGTATAAAAATATAATATATTTTCAGCTACTGAATTTGCATATTATGTGGGCGGATGCGGGCAATTCGTTGGGTAAAGGGTTAATATGCTGCTGTTATGTTAGATAAAATGTTAAATTGACTCATTTCAATTCACACGAATCCTGGTAGAGGTGCAGCGAGAATCTATGTGGATTCTCGCTGGTTTTGTTGTGTGAATCTTTGCCTGAATCGATTCTCAGATTCTCATCGAAATATAAGTCCTGTGCTTGTTAATGATCATGTGTAAGAAATTTCACAAGGAAAGTGTCAATGGCACTGTAGCTTAACTTGACTGTGTGTTGTGTTTGATGAAAAGGATAATGTTCAATGTTTATGAAAGGATTATGAAATAAGACAAAAATTGTGATAATTGAGAATGTGTTAATTTCCATTCCCTGTATGCTATGTTTTCAACAACAATAATTTGAGGTGTAGATTGTACTAAAGAATTTAACCCTTTACCCAACTCAGACGATATCAAAAATTTATTATTTTAAATATAATTTTTTTACATTTTTCAAAAAATTTCAACAAAACCATATAATGTGACCCCTCGTTGGAACGAGCTTGATGAGCTCGTTCCAACGAGGGGTCACATGATATGGTTTTGTTGAAATTTTTTTGAAAAATAATATTTTTTCAACTGCTGAATTTGCATATTACGTGGGTGGATGCAGGCAATTCGTTGGGTAAAGGGTTAAGCCTGAGTCAATGTGGCCCTCACAGTTAAAATAAGTCAACAAAAGTTACCATGTTACAGTTAAATTATTCCAATAACCAGCATGCAAGTAAAAAAGTATGGAACTGACTGCTGCTTTCTACTATATTTAGTATGCTAGTAGACAGATATAATGAAGAATCTTACTTGACAAAATCTGTCTGCTATGTCAGTAAGCTGATTGCTGCACAAATACAACTTCTGTAAACTAGAGAACTGGGTAAGTACTCCATCCTCAGTTTTGGCAAGTTCGCTGAATGATGTCATATCATTCTCTGATAAATCCAAAGTACTAGAAGTAAATGCTGAGTAAAAGGAAAGACAACTCCTGTCTATTCTGTATATAGATATGTCTGAAATGAGAAATATCAGTTATTGATTTCTGTTTGTTTGTTTTAATGGTGTTTAATGACACTTTCAACACAGCAAGAACAAAGAAACAAGAAAAAGATGAAAACACAAAAGAAAAAATGTCGATGGGATTTAATCATTATCATCTTATCGTCCGGAAACCAGCTGTTTACAATTTACTATGTCAAGAGTCACTGTGACCTTGACCTTTAACCTAGTGATTCCAAAATAAATAGGGCTCTTTCTTGCACCAATGCCAACCTACTTCATGAACGTAGGTGGAACCACTGTCAAATTATCATCTGGAGACCAATTGTTTATGATTTATTATGTTCATGATCACTGTGCCCTTGACCTTTGACTTAGCGAGGTCAAAATGAATAGTGGTCTTCCACTCACCTTGGCCAACCTACCTATGAAGTTTCGTGAATGTGGGTCAAACAATTATCAAGTTATCATCTGGAAAACAGATGTTTACGATTTACAATGTTGAAGGTCACTGTGACCTTGACCTTTCACCTAGCGTGTACATAATAAATAGGGTTCTTCCTCTCACTGATGCCAGCCAACCTATGAAGTTTCATGAAAGTGGGTCGAACCATTACAAAGTTATCATCCGGAAACCAACTGTTTTGATTTAGTATGTTTATGGTCAGTGACCTTGACCTTTGACCTAGTGAGTCCAAAATACATAGAGTTCTTCCTCTCAAGAAGTCCAACCTACATATGAAGTTTCATGAATGTAGATTGAACCATAGTCAAGTTATCATTCGGAAACAATTGTTTACGATTTACTATGTTCAAGGTCACTGTGACCTTGACCTTTGACCTAGCAAGTCCAAAATAAATAGAGTTCTTCCTCTCAATGATGCCAACCTACCTGTGAAGTTTCATGACGTGGGTCGAACCTTTATCAAGTTATCGTTCGGAAACCAATTGTTTATGCCTGCCTGACTGCCCGCCCGCCCAACCGCCATTCATCAAACTATAAGTCGAGTTTGACTTCGTCAAAACTCGACTAAAAACAACACAATACAAATGTGGGTGTGTTCTGGGTGTCTATCTACCATTTTCTATCTATTTTTGGGCCTTATTGGTCCAATTTACAGCAATGCATTCTGTTGAATACAGGCCTGTTTTCAGGGGAGCAATTTATTCGCTCGCCTACTGCTCGCCTTAAAAAAAAAATAAGGAGGGCAAAAACTGGCCCGCCTAGCCTTAGAAAGTTAAAAAATTACTAATTTATATATTTTTTATACTTACCAAATACATGTCAAGTTCGAATATGGGTTCCGCCAGAGTATTTTTATTAGAGTTATACCCCTTTTTTGACTTAGAAATTTCAAGATTTGCGGTGTCCGGATGATAACTCCAGTTAGGATTATTTGATTGGAAAGGATTTTAGTATGTGACTTTCTGGGGGTAATAATACAGGTAAACTTTGAATATGGGTTCGGACTGATCATTTTTACTAGAGTTATGCCCCTTTTTCAACTTGTTTTTTTCGGGGGACATGTGGCCGAGTGGCCTTTTATTTTTTTTGCTATGTGATATTTTTCTATGCAATATCAACCCAATTCGACCGTAAACATGTTAATTTCAAAACAATAACAAAGATGAGCTGATTGCTCTTTCAAGCCTGTACTAACCAAATCACTCAAACATAAAAAAAATAGTCCAACTTTCCCACGATAACCAACTAATATTCTCAAAGAAATGTTCATATTAAATTGTATTGTTACAATTTATTGGAGAGTGCCAACATGCACTCTCCAATAGATGGTAACAAAACAATCATTGATGGACAAAATCTTGCTAAACTAAGGATCCCCTTGCTGGCAGAATTGTATCTTTGAAAAAAAGTTAAAAAATTTATAGTAATTTATATATTTTTTATACTTACCAATGACCCAGACATAGCTGGTGCTAACTCTTAAAATATAGGGCCAAACACAAATTTTGCCCCCCAATCCCCAAAATTTGCATCTAAAACTAAAGAAAACATGTCCTGAAAGGCCCTCCACACTTCGCCCCTACTGCGCATGCGCAGTGTCAAGGAAGTTCCGAAATTGGCGCCATTTATCATTCTAATAACCAGTGCCTGGTAAGCGCTATGTACTCAGCGGGGAGGCAAGAGTTCCCAACTCCTGGGAGGGCCATCCCCGTCTGGGTCATTGGTAAGTATAAAAAATATATAAATTACTATAAATTTTTTAACATTTTTATACTGTACCAATGACCCAGACATAGCTGAATAGTAAAAAGGCTGGAGGGCCAAGGACATAGAGCAAAATGGAATAGGCCTTACATGTATCTTTCTTATTTATGATAAATTAGAAAGATACAACACCTTCCAAAAATTGAGCTTCATACATCCATGTACTCTATTAATATCCAATAATCCTTATACTAATAATTTTTAAAGTAAGCCAATAATAAAGTAAGTCTAGAGAATAGAGACTCTTATACTTCTAAAAGTGTGTGAGAATTGCATAATCATGTCCGTTGACATATGCAATATTCAAAAGCTATACTTTAAAAACTAAGACTTGAATGAATTTTATAAACTTAAACTTCTCACTAAACAACCATCCCAATAACAGCTCAGAATTACTAACTCCGGAGGAGGTATCCCCTTGTTTTCATAGTAAAAACAGGTGACCCAAGGGAACACCCTCCCCCCCCCCCCCCCCCCTTTTTCTTGCCCTGGGTCAAATAGCCCAGAGCGAAGAGGGCAGCCGAACGGAGACACTGCCGAAACAGACAGCCTACCTAGCTATAGTAGCAACTGTTAAGTGAATGACATTCTGAGCAGTAGATAATAGACCTAACAATAGAGGCCTCCAGAAATGGACTCGATATTTCTGAGATAAAATTCATGAATGGATGGCTGAGCGCAATGAGAAGCCTTCAAAAATCTATAATAGCAACACTATTAATGTAAGCCCAAGAAGTAGAAGAACTCTTACTTCATGAGCCGAAATCTTAAGCACAACTGCTAAGCTAATGATATACCATAAGCAGTACGCTAGTTAATAGAATCCATTAACAATAAAATGGAGCGTAACGTCCTTCTACTAGACATCAAAGACAGAAGAAGCTTACGCCCTTGTAATAAACAGATATCTGTTTATAAATACATAAACTGTACCCGGAAAGAGTAAAGGCCTATGCCCATACGAAGACGGAAGGACCTTAAAATAATAGGTTCCGGATAATAGGAGCCTAACTCTTATGCAACAATCCAACCTAAATAGTAACGGAAGTATTGATTCCGAAACTATGAAAGTGAAAATCATCCATCGATAGTGCATGAAACTCACTGACTCTACAGTAAAAGAGAAACCAACAGAATTACTGTCTAAAAGGTCAGAATTTGAAAACTACTGTTTCCAGAGGCTCAAATGATTACTTAGCTAAATAAGAACCGAAGTTAAAATCCGTATAGGAATTTAATCTAAAGATTCTAAGTCTATTTATCAAAAAGTTACTAACTGACTTAGATAAAGAGACAAAAGACTCAATTGTAAACTATAGTAGAGTGCATAGGTATGAGGTAACATAAACCTATAACCTAAATAACACAGGCTGCAGTAGATCTTGTGAAACAAGTATACTAAAAAATAGCAATGAGTAGTATGGAGGGATCAACCATATGAACATAATGATCCCTACACCACGACGGAAGAGCCTCCACTTTAGTCGCATAGAATAGCGAAGAAGAGGATCTCCTATAGTAAGAAATCGCGTCCAAAGCTCGTCCAGTACAGTGCTTACAATGCAATACGGACCACACAATGGAATACATGAAGGTTGCGACCTTGCTGGTTGTGATAAAGATGACACGATTTACCCAGTGAAAAAAGATCCTCACATAGAGGAAGATTTCACGTTAAGATCCACAGTAGACAAGAGAGTAAATTACTCATGATCTCTGTGAAGATAGAGATGCTATCAACAGAAATGTATTGTGGTTGTTTATCTTAGCAATACCTTCTAAAACAACAGCGCCGGAGGATACGCGTATCCTATCATTCCGTCCTATAGATCAATAGAGCGTTAACAGTATTAGCTCAGAGATCTGGACAAGCCAACACATACGTCTGCAATTGATTAGCAAGCTGTGTCATAAAAAAAAAAACATCATTGGGCGCTCCCATAGATAGCAAATCTGATTAAATACTTGTTTGTTGAGAGTCCATTCTGACAGCAACAAGCGACCCGTAAGAGAACGGGAGTGCGATAAAACAATCAGACGACCCAGAATATGACGGACCAAAACTGAACTTGGTGTACTATAACCAACAGACGGATTCTTTCCATTAAATTGAATAACGGAAACGAAAGAGTGCCTCCCTGGTTCCGGAGATACGCCACTACTGTCGAATTAAAGGACAGGAATTTGGGCATGCGTTTCTGAATAATGTTCATGCAATGACATAAAGCAAGCCTAAAAAACATTATTCCGCGGAAGTTAAACTGATAGCTAAAAGACTGCGGAACCCAAAGACCCTGGCACTTCGAATCCGTAGGGATCAGTATATATCCCAATCTGTTTGACTGGCAACCGTCATAACAGCCACACTCGGGTCCGGCAACTGCGGCGGCACTCTCTGAGTCAACCACCGAATGTTTGCCCCAGTCTGAATCTCTTGTAACACTAGATAGACAAGAGAATGTATAAATCAAGCAATTCATGGATTGCCGGAAAGTTGCCGTCGAAGAGAAGCTCCTCCGAGAACGAAGCGACTCTGAGAGAGTTCTTAACCTACTATCCACGCGTGGATGTAGCTAGGGCTGCATCACGTCTAACCAACTCCAATCAGCCACTGAAGGGCGGAGTTATACGTGAACAAACTACTGCCCTCAAAAGAAATTACATTGAGAATAATATCCCGTAAATCTTTTCTTGAAGACGTAATGATAACGCCTCAGTAAGGCGGATTACGTATAATAAAGCGTCTAAGTTAAGTCTACTATACATAATGTCGTTCCCAACATTGAAATTGGAAAAGACATAAACGGCGAAAAAGAATATATGCAGTCTTTAATCACCGTCTAGACGCATATGAACTCTCGGTATGCCCTGCTCTGCCAAAATAAACTATATGTAAAAAAGATAAAATGGCAGAAATGAGCCACGCGGACAAGAAACTAAACTATCATGCTTAGTAGCAGGCTTGTATATATATAAATATATAGCGTCAAAAAATAAAATACATGTTGTAATGACAATATTGGACTGCGTCGGTAAGTCAGGGACAAAGTCCCTGTACCGATCGAAAAATCCGAGTCCAATGACGCTATAAGTCTCTTATCCAAGATCGCAGCAATGAAGTCCGAAAAATAATCACTGGAAGAAATGCCAGAAGATATGAAAGGCATCTTCCGATACTACTAAAGGGAAAACTCGAAATCTTTCGAATCCCTTTCGCCATCCTGTCGGACCCTATAAAGCGTTCGGTCGTCCGTAGCTTGATGCAACCGCGGACCGCACCGACCCAGCGCCGTCGGATAATTCCTGATTCGACCGAGAAACCGTCAATTGCTGGGATGCTGCGAAACAACTGTGCTAACTCGGATAGCACGTCCGTCACTGAGGCCTGAGGAGCAGCGGTCTTACGATGCATTGCCGCAGGAAGCTCCGAGATCGTTACCCCGTGCATACTTCCAATATGCGAGCGAACGGAGTGTATAGGCCTCGTGTCCCTTGGCTACCGGATGGCGCGACCTATTCGCTGTGGAATCACTGAATGCCGAAACTGATCGGATACTCGAGGTCACGTAGCCAATGTGCGGTCGTGTGCCCTGCTGTGA
Organism: Pictodentalium vernedei; assembly: GCA_031216915.1. Taxonomy (NCBI): domain Eukaryota; kingdom Metazoa; phylum Mollusca; class Scaphopoda; order Dentaliida; family Dentaliidae; genus Pictodentalium; species Pictodentalium vernedei. Next base: position 854,852,433 of record CM062296.1, on the reverse strand, counting down.
GGATGAGGAAGCATTAAAGACAGTCTCTCGGACTGTCAATATAACGGAGCGTCCCGAGCAACGGACATATGCTCCGAATGTAAAATATCTGAACCACAACATGCGGTCCCCTATGTTGTTGGCTTCCTCCGATCTGTCCTCAATCTGCCGTCACTGGGTGAGTACTAAAGTAATTAAAGTGCTCGCATCACCCAAATCTCCTTCCTAGACCGCAACGGACGAACCCGGCAGCCGAACCATTCGATGAATGTACGCTACACCGGGTGAGCTAGCGAATGTCACTCCGTAAGCGATAGACATATTCCATGAGCACTTATTGCCGCTAACTCTTCATTAACTATGACGACAGAGGCACACTTTTGAAAGACATCTCCATAACTCTTCGAATAAGAAACCAGAAATGCTTGGATAGCAAGCATAAAATAATAATATATATAGCGTCGTTCAATAATTCGATAGTTTGTGACATTATTGGACTATGTCGGAACTGAGGGACGATGTCCCTGAACCGAACCAAAAATTTCTAAGTCCACCGACGCTATCAGTTTTTCTTATCCGGCATCGCAGCATATGTTGTTCCGAAAGGGAAAGCTTGAAATCCACCGAATCCCTTTCAGTATCCCGTCGGACCGGATGAAAATTTTCGGACGTCCGTACCCGCTTCCGGGGAGCGTCCCGACCCAGCATCGTCGGATAAAATATATGCGACAGATTCAGTTGATGCTGGGATGCTGCGATAAACTGTGCTATTAAGGAAAGCACGTCCGTTCCCGAGGCCTGTGCAGTAGCGGACTTACGATGCATTGCCGCTGGAAGCTCCGTGTACGTTGACTCCCGCACACTTCCTATGCAAACGTCCGGAGTCTGCAGGCCTCGAGTCCCCGGCTACCGACCCAGCGCTGTCGGATAAATCTCGATCCGACACCGTTTCTGTCGGCTGCTGGGATGCTGCGATAAGCTGTGCTATGTGCACAAGAATGTCCGGCGTCGAGACCTGCGGAGGCGCAGACTATCGCTGCTTCGCCGAGGGCAGCTCCGCATCAGATGGCTCCCGCATACTTTTCCTATGCGAACGTCCGGAGTCCATCGGTCTCGAATCCCTGGCTGCCGGATGGTGTGACCTGGTCGCCGAAGAATCCTTGATCGGCGAAGCTGGTAATATATCGGCGGTCACGCAGCCAAGGTGCGGTCGTGTGCGCTGACGAGAAGAGGAAGCCTTAGCAGTCTCAGCGGACTGCCTATACAACGGAGCGTCCCGAGCGACGGACGTATGCTCCGCTAACGACACATTTGTACCACAACATCTGGGGCCAGATGTTGTTGAACGAGAGAGGGGCCTCTCTCGCTTGCCGTCCGGATGGACCGGAACGAGCTATGAACCAGACTAAAAGGCTTCCTCCGTTCTCCCTCCGATCCGCCGTCACTGGGTGTGCATTAAGTTAATTTTATAGTGCTCGCATCACCCCAAAATTCCTTCTAGACCGCAACGGACGAACCCGGCTGCCGAACCATTCGGTGAATGGACGCTACACCGGGCGAGCTAGCGGACGTCAAAGGCCGTCGAACCTACTAGGGTCCTCTTAGGCAATTGGCGTATTACATGAGCACTTTTCCGCTAGCCCTTCATTAATTGTGACGACGGAGGCACACTGTTGGAAGACATCACAGATACATCACCCTAATCTTGATCGTCTGAAATAGAAATTGATAAAGTAGAGTGACCCTGCGGGGAAAGGACCGGAGTGTCCAAATCCCCAACAACATACCGTGACATACGCTTCCCATATTGTCATCGAAATCATACGATACAGAACAGGAGTTAATGCGAGTACACTGACCACATATAGAATGATAATAAGGTCAGAGGAAGACTTCCTCTTAAAACAATTGATCAATATCCTTTCAATGTGAAAAGAAAACAAGTCCTGGTACTCGCACTAACCCCTGGCAATCAAAATACATAATAATAATATGATCCATTAATATAGAAAAAATAATTGAAAACAAAATATTTTGAAAAAATATTTTTTCAGAACAGCCCAAGTTTCTGAAAAGTAACGTTGAGCCCCAATGGATCCCAAGCCTAAGTGTGGACAAAAATTTTAAAAATATTTTAAACAATTTATTCAACACTTACGAACAATAATAATGTATCTAGTTATGATTAAAATAACATAAAGATATTATTATTTAGAAATCCCCCCCTCACACAGAGGGCTGTTGTAAATGTAAACAATGAGTGTAAAAACACTAAAATAAGACTCCAGGCACCCAGGCCCGAAATCAGTTACCAAAAATACACCATCTGATGCAAAACAGAGACTTCCAGGGAAGAAACTGCAGAACATCAGATGGTAGATGCAGAACACAACGCCTAACCACCCGTAGGTGAAGACGTAAACATGGGGAAAGAACAGAATTCATTCTGTTATTCAGCTAAAACTCCCAAGAAATTTTAGTAATAATAATTACAGAAACTATGCCAAAAGCATGGGAGAATAGCAAGGGGGAACTTAAAGGACAGGGAGAGAGGAAAAACACTTGAAAAAACAGTGTAACTAAATAATCAGAATGACAACAAAATGGCTGCTGCCTTGAAAATAGGTAACTTAACATAATTTCATTAAAAAATTTTAAGTTACAGCCCTGATAATATTCTGTCACACATTCTTTTCCTCTCCTCCTTTTCTATCCTCCTTAGAATCACCATTTCACTAATATTTATGTGTCTGGCATCATTTAAACTGAGATTTAAAAGCACAAAGATCAGTCAGATGTTAACTGATGAAGGGCCAAACTTAGAATGATAAATGGCGCCAATTTCGGAACGTCCTTGACACTGCGCATGCGCAGTAGGGGCGAAGTGTGGAGGGCCTTTCAGGACATGTTTTCTTTAGTTTTAGATGCAAATTTTGGGGATTGGGGGGCAAAATTTGTGTTTGGCCCTATATTTTAAGAGTTAGCACCAGCTATGTCTGGGTCATTGGTACAGTATAAAAATATACCTGAGTTACAAATCGGTGTTGAAAAATAATTTAGCACCTCTACCAGTTAAAAGCTTCATATACAGTGGATGTGATCAAAATTTTCTTTCAAGTCTTTGCAGGTTGTCGGTAGATAATCCTGTCGGGACACAAATTCTCTTACCAACAAAAAGGCTATAATTTCATTTCTATTCAGAAGCTTGGCATTCTTAAAAATGCAGGAGGGCTAAAAATCGCGCCCCTTGCATGGCCTAGGAGCGTGATTAACTCTCCTTAAGCTTACTGGAGCTAAAAAAGTGGCAAAATGAAGCTTTACTATCAATGAATTCTGCCTTGTGGGCTTTGTACATTTTATTTAATGTTGCTAACAAGGTAGTCTCTGTGATACTGCTACACTGCCCCTCCCACACCTCCAGGCCTTGGTAAGGCCTGGAGGTGTGGAAGGGGCAGTGTGGCCGTCTTACAGAAAGCAACACAGCAGGGATTTGAGAAAATGTGGGTTATTATATTTTTATACTGTACCAATGACCCAGACTTAGCTGGTGCTAACTCTAACAAAACCAGGGCCAAACACAAATTTTGCCCCCCAATCCCCAAAATTTGCATCCAAAACAAAAAGAAATCATGTCCTATAGGACCTCCATACTACGCCCCCACTGCGCATGCGCAGTGTCAAGGACGTCCCGAAATTGGCGCCAATTATCATTCTTACTGGCAGTGCCTGGTCAGCACTATGTACTCAGCGGGGAGGCAAGAGTTCCCAACTCCTGGGAGGGCCATCCCCGTCTGGGTCATTGGTAAGTATAAAAAATATATAAATTACTATAAATTTTTTAACATTTTTATACTGTACCAATGACCCAGACTTAGCTGAATAGTAAAAAGGCTGGAGGGCCTAGGACATAGAGGAAAATCCAATAAGCTCAACTATATAATAAAGAGGTAACCCCTTAAGGAGAAAAGGAGTATTAGGCTTTACATGTATCTTTCTTATTTAATATTAAATTAGAAAGATACAATACCCTTAATAATTGAGCACAATAATATTCATGTTCTCTATTAACATCCATTATAACCCTTTATACTAATTATTTTTAAAGTAAGCCAATAAATAAAGTTAGTCCAGAGAATTGAGACTCTTTATATTCTTTTAAAAGTGTCCGAGGATTGTATATTAATGCCCGTTTGACACTTGACATATACAAATGCTTCACACCGAGCTACACTTTAAAAATAAGACATGAATGAATTTTAACATTAATATTACACTTTAAAACCATCCCGGAGGCGACTCAGAAATACTGACTTTGGAGGAGGCATTCCCTTGCTTTTCACTATAAAGTAGGTGACCTAAGGGAACACCCCCCCCCCCCCCCTTCCCCTTGCCCTGGGTCAAATAGCCCAGAGCGAAGAGGGCAGCCGGACGGAGTCACTGCCGGAACAGAAAGCCTGCATAACTATAGTTGCAACTGTTTAGTGGACGACATTCTGAGCAACAGATAACGGACCTAAACAATGCAGGTCTCCAGAAATGGACTCAATATTTCTGAGATAAAAATTTGTGAATGTGGATGGCTGAGACCAATAAGCAGCCTTCATTAAATCTGTAATAGCAACACTATTAGCATAAGCCCAAGAAGTAGCAAGAGCTCTTACTTCATGAGCGGAAATCTTAAGCACAGATTGCTGAGAAGATAAACTCTCATAAGCAGTACGGATAGTTAATTGAATCCATCTAGCAATAGAATGGACCGAAATGTCCCTTCTATTAGGCATCAAAGACAGAAAGAAACGTTTCCGTCCCTTTCTGATAAACTGAGATCTCTGTTTATAGATACGTAACGCTCTAACAGGACAGAGTAAAGGCCTACGCCCGTCTGAAGACGGAAGAGCCTTAATAACAATAGGTTCCGGATATTTATTAGGAGCCTGATTCTTAGCTAAAAAACCCACATTAGTAGTGAAGGTGATAGAGTTCCCGACACTACGATAGTGAGAATCATCCACCGACAGTGCATGAAGCTCACTGACTCTTCTAGCAGAAGAGAAAGCTAAGAGAAAAGCTGTCTTATAAGATAAGAATTTGAAATCTACTGTCCCAAGAGGTTCAAATGGCTTTTCCTTCAATTTAAGAAGAACCCAAGCTAAATTCCATTTAGGAATTAATCTAAGAGTTCTGGGTCTATTTATCGAGAAGTTTCTAACCAACTTAGATAAAGAGACATTAGATCCAATTTGTAAACTATCATGATGTGCATAGGTATCAGATAACATAGACCTATAACCCTTAATAGTAACAGGCTGCAGTTTGATTTCGTCAAACAAGTATACTAGAAAGTTTGCAATGTCTGGTATAGAGGGATTAAAAATATCTACAGAATGATCCGTACACCAACGACGAAAAACCTTCCACTTAGCCGCATAGTTTAGCGAAGAGGAGGTCCTCCTACAGTTAGAAATTGCGTCCACTGCTCGTCCTGTAAAGTGCTTGCCATGCAAGAAGGACCGCACAACGGAAAAACAGAATCTTGCATTGAGATTGTTTTATCTTTAGCAATACTTGTTGAATTAACGGCGCTGGAGGATACGCATATCCTATCATTCCGTCCCAAGGGATCGACAGAGCGTCTACTGCAAATGCTCTTGGATCCGGACACGGAGACACATACGTCTGCAACTGATTGTTGAGATGTGTCGCAAATAAGTCTATCATTGGCCGTTCCCATTGGTAGCAAATCTGATTGAATACTTGTTTGTTGAGAGTCCACTCCGACGGCAACAAGCGACCCTTTCGTGAAAGGGAGTCTGCTAGCACATTCAGACGACCCGGTATGTGACGGACCGAAAGAAGAACCTGATGTTCTAGCGCAAACAGAAGGATTCTTTCCGTTAGACTGAACAACGGAACTGAATGAGTGCCTCCCTGATTCCGTATATACGCCACTACTGTCGTATTGTCGGATAGAATTTGGACATGAGCATTGTGAATAATGTCCATCCCATGACGTAACGCAAGCCAAATTGACATCATTTCCTTGATGTTTATGTGCTTGCACAGGAATTGCGGATCCCAAAGACCCTGGCATCTCGAATCCGTTGGGATCAATGATGCACCCCAACCTGTTTGACTGGCATCCGTCATAATGGTAAAACTCGGATCCGGCAACTGAGTTAACCACTGAATGTTTGCCCAAGTCTGAATCTCTTGTTTCACTTGATCTGACAAGAGAACGTCTACGTCGAGCGAATGAATTTTCACACTCCAATTCTGAGTCAAGAAAATTTGGAGAGGACACGTGCGTAACCGCCCCATCGGAATGAGATCCGCAGCGGCTCCGCACAGACCTATCAGTCTCATAAATTCTCTCGCTGTGACTTTGTCTGCGTGCAGACAATAGCGAGCGTAACAACTGACTAATTTCGCTCTGGTTAACGGCAGACGAACGAGATTGTTGTGCATCTCGAAGCTCATTCCCAGATGAGTGAATGACTTGGATGGCACCAGATCCGACTTCTCCTCGTTTACTATAAAACCGAGACGTCGGAGCAATAGAAGTAGATTCTGAACATCGTTCTGAAGCGTTAACTCGTTGCCGTACCTCTGAAGAATGTCGTCCAGGTAGGCCGACGTTACCGCAGACGAATGAGCTCGGAAATAGATCATTACCGAGTTCATTACCCGAGTGAAAGCCCAGGGTGCTAGATTCAGTCCGAAGCACATCGCCCGGAATTGATACACCACTCCTAGGACTGCGAAGCGTAAATACTTTCTGAATGTCGGATGTACCATGACGTGAAAGTACGCATCTTTGAGATCTATGCTTGTTGCATAATCGTTCACCCGAATACTCGCTCTGACCGACCGAATCGTCTCCATATAAAATTTCGGAGCGACGATCAGCTTGTTTATCCAGCTCAAATCTATGACTGGACGGAACGAGCCGTCTGGTTTCGGAACCAGAAACAGATGGCTGTAGAATCCCGGAGTCTCCTGGTTTTCTACGACCTCTACCGCGTTCTTCATTGAAAGAGACTGCACCTCTGATAATAGAGCGTCCCTTTTCTGCGGATTTGACGGAAGTTGAGTCCACTTTGGACTTCGAGTTAATGGAGGCTTTCGTTTGAAGGATATCTTTAGGCCTTCCGAAGTCACTCCTCTCACCCAAGGGTCGTCCGTAATCGACGCCCATTCTTGTGAAAAGCTTGACAACCTTCCGCCAACCGGTACGCGATAGAGGTTTAAGCCATCACCTCCTGGACCTGCGAGGCCTGCGGTAGGAGAAACCACGTCCTCCACGACCCGCACCTCGTCCCGTCGACCTCGGGCGTCCGACCGGCTGTCCCGGCCCGAAGGACGTCCCGAACGAGAGTCGCTACCCTGACGGTCTCTAGAATAAGACCAAGAGGACGCACCGGAACCTCTATAGGAACCTCTCTTGGGCGCATTAGACCCAGAAGTGCCTGTCTTATTCTTGTCTGCCGTATCCGACTTCTTAGAAGCAGATTTGAACAACAGAGAATCCGAAGCTTTCTTTGCAATTTTATCATAAATAGCAGAAAGCTTGCCGTCAAAGAGAAGTTCTCCAGAGACCGAAGCGACTCTAAGAGAGTTCTTCACCTTAGTATCCACAAGTGTGGATGTAGCTAGGGCTGCGTCACGTCTAACCAACTCCAGGTTTGCCACTGAAAGGGCAGAGTTACACATGGAATAAGCTACTGCCCTTGAAAGAAGTCTTAAAGAGGATTGTATATCCTGAAATTCTTTCCCTTGAAGGCGCAGTGATAACGCCTTAGTAAGGTGATCTGCATAAGATAAGGCATCTAAATTGGCTCTGTTAGACGAAATAGCTGTTTCCAACACCGCGGTTGGAATAGAAGCCGACGACGGTAATGATAGCTCTAAGTCTTCCACCTCGTCGTCCATACGCAGAGGAACTCTCGGAATACCCTGTCCTGCCGTGTCGAATTTATTCCTTGCATTAATGAAAGGCAGGTTGAGAGTATTGGCGGACAAGAAACCTGCTTTCCCCATCTTGGAAGCAAGTTTAAATATAGCGTCGTTCAATAATTCAAATGTTCTTGTAACATTATTGGACTGCGACGGAAACTCGGGAGCGATGTCCCTGAATCGCTCAAAAAATTCAGAGTCCAATGACGCTATAATCCTCTTGTCCGGAACCGCAGCAGTCTGGCCCGACGGAACAACTTGAGGGAGAAAGTGCCGGATGAAGTCCACGGCAGCTTTATGTTGTTCCGAAAGGGATAGCTCCAAATCATCCGTATCCCTTTCACCATCCGGTCGGACCTCATGATGCTCCCGGTCGTCCGCCCCCGATGCTTTGGCGGAGCGTACCGACCCAGCGCCGTCGGATAATTCCCGATCCGACACCGTTTCTGTCGGCTGCTGGGATGCTGCGATAAGCTGTGCTATCTGCACAAGAATGTCCGGCATCGAGACCTGCGGAGGCGCTGTCTTTCGCTGCTTCGCCGAGGGCAGCTCCGCATCAGATGGCTCCCGCATACTTTTTCTATGCGAACGTCCGGAGTCCATCGGCCTCGTGTCCCTGGCTGCCGGATGGTGTGACCTGGTCGCCGAAGAATCCTTGATCGGCGAAGCTGGTAAGATATCGGCGGTCACGCAGCCAAGGTGCGGTCGTGTGCGCTGACGAGAAGAAGAAGCCTTAGCAGTCTCCGCGGACTGCCTATACAACGGAGCGTCCCGAGCGACGGACGTATGCTCCGCTTGCGACACATTTTGTACCACAACATCTGGTCCCAGATGTTGTTGTACGAGAGAGGGGCCTCTCTCGCTCGCGGCCCGGCTGGACCTGGACGAGCTAGGAACCGGACTCAAAGGCTTCGTCCGATCTCGCTTACTATCCGCCGTCACTGGGTGTGCACATTGAATGTTTATAGTGCTCGCATCACCCAACATTTCCTCCTGGACCGCATCGGACGAACCCGGCTGCCGAACCATTCGGTGAAGGACGCTACACCGGGCGAGCTAGCAGACGACATTTGTTTAATCTCCATGAGCACTTTTGCCGCTAGCTCTGAATTCATTTGTGATGACGGAAGCGCACTTGCAGAAGATAACATGGAAACATCACCCTGTTCTTGTTCCTCTGAAATAGAAACTGAGAGAGTAGAGTGACCTTGCGGAGAAAGAGCCGGCATAGCCCTTTCTCCAGTAACAACATACCGTGACACACGTTTCCAATGTTTGTCATCCCAATATTGACATATAGAACAGGGATTAGTGCGAGAACACTGACTACAATTAATACAATGATCATGAAAGTCAGAGGAAGATTTCTTCCTATTACAATTTGAACAATATCCTTTCATTGTGAAAAGTCAATAACAAGTCCTAGTTACTCGCACAAACCCCTGACACAAAGATACATAATGACAAGATCCATTAATAAATGAAAAAACAATTGCAAATCAAAATAATTATGAAAAAATATTTTTTCAGCGAAGCCCAAGTTTCTGAAAAGTAACGCTGAGCCCCGATGGATCCGATGGCAAAGTGTGGTCAAAAATTTTAAATTTATATTAAATAATTAATGAGACACTTACGGATAATATAAATGTATCTTATAGTGAGATAAACTACACCAAAGGCAAACAGCCGCCCTCAAAAAAGGCTGTTGCCAATTAAACAAAAAGTGTAAAACACCAGAAAACATGACTCCAGGCACTGAAAAAACTGGCCCGAAATCAGTCATCAAAATTACACTCTATCTGATGCAAGACAGAGACTCCCAGGGGAGAATCTGCAGAACATCAGATGGAAGATGCAGAACACAACGTTTATACACCCATGGGTGAAAACGTAACTATGGGGAAAATAACAGAAAACATTCTGTAACCAAGCAACTCTCCCAGGAGAATTTTAGAAATGAACTTTCTCAAAAATATGCCAAAAGCATGGGAGAATTGCAAGGGGGGACTTAGAAGGCCAGGGGAGAGGAAACACTGAATAAGCAGGGCAACATTTTAGCAAGAATGACAACAAGAGGCCCATGCCTCGAAAATAGCCAACTTAACATAATTTCATAAAAAATTTTAAGTACAGCCCTGATTATTATTTGTCACTCCCTTTTCCTCTCCTCCTTCTATATCCTCCTTAGAATCACCATTTCTCCAAAAATTACGTGTCTGGCATCCTTTAAACTGAGATTTACAAGCACAAAGATCAGTGAGATGTTGACTGATGAAGGGCCAAACAGAGAATGATAATTGGCGCCAATTTCGGGACGTCCTTGACACTGCGCATGCGCAGTGGGGGCGTAGTATGGAGGTCCTATAGGACATGATTTCTTTTGGTTTTGGATGCAAATTTTGGGGATTGGGGGCAAAATTTGTGTTTGGCCCTGGTTTTGTTAGAGTTAGCACCAGCTAAGTCTGGGTCATTGGTACAGTATAAAAATATAATAACCCACATTTTCTCAAATCCCTGCTGTGTTGCTTTCTGTAAGATGGCCACATTGCCTCTCCCACACCTCCAGGCCTTACCAAGGCCTGGAGGTGTAGGAGGGGCAGTGTAGCAGTATCACAGAGACTACCTTGTTAGCAACATTAAATAAAATGTACAAAGCCCACAAGGCAGAATTCATTGATAGTAAAGCTTCATTTTGCCACTTTTTTAGCTTCAGTAAGCTTAAGGAGAGTTAATCACGCTCCTAGGCCATGCAAGGGGCACGATTTTTAGCCCTCCTGCATTTTTAAGAATGCCAAGCTTCTGAATAGAAATGAAATTATAGCCTTTTTGTTGGTAAGAGAATTTGTGTCCCGACAGGATTATCTACCGACAACCTGCAAAGACTTGAAAGAAAATTTTGATCACATCCACTGTATATGAAGCTTTTAACTGGTAGAGGTGCTAAATTATTTTTCAACACCGATTTGTAACTCAGGTATTTTTTTTCAAAGATACAATTCTGCCAGCAAGGGGATCCTTAGTTAAGCAAGATTTTGTCCATCAATGATTGTTTTGTTACCATCTATTGGAGAGTGCATGTTGGCACTCTCCAATAAATTGTAACAATACAATTTAATATGAACATTTCTTTGAGAATATTAGATGGTTATCGTGGGAAAGTTGGACTATTTTTTTTATGTTTGAGTGATTTGGTTAGTACAGGCTTGAAAGAGCAATCAGCTCATCTTTGTTATTGTTTTGAAATTAACATGTTTACGGTCGAATTGGGTTGATATTGCATAGAAAAATATCACATAGCAAAAAAAATAAAAGGCCACTCGGCCACATGTCCCCCGAAAAAAACAAGTTGAAAAAGGGGCATAACTCTAGTAAAAATGATCAGTCCGAACCCATATTCAAAGTTTACCTGTATTATTACCCCCAGAAAGTCACATACTAAAATCCTTTCCAATCAAATAATCCTAACTGGAGTTATCATCCGGACACCGCAAATCTTGAAATTTCTAAGTAAAAAAGGGGTATAACTCTAATAAAAATACTCTGGCGGAACCCATATTCGAACTTGACATGTATTTTTACCCCAGAAAGTCACATACCAAAATTCTTTCCGATCAAATAATCCTAACTGGAGTTATCATCCGGACACAGCAAATATTGAAATTTCTGAGTGGAAAAAGGGGCATAACTCTAATAAAAATAATCTGGCCAAACCCATATTCGAACTTGACCTGTGGTTTGGGCTAAGAAGGTCAAATACCAAAATTGGTTCCAATCAAATGATCCAAACTGGAGTTATCGTGGGGACACCAAGTGGGATGGATGCATAGATGGACGCACAGACGGACGCACGGACGGACACCGCTGATTCCTATAGTCCTCCAAAAAATTTTTCGGGGGACAAAAAAGAAAAACTGCATAAGCATTCAAGAAAAATAAAATTTTCAGATCCACACTCATGAGATAATTCCCGATATTCACTAAAATGATCGGTTCGATATGGCCATTGGTGCTGAAAATGACCTCAAACACCAATAAAAATATTATCCTATCAAAATGTCCATCTATCTGTCTGTATTAGGCCACACAAAATAAATTAATTGATTCTCAGGCAATTTTGTTTTCAAATCAGTGAGGGAGGGAGGGTTTCATTTTCAATTTTTATTTTACGAAAAGTGAGTAAACATGGAGAGGATTTCAGCTGTCTTTTTACACACAGAAATATAAGAAGTGCATATTTATATAAATAATTCATTTTTAATTTGAAAAAAAAAATATTCCTCTAAAAACAAACTGTGTGTACTGCAATTCAAAGGCTTCATATTCTTTTGATGCTCTTCATATTATCTTTGGAGTAAAAGTATTTTATCTATGGGGATTTGACTTATTACAATTTATGGGAGAGTGCTGTAGGCACTCTCCCATAAATTGTAACATGGCAAACATATTGGAGATGTAACTAAATAAATATGCATCAATCAAAAAATGTAAAACATTTCAGGTCTCCCCGAGTTTATACAGTGGAGCCCACTTAATTGGATATCTCTTAACTGAATAACCCTGTTAATTGAATATAATTTCCCAACACAAAACCATTTACCATACCTCCAGTACAAATTTAACCTGTTAATTGAATATAGCTTATAGAGTAAACTCCTGTTAATTGAATAAAAAATCTTGTAACCTGTCGAGAAATTACACTGACTCTCCCCAGTTTTCCTTTCTTTATAGACCTATTTGGCCTCTGTACATCCAATACAGGCATTTAATCTATTATGTCTTGTTTGACAGAGCTCATGGAGCACTGTCAAACAAGATATAATAGAATAAATGCTAAATGTATTTCTAGAAAAGAGGAAAGTGACACAATACCTGTTAATTGAATACTCCTGTTAACTGAATAATTTTCAAAGGCAATGTGGCTATTCAATTAACAGGGTTCCACTGTATATACAAATATGGCTGATAAAAAGTTTATGTTAGTCTAAAAAAAAACATATATGTTCTTTATCTTATGCTGCTACACCTCTATACCAAAAATTAGTGAAATTGGAAATGTCACTTATGAGTTATAGGCAGAAAACTAATTATACACAATTTCCAACAAAAATGGCCATCAGTCAGCCATCTTGAATTTTTTTTTTGAAAGAATTGTCTGAATAATGCTGAAAAATTTGAAACAAAAGAGTCTAAGCATCTCTGACAAAACAGGACAGGCAGACAGGTGATAACAGGACAGGCAGACAGACAAACAGACAGATGGACGGAGTGCAATCCATAAGTTCACTTATGGTAACCCGTGGAGAACTAATAATTCAGCCCTATACCAGTTAAATAATTCTTGACTAATGGTGCTGAAAACATTGTCTACTAATATTGGAAGACACTGAAAGGCAATAAAAATGTCTAATGAGGGGGTTCAAATTCAATGAGGGATTTCCCGAGAATCAAAACACTTTTTTTTTTAGCCTTAGTTTCCTGCCTAATGATGAGAATAACATTACTAATACTCCACCTGATGAACATCTGTGAGCAGCTTTTTTCAAAGGAACTAAAGGCTGTGTACTTTGTGCAAAAGAAGCATATTTCTGATCTTCTTCCTAAAAATTATTTTTTAAATTATTAATGATATTTATTCAAATTAATTGCATGGGATAATTTTGTGTACAATCATGAGAATGGCCATCTTATGACCAGTCACTTTGCCAGTGAAAAGTATTCTATTAACTGAAGTACTCAATTAACAGAGATTAGGACATTTTCTGGTATTACAGAAATAAACTGAAAAGAGGCTTAATTTGCCTGAGAAAATATTTAATTAGCTTGCGAGAAGATCAAGAATTTTTAAAAGTCTGACAGATGGTAAATCGAAACATAACCTAAACCAAACATCTTTTCTGTAATAGATTAACTACAGTACATGGAGAGTGGATTGTAACGAAATCACCTGCGGAGTGGAGTTATCACCCAAGCTATAACTTTCAAAGTTTGTACATATCGACAAAAAACACAAGCAATGTTTCAGCCAATGGACCTCCGGGTTAAACCCGGAGGTCCATTGGCTGAAACTTTGCTGGTGCTGGTTGTGCTTTGCAATATATTTGCAATTATTGCACGGGTGGAATCTCCACTCTGTCGGTGATTTAGTGATAATACAATCTCCACGTACTGTATCTTTACTGGATGCACTGGGGGCCAAATAGGTCTATAAACAGACAATTTTTACAATATTTACCTACAAGGAACCTTCTGTCAAATGAATACTTCAGTCAGTAGAAGGTCGAGGTTGTAAATATTTACCTACAAATAACCATCTGTTGAATAAATACCCGAGTCAGTAGAAGGTCAAGGTTGTAAATATTTACCTACAAATAACCATCTGTTGAATGAATATCCAAGTCAGTAGAAGGTTAAGGTTATAAATATTTACCTACAAATAACCGTCTGTCGAATGAATACCTGAGTTAGTAGAAGGTCAAGGTTGTAAATATTTACCTACAAATAACGGTCTGTTGAATGAATACCCAAGTCAGTAGAAGGTCAAGGTTATAAATATTTACTCATAACCATCTGTTGAATGAATACCTGAGTCAGTAGAAGGTCAAGGTTGTAAATATTTACCTACGAATAACCATGTCATATGGATACCAGAGTCAGAAGGTCAAGGTTATGAATACTTACCTGCAAATAACCATCTGTGGAATGAATACCTGAGTCAGTAGAAGTTCAAGGTTGTAAATATTTACCTCCAAATAACTATCTGTGGAATGAATACCCGAGTCAGTAGAGGAGAAATACACTGATGAGTGTCCATGTCCTGCAGCCGAGTTCTTCCTCAACCAGGGGCCTAGAAAAGTTGGAGAAAATTATGAATTGTTACAAAACAGAAGAGTATAAGAAATATCAGAGAAAATTGTGAATATGTTTTTGGTGGGACCCAATGGGGTGATAACCCCCCCCCCCCCCCCCCTGGTGTTTGGGAAGGGTGCCAAGGTGGAGGGAGGAGGTCACAATTCCCACTGGTGTTCTGGAAGGGAGTCGGGGGGAGTGACAACTGTCCTTGCAAATTTAGAAGGGTGCCAAGGGGGGTCTCAGCTCTCCCTTGATATTCTGAAAGGATGCCCAGGGGTCTCAACACCCTTTGGTAATTTGGCACTGGGGCCAAGGAAGGTTCCTCCCCTATGCATTTATGTAATATGCCCAGCGGACTACATCTGCCCTTGTGTTGCTGGTGGTCTGAGGGAGTTGGGTCCAACTTCCCTTTGTGTTCTGTTTATGGGACCTGGGGGAATGGGTAACCTCCCCTTTAAACATTCTCTAAATTTTCAAGTGGGGGCTCAACTGTGCCACAATAAATACCCATTTGAAATATCAAAACTGTTTGAAATCAAATATATGGATTAATTCTTTGAATGTTGTTGGCAGATGTTGCCACCATTGCATCTGTGCTCTTGGCCACCAAAAATAGGGTTAATCTTGTCTCTGATCAACAAAACATATAAATATGATTAGTTATTTCATAAAAAATTTCCGGGCTTCATTCAATTGAATAGCTTCGTAGCAGTCATTACTAAATTTTCTGTAACAAATAAAGAAAATACTTATCAGGGTTAAGAATTAACAATGGCTAGAGGGATCCTACAGTACAGTTGCCGTGGATTGGTCATAATCCACACGTGGGCAGTTATGTCCATGCATGTCTTTACCAGGTAGTAAAAATCATCATCAGCAAAATTTTAATTAATGAAGCACCGGGTTGTACCTGGTGCTTCATTAATTAAATTTTTGATGATTATTTCTGTAATTAGTGTTTGGAATCTAATATTATTGTGTCCGTGGAAATATTGCCCACGTGTGGACAGTGACCAATCCATGGCAACTGTATTGTATCATGACTAGAGGGATCCTATCATGAACATCTGCTTCAATCACTGGATATCAGTTATTAATGGCTACTGGTCGAGGAGCCCACCACAAGCATATCTAAAAATCTACCACATCTAACAATGGCAAGAGGGAGCCTATCAAGAACATGTCAAATATATGAATTAACAATGACTAGAGGAAGCCACCATTAACATATTAAATGCATGGATTAAAGATGGCTAAAGGGAGCCTACAATAAACATATCGAATATATGGATTAACAATGGCTAGATGGAGCCCACTATGAACATATCGAATATATGGATTGAGAATGGCTAGAGAGAGCTTACCATGAACATATCTAATATATGGATTAACAATGGCTAGAGGGAGCCCATCATGAACATATCTAATATATGGATTAACAATGGCTAGAGGGAGCCCATCATGAACAGATCTAATATATGGATTAACAATAGGTAGAGGGAGCCCATCATGAACAGATCTAATATATGGATTAACAATAGCTAGAGGGAGCCCATCATGAACATATCAAATTTATGGATTAATAATGGCTAAAGGAAGATACATATATCAAGTTTTACAACCTTGTATTATATGATCTGATCCTTCTTCCGGTTATTAAGCCTAGGGCTGTCGCGATTATTCGATTAGTCGACTAACCGTCGACTATTGAAGTAGTCGACGTTTTTTATTTTTAGTCGATCGTCGTTCATTTTCAAGGTGGTACACGTCTACTACACGTCGGGGCTAAATTGCATTGTTTTGGGAGGTGAATGATCAATGAAGGTGAATAACTTTAAATATCTAACCATAGTTAACATTCATATCCGGAAGACTGTACGACTGTCACTGACTGTGTAAGAAAGAACACTCACAGTTACTCGAGAAGAATAGATTTTTCTGAATTTCTCCAGTCTTGTACACACGAATGCACCCACTGGAAAACCCAAAGCGCGGAAGTGACAAAATTATGACAAAAGTCAGAACGTCAGATCACTTCTCAAAGTTCGGAACTTCAGACTAAGATCCAATTTTAACAACTGACGAGGGAATGCATAGATCTCAATGTTCAAAATTTCGAGAAACTTATTGCAGAAAGGAAACATATGCAGGAACGTTCTTTGGTAAATTCATCGGCTTCAATCTAGTTCAAACTTGGACCCGCAGTCAGTAATATTATTTTTGGGGTTGGTACGTCCTACAGGACGTACCAACCCCAAAAATTATATTACGGACTGTGGCTCCAAGATTGGACTACATGTAGCTTCAGTCGGGACCGATTTGTTGTTCCCACAACCCCACTTCGTCTGAACACACTGGTGCCATTGTCATTTTCAGAATTTTACGAACAGAAGAATGATTTGCTAAAAAATCATGGGAAGCGACTATTAATCGACTAACCGTTGATTACTGGCCACGATTAGTCGATTACAAAAAATGATAGTCGCGACAGCCCTAATTAAGCCCATTAATTAAATATGGTAATGTATGACCATGCATTAACAGAAATAGTGCCAGGAGTACTTTAATGTACTTATGGCTTTTTACAGGGTTTTTGGATCATATAATAAATGAAATCTTCAACTCACCCCCAGTTTATAATGAAATGCACAAAACTCATCCAGTATATTATGTCTGGTCCTCAAGAACTAATTTAAACAAGCTATTAACTGAAAATAGAATATGTTTTCATTTTTGGAATTCACTTTAAAAAAAATACTAATAATCCAGTATAAGTATTTCCAATAGTTCCTTGAAACCTGCACCTAATGTAACAACATGTAACCAATTAACCCTCTGCATTTTAACAGCTTTAGACAATGCATATTTTCATGTAATGTGTGATATGGTAGTTACTAATATTTTATAACCAGGAAGTGTGACTAACCCTGTGCACTGCACAGGGTTAGTCACACTTTCTGGTCATAAAAAATTTTCATTTTTAACTGAGTGACTAACCCTGTGCACTGTAGCCTTATTGTAAATGTCGTCTTTTTCAACTCTTTACCAAAACTCATGGCAAACACCAGCCAGTACTATTCCAACTCTGCTTAAGGCCTTCATTGGTTTTTTGGTAATGAATTCCAGAAATGAAACCATATTCTATTTTCAATTAATAGCTTGTTTTTACTGAACTCATTTTGTAAATTTTGATATAAACTGGGGGGAGGGAGGGGGGGGGGGGGGGGGGGGGCGGTGGCTCAGTAGATAGAGGTGCAGGTTGCAAGCCGAGAGGTCCTCGGTTCGAATCCCACCTGCGGCAACTGCGTTGTGTCCTTGGGCAAGACACTTCACCCCCCCATTGCCCATGTGGGGGCACGATGACGCGGTGTACTAAGGCGTACTGCACGTCGATGGTGCACATGTCTTCAACCAATCTAACCCTGCCTGTGCTGCAGTGCGGAGTTACGATGTTGGGGAGCTGGCAGCTGCTCGTCGTTGCTGGGTGGTTCTCTCCGGGTACTCAGGCTTCCTCCACCCGTAAAACTGTCACGATCATGATTAGCCATTGTGCATAAATACATGACCTTAATCATCAGTAAATAAATAGTAAATAAATAAACTGGTGGACTTGCTGTAGATCCTCTATAACTTGTTCTCAATTATTTGTAGCTGAATGTACAATAAATATATACCTTTTGTACTTGGCCTACTCTGCATGGCCTCCGTTCTTCGTGGATCTAATGGATGGAATGGTATATTAGCACCGGTCAATGTTGACTGCTGCCAGTCGATATAATCCAGATGAGAATGTGAGAAGTATGGATAGATGTTTGCATCTGTAAAAGACCAATAACAGAACAAAATATTTTTCCTCAGTACTCTTGTTTTAACTAGAGATACTGTGAGCAAACTCACAAAGTGATACCCCCCGTGCCTGAAATGTAAAAGTTAGATTATCTCCCTTTGGAAATGTCAGAACGGAATTATATTGCTTCATGCACATCTTCATATGGAGTTCTTCCATTGTGTAAAGTTTCATGAAAATTCTTCAAACGGTTTAGGAGGAGTTGCACTTACAAGGATGGACAGACGGACAGATGGACAGACAGACAGACGGACAGGGTGATTCCTATATACTCCCCCCCCCAAACTTTGTTTGCAGGGGGTATAAATATACAAGCACCTGTTGCAAATGATCTCTTTCCAATGTTATATTGCAACAAACGAGTATTTAATCCTTGAGTTTCTAATTCCAACTTTAATCACTTTTTCTGCAACAAAACTGGTACTGCAACATATAGTCTTCAGGTAAACTTCCAAGTTACATTCCAAGCACCTTGGCAGTTGTTTCTCGCCAAGTCTTGGCTGGCTATACAGGCAGCCAAGACTTGCTTAGAAGCAACTGCAAAGTCACACAATATGGACTGTCAATGTACAAAAAAGGTTTCACAAGAAAAATATTACTAGGGTAACACATGCCCCCCCCCCCCCCTTGTGACCTTCACCTTGCAGATGCAGTGGAAACTATTATACGCGACACACCTTCTGACTGTCCTTCACATTTGTAAAAAGTTTAACAATTGTACTATGATTCGTTTCTGAGTTATGGCTGAGACACGAATATTGACCGATTTTTAGTGTGACCTTGAAATATGACCTTGACCTTGAAGGTACGAACCCGGATATGATGTGTGACACATACTCCCATGGTCCTTTATAATTGTGTGAAGTTTGATGACTGTGGCCCTAACCATGTTCAGTGTGACTTTGAAATGTGACCTTGACCTTGATCTTACGGACCTGGCTGTGGTGTGTGACACATCCACCCGTTGTCCTTTATAATTGAGCGCTGTTAGATGATTTTAGCCCTAATAGTATTGGAGTTATGGTTGAGACACGATTTGTGACCCTGAACATATGAAGGTCAATTGTGACCTCCACCTTGCAGATGCGGCAGAAACTATTATAGGCGACACACCTTCTAACTGTCCTTAACATTTGTAAAAAGTTTAACAATTGTACTATTATTCGTTTCTGAGTTATGGCTGAGACACGAATATTGACCAATTTTTAGTGTGACCTTGAAATGTGACCTTGACCTTGAACTATAGTGTGTGACACATCTTCCCATGGTCCTTTATAATTCTGTGAAGTCTGATGACTGTGGCCCTAACCGTTTACGAGTTATTGGCTCAGACACACACACACATGGACAGGCGGATGGACGGACACATGCACACACACTTCAATCACTATATGCGACCCGACTTAAGTCGGGGGGCATAAAAATCTCCAGGCCCTCAAGGGTTAATCTTTTACTAACCATCAGAGGTTGAGCCATTTGAGTGCAAAGCACACTATGGTATATCCCCACATTTGAATTTATTAAAGAAAACTCAGGCAGGTGGATCCACATGAAAAGATAGAAACCTTTTTATTACATGCCTATTCTATGAAATCCCCATCTACAGCAACACTAAACCATGCCGAAAATCAAAATCCATTCCGCACATATGTGCGGAACAGAAATCGTTGATCGGCTATTTTTAAATAGGAGAGAAATTTCGCTGGAATTTTCTACAAATTGTGCACAGCAATTACAATTTGAATCATTAGCGATAGCCAAAAATCGTTCCCAGAGTTCAAATGTGTTCTATGTGCCAGTAGGCATAGAACACATTGGAACTCAGGGGATGAGATAGTAACATGGGTTTCCCTCGCAAATTTGGTTGGAGATAAAATATTGTTTGTGTTGATAGTTGTCAAATGAATTGCCAAGTGTCCTTCTGGTAATTGTTTTTATAGATGTGAAGGCATGTAATAAACACAGAATGACATGCACGTGTGAATGGGTCAAACAATATGACACTTGTGCAATCACAGAAGGATAAAACTCGAGGACTGTGGCCTCTCATTTTATCCTTTCGCGCTGGCATTTTATCCTTTCGCAATGGCACTCGTGCCCTATCGATTCAAACGTGTGTGTCGTTCTGTGTATGTACACATCTACAGAACCTATTACCACACCTAAGTATAATTTTAGTATTTCAACTGATTAGCTTAGCTTTCATCAGAATTTGTCTGAGAAAACACAGAGCAGCATATAAAAAAGCAAAAATCTTCATGCACAACTGTCGACACTATCGTAACATCTGAGCCAAGTGTTAGCACTTTGAACAATATACCCTTCAACCCTTTCACCAAATTGTAGCATTCTTTCATTGGAATTAGCCTAAGAAAATGCTGAAGTTGTTCTGGTGGCACAGCCACATGACACATGTGAAATCTGAAAACATCTATGACTTTCGTGAGAACTGTCGAAAACACCAACGTGGCACAAGGGGTACATGGGATATTCAAAATATTTGTGCGTATCGACAGAGCCTATTTCATCATCTGAGCATCCTACAAAGCCTATTTCATCATCTGAGCATCCTACAGAGCCTATTTCATCATCTAAGCATCATAAAGTGCCTATTTCATCATCTGAGCATCCTACAGAGCCTATTTCATCATCTGAGCATCCTACAGAGCCTATTTCATCATCTGAGCATCATACAGTGCCTATTTCATCATCTGAGCATCCTACAGAACCTATTTCATCATTTGAGCATCCTACAGAGCCTATTTCATCATCTGAGCATCCTATAGAACCTATTTCATCATCTGAGCATGGTTTTAACATTTTGAATAGTCCAGAAGTCTTAACTCTTAACCTGCTGAGTATTTTCGAGATATTTTTCATTAAATCTAGTCATGGCTGCTATGAAGCAGCCATGACTAGATTTGTTGAAAAGTTCAACCAAATTTAACTCAAGAAATCATTCGTGAAAAGATCTATGCCATTTACAGGGGAAACATTTGATTAAATGACCCAAATTATACTTATTTCAGTGGCAAGAGAAATAGTGTTCTAGGCAGGAATATCTGCCAGCAGCATGCAAGGAGTTATCTGGAAATGGTTTCACCTTTCAGCTAATGCAAACAATGTCAAGATTTAATTTAACCCATTCGCTGCAGCGCAATTTTGTAATACCCTGTGCTGAGCCATATATTGGGAAAAATGGTAGAAAACAATCAAAATTGAAAAAAGACAGAAACACAAAAGAAAATTTGGAATTTTAGACCTGCCAGAATATAATTGAACACTTTTGGAGTCTAAAGTTTAGTTCAATTACCTAATTGTAGCGTTGAATAACCCAAAACATGGGTAATAACATAGTCCAAGGCCTCTTTGACAAACTATCGGGACTAAAACCAGATTGTTTAGAATCGCTAAAGTCGCTTGAACTATCTAAATCAAGAGCATCACTGTCATTGTCAACAAATAATTCCGCGACAACTTCATTGGTTGTAAAATTCTTTTAGACATGTTTACATTTTAAGAACTCCAGGAAACGTAACTCTAACAGGAAACTTGACATGTGGTTGACTCGGGTATTTTCATAAAATGACATCACACTGTCTGTCTCTTACATTTGTTACAATGTGCATAGTACAGTGGAGCCCACTTAATTGGATATCTCTTAACTGAATAACCCTGTTAATTGAATATAATTTCACAACACAAAACCATTTACCATACCTCCAGTACAAATTTGACCTGTTAATTGAATATAGATCATAGAATAAACTACTGTTAATTGAATAGAAAATTGTGTAACCTGTCAAGAAATCACCATGACTTGCAACCTTTTCCTTTGTTTATAGACCTATTTGGCCTCAGTACATCCAATACAGGCATTTAATATATTACATCTTGTTTGACAGAGCTCATGGAGCTCTGTCAAACAAGATATAATAGAATAAATGCTAAGTTTTTCTCCAGAATACAGGAAAGTGACACAATTCCTGTTAATTGAATACTCCTGTCAAATGAATAATATTCATTGGCAAAGTGGCTATTCAATTAACAGGGTTCCACTGTATTGAGAATAACATTGTGCGGTGTATCCAATTCTATGTATGTAATAATTCTGTACTCAGTACAGACGTACAACGCACTGCATCAAAGTTTTGGGCCTTTAGTCTGTATTCAGTGTGGACCTATAATAGCAAAAAGGTTGAATATTCTTTTTTTCAAATTTAAAAACAATTTCAACAAAACTATATTATGTGATGATTCTGAGGGATCACATGACATGGTTAAAATTAACTGCATCTTTATTTTTTTAACTGCTGAATTTGTATATTACAGGGGCAGATGCTGCCAATTTGTTAGGTAAAGTGTTAAGAAAACACTAAACTCACACTAGAGGTACAGCCACGATGCACATGGGAAATCCAAAATCTTTGTAAACATCTACAGACCCTACTGCAAGATCTTAACATGGTTTTAACATTTCAAATAACATAGCCAAAAAACTTTTCGCTTGAAACTGTCTCACAAACACTAAAGTATCATACCCAAGGTGGAATACAAAAAAGTTAAAAAATTTATAGTAATTTATATATTTTTTATACTTACCAATGACCCAGACTTAGCTGGTGCTAAACTCTTAAATTCAGGGCCAAGAGAAAAACTGTCTTATATGTTCAGAGTTTGAAGTCCACTGTGTCAAGAGGCTCAAAAGGCGCTTCTTTTAGCTTAAGAAGAACCCAAGCCAAATTCCACTTGGGAATTAATCTAAGGGTTCTAGGTCTATTTATCGAAAAATTTCTAACTAATTTAGATAAAGAGACATTAGTTCCAATCATTAAGCTATCATGATGTGCATAGGTATCGGATAGCATAGACCTATAACCCTTAATGGTGATAGGCTGCAGTTTAATCTCATCAAACAAGTATACTAGAAAGTTTGCAATGTCTGGAATGGAAGGATCATAAATATCTACGGAATGATCCCCACACCACTGACGAAAGACCTTCCACTTAGCAGCATAGTTTAGCGAAGAGGAGGTCCTCCTACAGTTAGAAATTGCATTCAATGCTCGTCCTGTAAAATGTTTTCCGTGCAAGAAGGACTGCACAACGGAAATACGTGAAGGTTTAGACCTTGCGGATTGTGATGGAGGATGCGCGATTTCCCCTGCGAAAGAAGATCTTCCCGTTGAGGAAGCTTCCTCGGTATGTCCCACAACAGACACCTGAGTAGATTTATCCACGGTCTCTCTGGAGACAGAGATGCTACCAACAGAATCTTGCATTGCGATTGTTTTATCTTGAGCAATATTTGTTGAATCAACGGCGCTGGAGGATACACATATCCTATCATTCCGTCCCAAGAGATCGAGAGAGCGTCTACAGCAAATGCTCGAGGATCCGGACAAGGTGACACATACGTCTGCAACTGATTGTTGAGATGTGTCACAAATAAATCTATAAATTGGCCATTCCCATTGGTAGCAAATCTGATTGAATACTTGCTTGTTGAGAGTCCATTCAGATGGCAACAGGCGATCCCTCCGTGAAAGGGAGTCTGCTAAGACGTTCAGACGACCCGGAATATGACGGACCGAGAGAAGAATCTGATGTTCTAGTACAAACAGAAGAATTCCTTCCATTAGATTGAGCAATGGAATGGAATGAGTGCCACATTGGTTCCGAATATACGCAACTACTGTTGTACTGTCGGACAGAATTTGCATGTGTGCATTCTGAATAACGTTTATCCAGTGATGTAGAGCAAGCCAAATCGACATCATCTCTTTGATGTTGATGTGCTTGCTCAAAAACTGTGGATCCCAAAGACCCTGGCACTTCAAATCCGATGGGCTCAGTGTCGCGCCCCAGCCTGTTTGACTGGCATCCATCATAATCGTAAAACTCGGATCTGGCAATTGCAGTGGAACTCCATGAGTTAACCACTGTATGTCTGCCCAAGTCTGAATCTCTTGTTTCACTTGGCTTGACAAGAGGATGTCCGTTTCGAGCGAATGAATCTTCACTCTCCAATTCTGAGTCAGATAGACCTGGAGAGGACAAGTGCGTAGCCGCCCCATTGGAATGAGATCCGTGGCAGCTCCGCACAGACCTATTAGTCTCATGAATTCTCTCGCTGTAACTTTGTGTGAGTGAAGACAATAGCGAGCGTAACAACTGCCTAACTTCGCTCTGGTTAACGGCAGACGAACGAGATTGTTGTGCGTCTCGAAGCTCATCCCCAGGTAGGTGAATGACTTGGACAGCACGAGATCCGACTTCTCTTCGTTTACTATGAAACCGAGACGTCGGAGCAATAGGAGCAGATTCTGCATATCGTTCTGAAGTGTTAACTCGTTGCCGTATCTCTGAAGAATATCGTCCAGGTAAGCCAACATTACCGCAGACGAATGAGCTCGGAAATAAGTCATTACCGAGTTCATTACTCGAGTGAAAGCCCAGGACGCTAGATTCAGACCAAAGCACATCGCTCGGAACTGATAAACGACACCTAGGACAATGAAGCGAAGATACTTTCTAAACGCCGGATTACCATGATGTGAAAGTACGCATCCTTGAGGTCTATGCTCGCTGCATAGTCGTTCACTCGAAAGCTCGCTCTGACCAATCGAATGGTCTCCATATAAAACTTTGGAGCCACGATCAGCTTGTTTATCCAGCTTAAATCGATCACTGGACGGAACAAGCCGTCTGGTTTCGGAACCAGAAAGAGATGGCTGTAGAAACCTGGAGATTGCTGGTTTTCTATCACCTCTATCGCATTCTTCTTTAAAAGAGACTGGACTTCTGATAGAAGTGCCGTTCTTTTCTGAAAATTTGACGGAAGCTGAGTCCATCTTGGACTTCGAGTTAACGGAGGTTTGCCTCTGAAGGACAGTTTTAGTCCTTCCGAAATAACCCCTCGAACCCAAGGGTCCTCCGTAATTGATTCCCAGTTGTTTGAGAAACTCAACAGTCTTCCGCCCACCGGAATGCGACAGAGGTCTAAACCATCACCTCCTGGATCTGCGAGGCTTGTGGGAGGAGAAACTATGTCCTCTGCGACCCGCACCTCACCCCGTCAGCCTAGGGGCGTCTGACCGGTTATTTCGGCCAGCATAACAGCCCCTACTCGAGTCGCTACTCTGACGGACTCTAGAGTAAGAACTAGAGGACGCATAGGAACCTCTATAGGAAATTCCCTTGGACGAACTCGTCCCAGAAGTGCCTGGCCTACTCCTCTCTGCTGGTTCTGACTTCTTGGAAGCAGACTTAAATAGCAGAGAGTCAGAAGCTTTCTTAGTTAATTTATCATATATTGCAGAAAGCTTGCCGCTGAAGAGAAACTCTCCGGAGACCGGAGCGACTCTAAGAGAGTTTTTCACCATACTGTCCACGCGTGTGGAAGTAGCTAGGGCCACGTCATGTCTAGCTAACTACAGATTCGCCACTGAAAGGGCGGAGTTAAACGTGGAAAAAGCTATGGCCCTGGACAGAACTCTTAAGGACGTCTGTACATCTTGGAATTCTGGTCCTTCAAAGCGTAATGACAATGCTCTAGTAAGGTGATCTGCATATGAAAGAGCGTCTAAACTAGCTCTGTTAGACGATATAGTCGTTTCCATCATTGACGAAGGAAGTGACATAGACGACGACATGGATATATCAAGATCTTCAGCCTTGTCGTCCAAACGCAGAGGAACTCTCTGGATGCCCTGACCTGCCGTATCAAATTTATTCCTTTGTTTGATGAAAGGCAGTTGTAGAGCAGATGCCGGAAGGAAGGCTGACCTGCCCGTCTTATTGGCAAGTTTGTCAATAGCGTCATCTAATAATTCAAATATCCGAGAGACATTCCTGGACTGTGACGGAAATTCCGGGACAATGTCCCTAAACCGACTAAAAAAGTCAGTGTACAGTGGCACTATCACCCTTCTATCCGGCTGTGCAGCATTCTGGTCTGGAGGAACAACTTCTGGAAGGTAATGCCGGATGAACTCTACGGCTATTTTATGTTGTACCGAAAGGGAAATATCTAACTCAACGGAATCCCTTTCACCATCCTGAAAGGGAAATATCTAACTCATCGGAATCCCTTTATGCCGGATGAACTCTACGGCTATTTTATGTTGTACCGAAAGGGAAATATCTAACTCATCGGAATCCCTTTC
This sequence comes from Pictodentalium vernedei, assembly GCA_031216915.1. Lineage (NCBI taxonomy): Eukaryota > Metazoa > Mollusca > Scaphopoda > Dentaliida > Dentaliidae > Pictodentalium > Pictodentalium vernedei. The sequence goes on along the minus strand of CM062296.1, from coordinate 854,825,637 downwards.
GCCATCCTGTCGGACCTCTTGCAATTCTCGGTCGTCCACACCTGATCCAGCGGTGGAACATACCAACCCAGCATCGTCTGAAACTTCATGCTCCGACAGAGGCTCTGCCGGTTGCTGGGATGCTGCGATGATCTTTGCTATCTGTGATAGCACGTCTGTTACTGAGGCCTGGGGAGCCGCGGTCTTACTGGATTCAGCCGCCAGAAGCTCCCTGGACGTTGCATCCTGCATACATCTTTTATGCGAACGTCCAGATGTAGAAGGCCTCATATCCCTGGCTACCAGATGGTCGGCAAAGCTGACTGTATCTCAATGGTCATGTAGCCAAAGTGTGGTCGTGTGCTTCCATGAGGAAGCCTTATAGGTAGCCTCGCCAGACTGCCTATATACCGGAGCGTCCCGAGCGGCGGACATATGCTCCGACTGTGTAACGCTACGAACTACAACATCTGGTCCCAGATGCTGCTGTATGAGAGAGGGACCTCTCTCGCTTGCAGCTCATGCCGAGCTGGACAAGCTAAAAACCGGACTATCAGGCTTCCTCCAATCCATCCTCCTTTCCGTCGTCACTAGGTGTGCACCTGGAAGTTTTATAGTGCTCGCAACACCCGACTCTCTCTCCTGAACCGCAACGGGCGAACCCGGGTACTGACCCATTCGGTGAATGGATGTGACAACGGGCGAGCTAGCGGACGTCAACCCCTTTGAACTCCTTTCGGGTAATTGACGGATCTCCATGAGCACTTTTGCCGCTAGCTCTTCGCTTGTTTGTGACAACGGAGGCACACTTCTGGACGACATCACAGAAATATCACACTGTTCTTGTTCCTCTGAAAAAGAGAGTGAAAGACTAGAGTGACTCTGCGGAGAGAGGACCGGCATGGCCCTCTCTCCAGTAACAACATACCGTGACACACGTTTCCAACGTTTGTCATCCCATTTGAAACACACAGAACAAAGATCAGTGCGAGTACATTTAGTACAATTAATACAGAGATCATGAGAATCCGAGGAAGATTTCCTCCTATTACAATTTGAACAATAATCATTCATTGTGAAAGGTAAACAATCATAGTACTCGCACTAATCCTTGAAAATAAAGATACATAATAAAACAATCCATTATAATCATTACGAAATAATGATTCAAAAAGAAAAAAAAATTTTCAAAAATAAATTTTTTCAGAAGAGCCCAAGTTCCCAATGGGAACCCTGAGCCCAATGGATCCCAAAAAAGCCTAAGTGTGGACAAAAATTTAAATTCATCTTGAAAAAATTAATGTAACACTTACGGACAATATTAATGTATCTTGCTATGAAATAAGTGATGCAGAAGACAAGTAATCACTATCAGCAGTAACTGTTGTCAATCTAAGCAAAAGTGTCAAGAAACCGGAAACATGATTCCTAGCACTGAAAAACCTGGCCCGAAATCAGTTACCAATTTAAAACACTATCTGATGCAAAACAGAGGCTTCCAGAGAAGAAACTGTAGAACATCAGATGGTAGATGCAGACCAAAACGCCTAAACACCCCTAGGGTGAGGACGTAAACATGGGGAAAAAACAGAAAACATTCTGTTACCAAGCTAAAACTCCCAAGAAATTTTAGTGATAAACATTACAAAATATAAGCCAAAACATGGGAGAATAGCTAGGGGGAAATAAGGAAGGTAGAGAGGAAACACTGATCAAACAATGGTACATTCATAGCAAGAATGACAACAACAGGGCCATGCCTTGAAAAAAGGCAACATGAAATAATTTCGTAAAATAATTATAAGTTACAGCCCTGAACATTTTCTTGCACTATTTTTTCCTCTCCTCATATTTCCTCTTTATTTCCACCATTTCTCTCATCAAAATGTGTCTGGCATCATGAAAACTGAGATTTGGAAGCACAAATAACAGTGAAGTGTAACTATTTTGAGGGCCAAACAAAGAATGATAATTGGCGCCAATTTCGAGACCTCCTTGACACTGTGCATGCGCAGAGGAGTAAATGTATGGAGGACCATATAGGACATGTAATTTTCGGTTTTTGATGCAAATTTGGGGGATTAGGGGGACAAAATTTGTGTTTGGCCCTGAATTAAAGAGTTTAGCACCAGCTAAGTCTGGGTCATTGGTACAGTATAAAAATTTATAAATTCATAGTAATTTGTATATTTTTCAGACTTACCAATGGCCCAGACTTAGCTGGTGCTAACTCAAAAATATCGAGGACCAAACACAAATTTTGCCTCCCCCCCTAATCCCCAAAATTTGCATGCAAAATCGAAAATTAGAAGTCCTGTCTGGACCTCCATACATTTACTCTCCTAGCATGCGCAGACGCCAGGAAGTGACCAGAATTGGCACCAACATCATTCTTTGTAAAAGAGAGTATTTACATAATAATTCAGCAGGGAGGTATGAGTGCCCACTCATGGGAGGGCCATCTCTGTCTGGGCCATTGGTAAGTATGAAAAATATACAAATTACCATGAATTTATAATATTTTTCCAATATAACCCAATGGCCCTGACTTAGCTGAATCGTAAAAAGGTGGAGGGCTTAGGACTTCCGAAATAGTAGATCAACATAGTTCCAATCCTGCAATCTGTGATGAAAGAAAATTAGAATAATTAGGAATTACATGTATGTCTCTCTATACAGTAATAGAGGAGACATATCCTAAATAAGGAGCCCAATTTAAGTAATTACTTATTCTAAGCATGAAGACTATGCAAATTAGGATGTAATGAGTTCCTAATTTTAAGGCTAGTCCAGACTAAGCCCCAAAAATTAGGATGGCATATCTGAGAATGAGAGAAAATCCCCCACAAACATACGCCATACAATAACACTTCAGCTGTATGCAGGATATATTTACAGATAAAACAGCTTCCTTTATAGTTACAGTATGTGGAGAGTGTATTATCACTAAATCACCCGCAGAGTGGAGATTCCACCCGAGGAATAATTGCAAATTTGTTGCAAAACATAACCAGAACCAGCAAAGTTTCAGCCAATGGACCTCCGGGTTAAACCCGGAGATCAATTGGCTTAAACATTACTTATGTTTTTTGTCGATATGTACACAATTTGAAAGCTTTTGCTTGGGTGATAACTCCACTCTGCAGGTGATTTAGTTACAATCCACTCTCCACGTACTGTACATACCCATCAAGACAGAGCAGAGGTAAAAATCAGCCCCCCACCCCTTTCTTTTGAAGGAATCTTCAAAAGAAAGGGGGGAGAGCTCTGGAATCAGTAAGAGTGGTACCAAAAAATCAATATAAATAATCGTCGAACAGGCACTCAGGTATTAACCCTTTACCCAACGCAGACGATTTCAAAATTTATTATTTTAAATATCATTTTTTAATTTTTTTCAAACAATTTCAACAAAACCGACGAGCTCGTTCCAAAGAGGGGTCACATGATATGGTTTTGTTGAAATTTTTCGAAAAATAATATATTTTCAGCTGCTGAATTTGCATATTACGCGGGCAGATGCGGGCGATTCGTTGGGTAAAGGGTTAATCTACGATTAATAAATGGTGCTTAATGCCACTTCAGAAGTTAAGGCTATAGCGACGATCCTGGTAATTAATATTGCCGCTATATAACGTACACCGCAGACAGCATACAAAGATACATCGAAAACCAGTGATATAACATACACATGTCCAATCGAGCCACACTGAACGATACCTGGAGAGAAAACACGCTTCCTAGGTAACCCACAGACGGCCTCTGTACAATAAATTCCAGTAACAACACTCTCCAACATGTACTATCCGATATCTACGACTGTAAACACATGAGAATATGCGATTTGAGTACTGACATAATAGAAACCTGGATCTAGAAATGGAAGGAGGTATGATTATCAGGCTCCGACATGGACCACCCCCGAAATAGATTATAATTTCAAGGTCCACAAAATACAATAATGCATTAGCCTAACCACATAATGCGTGAGAGCATTAAAAGCCAGCATGTAATCATCTGAATACCAGTTAAATGGTTATGCAGCCTCCAAGGTACTCAAAGAGTAGCAACTTAATTATGATGATTTCTTAATAAGTGCTCGTATATTATTAACAAATCAACAAATAATCACAGGAAACTAATCCCACCTCAAAGCGGATGTGCCCATGAGGCCGCCATAAAACACGACCCAAATGCATAGTATGTATGTATTAAATTATACGAGGGTTGCGGGGAGAAAACTATGTCTTGCCTGGTAATTGCCTCTAAACACATAGGCAGTGTGTGTGTGTGTGGAGGTAGGGAGGGGGGGGGGGATTCGAAGTCATATAGAAATCTCCTCACCTGCATTACTTAATCGTTCCTATGCCAGTCATCAAATAATATAGGAACCACGATGCCATTATGGCCGAAGGCCTGCAACACCTATCTAGACTGAACCGGAAAAGACATGACCTCCTCTTTGTCCAGATGAAGTTAGCGTGCAACGACGCTAGCAGTTTCTTCCTAGTAGTCGCAGCTTCTGATTCACTGGAACAAATTCAGGATAGTGTCGATGGATTAAATCCATCACAACCATGTGTTGTTCGAAAAGGGAAGGGTAATCCTTCTCTGTATCCCTTTCACCATCCGTCTGAATCAGTTGAAAATCACGGTCAGTAGCATCTGAACTTGCAGATGACTGGATCGACCCAGCATCATCCGACAGCTCAGGCTCTGAGACTGCCGTCGGCTGCTTCTGTACTTGCTGCGATGAGCTGCGCAATCTGCGACAGCAAGTCCGTTACGGAGGCCTGAGGAGCAGCAGTCTTCTGTTGCTTGGCCGCCGGCTGCTCCTGGGACAGTGTGTCCGATATGGCTCTTTTCTGCGGATGTCCCGATGAATGAGGCCTCGTCTCCTTGGCTACTGTATGGTGTCACTTCTCTGACGAAGAGTGGACCTTCTCGGCGATGCAGGCTGGATATCAGAAGTCACATAGTCAAGGTGCGGTCGTGTGTGCTAGGTAGACGCTGAAGAAGCTGTAACTGTAGCCGACCATGGCTGTGAACTCAACGGAGCATCCCGGACGGGAGGTGTGGATGTATGCTCCGACTGACGCAAGTTCCGAACCACAACATCTGGTCCCAGATGTTGTTATGAAAGAGAGGGGGCTCTCTCGCTCATGGTCCTTCAGACCTCACTGAGTTTCCCGCTGAACTTGCCGGCTTCTTCCTCTCCGTCATCGCAGGGTGAGCCTGTTATTATTTATAGTGCTTGCTCTACCCTTTCTACTCTCCTTGACTGCAACGGACACACCCGGCATCACGGTACCCACGGACAGAGTAACCGCTTCACCGGTTGAGCTAGCTGGCGACAGGTAGCTGAAACCACGCTGTGGTTTACTGCCCTGTCTAATATTCATGAGCACTTAGCCACTAGCTCTGACTGACATCTAAATGCGACGACAGAAGCACACTCTCAGACGGCATCACGTAAACATCACCATGTTCTTGTTCCTCTGTAAATAGAAACTAAAAAACTAGAGTGACTTTTTGGCGAGAGGACCGGCAGTGGCAAGTTTGTAAGTTTGTGTCTTCCGGTTACGAAAAAAGTTAAACGAACACGGAGCCAGCGTTTGGTGTTGAGAAACTCCAATCGACGCTGATCAATGGAAGTGGAGCTTACATTTTCTTCGTTCTCTTGTCTCCAGGGAAAAACGTTCCGATAGTACCCGTGTTTTGCCCCAAAACTCCAGTACTATGACTTTTAGAAGGTGTCATATTAACCAATCACGGCAGATGTTACAAAGGTGAGGCATAATAAAGTCTATTAGACCGTACAGTGACGTACGTTTCCTGAAGTGGGAGGAGGGAGTAACAACTGGAGGATCCTAGTTATGACTAGCAGGAGACCCATGAACCCCTTCCCCCACCACATGACCTTCTAATTTCATGTTTACCCCCATTTCAATATGAGCGTTAAATCAAGCATTCATACCCAACGCAGATGATATCAAAATTTATTTTAAATATAATTTTTTTAAATTTTTCAAACAAAACCATATCATGTGACCCCTCATTGGAACGAGCTGAATGAGCTCGTTCCAATGAGGGGTCACATGATATGGTTTTGTTGAAATATTTTGAAAAATTTAATTTTTTCAGCTGCTCAATTTGCATATCACGCGGGCGGATACAGGCGATTTGTTAGGTAAAGGGTTAACTGGTTGAGGGCTAGATTATTTTTGGTAGTTTAATTTGTTATTCAAAATTTGCTTTATTACAAATTATTGGAGAGTGCCCACAGGCACTCTCCAATAATTGGTAATAGAACAAATTTCTTTTAACAAAACATTATTTGCATTTGACTGCATATAAAACATGAGTAAGGCTTTTGCTCTGGTACTCTCATTTACTTGAAAGCCTTGATAGTGGCTTCTAGCAGTCAACCAGTTAACTCTTTACCAGGGTTCCTGACCTGACATGAAATTCCAGGCTTTTCCAGGCCATATACACCCCAAATTCAAGGAGTTTCAAGGCTAATAGAAAGTTAAATTCAAGGTTTTTCCAGGCTTATCGTAGCTGAACCACTCGAACCGTCTCGGACGTATTTCATTCATCTCAACTCGCAATGCTTCATTTTTCAAGGCTTTTCCAGGCCCAGTGAGCCAAATCAAGGCTTTTCAAGGCCTTGAATTTCATTTTTGAAATTCCAGGCTTTTCAAGGCCCGCGAGAACCCTGTTTACCCAACGCAGACGATATCAAAATTTATTATTTTAAATATCATTTTTTTAAATTTTTCAAAAAATTTCAACAAAACCATATCATGTGACCCCTCTTTGGAACGAGCTTCAGCTGCTGAATTTGCAAATTACGTGGGCGGATGAGGGCGATTCGTTGGGTAAAGGGTTAACAAATGTTGTATAAAAATGTACTCAGATAATTTTTATGAATATAAATCATACCGTCGTCTTGAGTGAAACTGGAGTTCTGTGAAACTGTTGATAATTTATTGAAAACTCCTCCAATATGTAAAGATCCATCAGATTGGAAACGTCTTTTCGGTACAATTTTGGAGGAAGAATGGACTGTTTTTTTTAAACTGTGTCTCAGAGGTTGGGAGATTCTGTTGAACTCTGAAAGAAGATTACATATCTGTATTATTTGTAATTTTATTATTGGGGTTCAATGACGCTTTTGACAGCCATGGGGTCAAAAAATGAACGAAATGATTTTTGAGTGCTGAAGGCGCGCAGGGACAGTATGGGGAACAAGCCCCTTTCGACCCTCGGTAACTGTGTATGATTGGCTGTCACATGTCTAGGCATGTTGAAGGAGGAAAAGGTTCCGGTATTCGGCAGATGTCTCCTGTTATGGGGTGGTGGTCTCGCGGACTGATGTCGGTTGAACCCTCGGGTGATGACCAGTGTGGGAGGTTGGGTCCTCTCACAAAGGTACTACCTCTCCCCGAGGGTGCAGTCGATCTAGATTTTCGGGCAAGTAAAGTCTGCCACTTCGGAGATGATTTTAAGTGATGGCCATCACTGGCAAGTATAATCTGCCTCAGGCTGTCTCTGTTTGATAGGATGTCTTTGAAGGAAACAACAACGACCCCTTTCGGGGACCACCAAGAAGAAGACCCAAACTTCCTTGGTTCGGGGGCAGGCCTGAATTGTAATCCTAATGGGTTGGGACAGAAAGATGCGCAATGCGCTTACAAAAAGGGGCAGAGGCGGGATGCAGGACCAACACTCGCCTCCCTTAAAGTGGTCGACCACTTATAGGGATGGAGTGGAGGATGTACAGGAACCATGGGGGTTACCGTTTCTATAACGGTTGGACTGTCCATAGCCGTTATTGGGGTGCTTGTCAAAAAGCATCTTCTGTGTACCTGCTTAAAAGAAGAAGGTAGAATTAGTTTTCATTAGAATATGGCCATGGGGTCAGCTCATTTGAGACAGTTTTATAGCCTACCATGAATTAACAATGGCTAGATGGTTCCTACCATGAACATACCTAATATATGAATTAACAATGGCTGAAGGGAGCCCACCATCAACATATCTAATATATGAATTAACAATGGCTAGATGATTCCTACCATGAACTTATCTAATATATGAATTAACAATGGCTAAAGGGAGCCCACCATGAATATATCTAATATATGGAATAACAATGGCTAGATGGTTCCTACCATGAACATATCTAATATATGTATTAAGAATGCTTGGAAGGAGCCAACCATGAACCTATCTAATATATGAATTAACAAGAGGCCCCAGGGGACCTTAGGGTGCTCACCTGACATGGTGGTCTAAATAACAAACAAGGGACTTGCCTTGAATAAGCTGCATACGCCCCTCCTAAGAAAAGCATATACCAACTAGATGAAGCGATTGTGCCCACACAATACACAGAATTTTCCTTCCTTTTTCAGTTCCTGCACTTTTACGCCCCAAAATTGAGATAAATGCATAAAAAACAGATTTTTAAAAAAAAAATTTTGGAAATTTTCCGAGGTCCCAAACCAAATATTTTCTGACTAAAATTTTTTTTTCTTCTTAAAATTGGACAAAACACATAAAAAACCAAAAAACTAATTTCCAGATTTTGGTCCAAAATTTCTAAGTCCGGACCCGGACCCCGAATTTTCAGCTTAAATAGGAACCCAGGGATTTGGCTTGAACAAACTTGAATCTCACCTCCCTGAGCAAGCTGCATCCCAAATATCAAAAGATTCCTATTGGTAGATCTGAAGAAGATTTTTAAAGAATATTCCTCATACTGCACTAATTTAAACATTTGGGCTCCCATAGAGAGCCCAAATATGTACCCAGGGAATTGATTTCAATAAACATGTGAAACAATCTTCCTAAGATGTTATATGTGAAATTTGAAAGCTTTTGGGGCAGTGGTTTGGGAGAAAAGTAGTGTTGTACCACGTTCAAGGACACAAGGCTCTGTACGTCCATCCCTGCTGATGCCACCCCAGACCATGGTTGACCCTCCACCATAGCGGTCATGCTCAGCTATGTTGGCTGCATGGAATCTCTCTCCTGGTCTTCTCCATACCCTAGAACGCCTATTTGTGGGGTCTAGGCAGTACCTTGACTCATCTGTAAAAAGGACAGGTCGCCAATCTTCTCTGGTCCATCCAACGTGGTCCATGGCCCATTCATATCGTGCCTGCCGGTGGTTCTGGGACAGCGGAATGCGAATACATGGACTTCTCAATCGGAGACCACATTCGTGCAACCTTGCCTGGATTGTCTGCGTCGAAACATTTACCCCGGATGCATTCTGAAGGTCACTGCAAAGCTGGGTTGCTGTGGCAAAGCGGTTCCTACAGGCCTGAATGATCAAAAACCAGTCTTCAGCTGCAGATGTTGCCCTGTCTCTGCCACCACCATGCCGTCTTACTGGTGTGCCATACTGCTGAAATCTTGCCCAGGCTATGGTGATCAACGTATGATGCACACCAAGGGCTTCACCAACCTGACGATGGGTAGCCCCTTGCTCCACCATCCCTACAGCCCTCCACATTTCTGCTTCAGACAAATGTCATCTTACATTTGCATTTGCCATATTCAATCATTAAATCACAAGGGTTTGTGTTGAAATAAAGATTGAATACCCTACACATGTCATGTACATGTAGACAGTACACAAAAACATTATGTCAAGAGAGCTAATGAAAACACGCGGGACCATCTCAATACATTCCTCAATCATATCCACCAAAAATATCGCAAATATGTCACAAGCAAATTTCACAATGATGTGTCAAATATTTGGTGCTTAGCAAACTTTGAGTAGTATATAAGGATTAACAATGTCTAAAGAAAGACTTCCATGAACATATCTGATAGATGGATTAACAATGGCAAGGGTAAGCCTTCCATGAACATATCTAATATATGGATTAGCATTGGCAAAAGTAAGCCTACCATGAACAAATCTAACATTTGGATTAACAATGGTTAGAGGAAGCCTACCATTAAACAAGAGGCCCCAAAGGGGCCTTAATTGCTCACCTTACAAGTTGTTCAAAGAAGTATTTTGGATCACATTCAGCTTATCATGGCTCATCAACACTTCGACGGAATGAAGTCATGAAATTATTATAGGGGTCCTTTTTTTTTTTTACATAAATTCACTCTAATTCCTTCAAAATGCATTTTGTACCAGTTTTTTTCCCTCCGCTTAATTAACCCCTGGGGTGGGGAGTGTGGTTGGTGGCCAGAGGGGTATTTGGGGAGGGGGATTGGGAGTTTGGGGGGGGGGGGTGCGGGTTGCATAAAATCACTCTAAATCTTTCAAAATATATTTTGCAGCCAAACATTTTGTAACAAATGCCACTTTTTAGATCCATACCTTTAAATTCACCTATTTTTTTTTTTTAAATGTATTCCCACCCCATAGATTTTTTTTGTTGATGTTTACAATGTCCCATGTAATATTTCAGTGGATTCCAGTGTTTTGCAGTATCGGTATTTTTAGTAACTCGGCGTAAGTTGGAAACATCATTATGGTAATCAGTGCATACCGTAGGTTATAAATTGTTATCTGTTGGATGTTAAGCAGTATAACTAATTTGCTACAACTCCTTCTGTTAGTAATATTATCCAGGATATAATATAATGTTCATTTCGGGCCTTTATCGGCTCAAATTCACTCATCTTTATTTTAACATGTGACCGTAAATTTTGTACTACAAGAAGTCAAGGACATCCTTGTCGAAATGCCTACTGGGAAATCCTGACCTATCAAAAGCTAACTTGGAATTTCCAAGTACACCTGAGTATGCTGTAAGGTAATTTTCTCATTTATGGGTTGATTCAAGTTTTAATTCAGGGTAATATGTTTGATTTGGAGAAAATACGGCTGCTGGATTATGCCAGCACCTGTGTTTGCCTCGTCCAAGCATAGTTTTTGTGTTAAAGTTCTGTCAGGTGTTTGGCTTTCGGCAGAATTCTGCAGGGTTCAAAGTACCACCTTTGTGGATGCTGGCAGAATTACCAGACAGACTTGTGAAAGTCATTTCAGCTCTGGGCGTCTCATGCCTTATTTCCTGGACTATCCAGGAAACAGGCTTGAGAGTCCACCTGAAAGTGGAGTTCGAAATTGAAAAGAACACAACTCGAACCCCTTCGCGGAGAGGTAGTACCTTTGGAGAGAGGATCCCCTCTCCCACTGGTCCTCACCCAAAGGGGCACGGAGGTCCTGATAAGAGCAACAACAAGAGAAAGAAGAAGAGTCCATCGACCAAGCGCAGGGACACCCAGCGCTGGGAGGCTTTCCGGAATAGGAAGAAAGAGTTGAGTGTGGGGGTGGAGGCTCTGGAGGCAGCCGCCAGTTCCCCTCCTAGTCCCACTGGTACACCCAAGCAACTGCCGGCTCCTGAGCCGGTACATTTGGATGAGGAACGTCCAGTGGAGACTGAGGAGGAACTGGAAGTTGCTTTTTCACAGCCTCCCACCCCTCACTCCCCTCTTCTTTCACTACCGGAAAGCTCAGGAGCGGAAGTAGCAACAGAACAGCCACCACAATCTCCTAACACTATCGTGCAAAATGCACTAAGAGTAATAGAGATGGCAAAAGAAGAATCCTCCAAAACTAACCAGTACTTAAAGAAATCAAAAGAATCATTAGAATAGCATTAGAAGAATACTATGCGTGTACGTCAACACCACCACCAGCCTCATCACCATGCCAACCTCCACCAAAGAAAAAGAGCCGCAAAAAGCCCAGAAGGGGGTAAACCTTTTCCCTCCTTCCTTTTCCTCCTCTACCACGCCTCGACATTATTCAAAAACAAACAGTCAACGAGGGTCGAAAGGGGCTTGTTTCCCATACCGTCCCTGCGCACCTTCGGCGCGCGAAACCATTTCTTTCGCGGGATCATTATGCTGGCAGAAGTCATGTGACCTGGCAGAATTTTAACACTATAAAAGCAGCCGACTGCCGTTGCCCGATTGCTAGAGTCTGATGGGAACAAGCCATTCTAATTGAAGCCGTAACACTGTGTTAGCCCATCATTTTATTTTATTATTTTTATTTTCTTTTGTTTTTTTATTACGGAGCCAGAAATGGCAGAAATAATAACACTTTATTTTTATTTTACCGAGTTAGGATAGGATCTAGAGTCAATACCTGAAAGGGCAAAATGCTCCAAAGTCTTATTTCAGTTGAAGCTGTTGGCAGAATTTTCTTTAGTTTAGGCCTGAAAGGGCCACTAATTATATTTATTTTTATAAAATATTTTGAATTGTTTATATCCCCTCAACCCCCCCCCCCCCCCTTCCAGATCTTCCCATTTTTTTCTATTTTTATTATTTATTTAACCCTTTACCCAACGCTGACGATATCAAAATTTATTATTTTAAATATTATTTTCTTAAATTTTAAAAAAAAATTCAACAAAACCATATCATGTGACCCCTTAATGGAATGATCTCAATGAGCTCATTCCAAAGAGAAGTCACATGATATGGTTTTGCTGAAATGTTTTGAAAAATAGTATTTTTTTAGCTGCTGAATTTGCATATTAAGCAGGCAGATGTGGGCGATTCATTGGGTAAAAGGTTAACCTCTCAGTATCACAAAGAAGGCTTAAAAGAGCCAGTGTGAATATTTAAAATGCACTACCCCAATATAGAAAATAATTTACACTATTACCCTCCCCCCCCCTTCCCACAGGTCTTCCCATTTTTATTATTTACTAGCAGGGTTACCCAGCATTGTTCGGGTGGAGTTGGCACCCCTCTACACCCCCACCCCACCCTGGCACTTTTTTAAACCCCACCATTAGATTCCTGGTAAAAAATTACCCCTAGTAGACCCCTTTGAAGACCTATATTGTTGAGAAAAATTTTGGTCATAACTTTTGGTGCCCCTCTACACCCCTACCCCCATCCCGATACTTTTTTAAACATCACCATTAGATTCCTGATAAAAACGTACCCCTAGTAGAGCCCTTTGAAGACATATATCGGTAAAAAAACTTTTGGTGCCCCCCCTACACCCCCACCCCACACAGTTTTTTTAAACCTGATGATGACCTCCGCTATAAAAAAGTACTCTTAGTAGACCCATTTTGGACACTCGGGGTGGCCCCATATTCATTTCTATAGCAGACAGACAGACAGACATACAGACATTCTAAAATATAGTATAGATAGATTTACCCTCTCAGTTTTACACACAAAGGCTTGAAAGAACCAGTGTGAATTTGTGAATGACCCTATCCCAATTAAGGTCATACACATTTTTATTATTCATAAACTTGTATAAACTAAAGCTTGAAGTAGCTGTGTTTGCAGAATCTACCACACCCCACCCAAATGTCAGTTTATTGAGCAAAGGATTGTTTAAGTCATTTGGATTGTGATGCATCTCCATAAGACTATAGAGCCTGAAGTGGACAGAGTTTTATTTAGTGAGATGGTGCTGTATTCCGCCTATTGTAAGGTAAATTGTGTCAATCCCCACTTTTCATGAACCGATCACCCCACTCGCGCCCCCCTCCCCCCCTCCACCTTTCTTCTATTTCTGGCATAAATCTTAGTTTACATAAATCACCCTAAAAGTGTACTGTTGTTAACCCTTTACCCAACGAATCGCCCACATCCGCCATCGTAATATGCAAATTCAGCAGCTGAAAAAATATTATTTTTCGAAAAATTTCAACAAAACCATATCATGTGACCCCTCTTTGGAACGAGCTCATCGAACTCGTTCCAAAGAGGGGTCACATGATATGGTTTTGTTGAAATTTTTTGAAAAAATTTAAAAAATGATATTTAAAATAATAAATTTTGAAATCGTCTGCGTTGGGTAAAGGGTAAAATTTGCAGTGTTGCAAATTTTGAATAGTTGAGCGTTTGCAAATGTCTTTGTAAATAAATCTGTCAGGGGGCGCGGTGGCTCAGTTGGTAGAGGTGCACGCTGCAAGCCGAGAGGTCCTCGGTTCGAATCCCACCTGCGGCAACCGCGTTGTGTCCTTGGGCAAGACACTTCACCCCGATTGCCTACATGGGGGCACAATGACGCTGTGTACTGAGGCGTACTGCACGTCGATGGTGCGCATGTCTTCAACCAATCTAACCCTGCCTGTGCTGCGGTGCAGAGTTCAGAGTTATGATGTTGGAGAGCTGACAGCTGCTCGTCGTTGCTCGGTGGTTCTCTCCGGGTACTCCGGCTTCCTCCACCCGTAAAACTGTCACGGTCACGATTAGCCATTGTGCATAAGTATGTGACCTTAAACACCAATAAATAAATAATAAATCTGTCATAAAGGTATAGCAACCTATAACTAGTTATAACCCTCACCCATAATATTATTGTACCGTTTCCTTTCTGGTGTTAATAAAGAATAATACCTTCAAAGTATTATTCACCGTGAGGGCGGTAGGAATGAGCTCACATATCTAGCTCTTTCCAACTGGCTCTACCATGAATAACCAATGGGGTAATATTCCAATTGTTTTTGCAATATAAGTTATCCTGTAAAATAATATAGAATCAGCCTAATAAGTTAAGTGTTAAATTTCCCCATAGACCCCTTCTAGCCTAAATCCCAGCTCTGGTAAATAACTTATTTAATCAATACTCTGTCATAACCCTATCCCTGGGCACTACTAAGTAAACACCCCCTATGCCCCTTTCTTTATTCCAAAAGGTTTAATGACACATCTGAGTAGCATCAGAGCCTGAAAGGGCAAGAATGTGTCAGATACTCTTTTAGCATCAGAGCCTGAAAGAGCTAAAATGTTATTGTGACAGCAAGGCCTGAAGGGGCCACAATGTCTTACTGTGTTAACCCTTTACCCAACTCAGACGATATCAAAATTTATTATTTTAAATATAATTTTTTTAAATTTAAAAAAAAATTTCAACAAAACCATATCATGTGACCCATCGTTGGATCGAGCTCGACAAGCTTGTACCAATGAGGGGGGCACATGATATGGTTCTGTTGAAATTTTTTTTAAAATAATATTTTTTCAACTGCTGAATTTGCATATTACGGGGCAGATGCGGTCAATTCGTTGGGTAAAGGGTTAAAACACGAATGGTTCTCATACTCGGGTGATTATTTATTTATTTATTGGTGTTTTAAGATCACATGTTTCTGCACAATGGCTAATCATGACCATGACAGTTTTATGGGTGGAGGAAGCCGGAGTACCCGAAGAGAACCACCGAGCAACGGCAAGCAACTGTCAGCTCCCCAACATACAAACTCCACACAAGCAGGGTTAGATTGGTTGAAGACAGGTGCACCATCGACGTGTAGTACGCCTTAGTACACAGCATCACCGTGCCCCCACGAGGGCAATGGGGGTGAAGTGTCTTGCCCAAGGACACAACGCAGTTGCCGCAGGTGGGATTCAAAGCGAGGACTTCCCGGCTTGCAAACTGCACCTCTACCAACTGAGCCATCACGCCCCCCCCCACTCGGGTGATTAAAAGTATCCCCATAGTTTTTCATAACGAAGATCGGTATAAAATATGTGTATTGCCTTTTGAGCCAAGGTGGCTTAAAATTTATTATATCCACTGGTGTGAGTGTGTATGGAATTCCCCAGAATATAAAAACAACTGTTAGTTAGTAAGTGCTTGGGAAGCATAGTCAGCAGTGGTTTTTTTTATTGTGTGCCATTCCTGAATACCATACTTTGTCCCTCATGAAAGTGAACCTGGGATCATTGTTCATATTTAGAAATCTCCTCGGCCACCAAAACTCTAATAAATAATAAGCTTTTGTATTTATCCTAGTTTGATGTGTTGTTGGAGGGATCTCATGCTATGTCTCCTTTCATCTGCGTACAACACCTCAAACTCCACTTCACCCTCATGTTTGTAAAACATGCACCTGTAAATTGTATATATCCTGGTTTGATGTGCTGGGTGTTGTTGGAGAGATGTTTTGCTATGGCTCTTTCCGGCTGCATACAGCACCTCAAATTACATTTAGCCCATGTGTTTGTAAAACACATACCTGTAAAAACAGTGTTTTACTATACGTGTAAATCACATATTTCCTGATGCGTAACCCCAAACCCCATATATCTTTTCCAACTATAAGTCCAGCAGTCTATGTAAGAGAATCATACCCTAGGCCCGGAGGTGTGGGAAGGGCAGTGTGCCATATTGCAGAGACAACCAACATAGCAGAGTTCTGAAAATCTGTGGGTTTTAGGAATAGGCTGTTGTGGTAATCATTATTTTCTTAGGCTGGGAGGGCTATTTTTCGCCCTCCTCAGTTTTTTTAAGGTGAGCAGTAGGCGAGCGAATAAATCACTCTCCTGAAAATGTCAGGCCTGTGTGGGATAATTTTCCCAGCTTTAGCTTGGTCGTCGTTCATGGATTGGGGATACAAGGTACCAGTGTCTGATCTTTCAAGAATGAAGGCTTACCTAAATTGAAGTATCAAAACATTAATACAATTATTTTAGTCGTCATGGATAAAAGAGGAGGCTTGTCCCAAAGTTACTTCTTTTCTTCCCATTAGTTTCCACTCCCATTCCTGGCCCCAGTTATATCCTTTAATATCCTTGCATATTCAACCTTCCCACTGCCATTGTCCTAATCCCTGCCCCTAACAGTGTAACCGTTCATATATTTAACTTCGCCATATTTAATTAGGCGGTTGGTAACTAGTGTATCTCTGGAACAATCACTGAGGATGATGACAGGGGTTAGCTGTTATCATTCTCTGGGTCTGAACCATGGGTATACTGTTGCACTGGGTTTGGGGGTTGGTCTGTAATAGTGCCTAATAATTGGGCTATCTGTGGGCTGGTCACTGAGGTGATGGCAGGGATCAGCTGTCATGGTTCTGTGGGTCTGGACATAGCTTTACTATTACATCTAACTTCCCCCACCCCCCGACAAGGAAGGGAGGGGAGGACATAGGGTAAAAACATTTTCACATAAAACCACTCTAGGAACTCGATTTTGAAAAGGATCGAAACAAGAGGCCCCACAGGGCCTGAGGGCGCTCACCTGACATGGTAGCCTAAATATCAAGCCAGGGAATTGAATTGACAAGTTGCATCTGCCGCTCCTAAAAGCTTATACCAAATATCCAAAGATTCTGACTGGTGGATCTGAAAAAAAGAAGATTTTTAAAGAATATTCCTCATATTGAACTAAGTTATAATTCGGGCTCCCACAGGGAGCCCAAATATGAACCCAGGGACTTGGCTTGAACAAAATCTCGCCCCCCTCAGAATGCTGCATACCAAATATCAAATGATTCTGA
The DNA here is from genome assembly GCA_031216915.1 of Pictodentalium vernedei. Lineage (NCBI taxonomy): Eukaryota > Metazoa > Mollusca > Scaphopoda > Dentaliida > Dentaliidae > Pictodentalium > Pictodentalium vernedei. The sequence continues at coordinate 854,808,406 of CM062296.1, read as the reverse complement.
TGGGTGGATCAGAAGAAGAAGATTTTTAAAGAATACTCCTCATATTGCACTAATCTGAACATTTGGGCTCCCATAGAGAGCCCAAATATGGACCCAGGGATTTGATTTCAACAAACATGTGAATGAATCTTCCAAAGTTATATGTGAAATATGAAAGCCTTTGGAGCAGTGGTATGTGGGGAGAAGATTCTTTGATGTTTTTTCCATTACTCACAGTGTTAAAAAATGATGACTCGGCATCTTTTCAAAGTCCTGGAAAAATACCCTATGATAAAACTGATGGCAATTCTTTTTGGGAGCCTTCCTTTCTGCTGGTCCTAAGGAAGCTTCACACAAAATAAAAATTCTCAGTGCCGTGTAGTTTTGGAGATATGGGCGTTTTAAATTTTTTCTATTTTTAGGTCCTGCGGTTCCCATGGGGGTGATGGGAAAAAATGCTTTGGCATAAATTAGGTACTGTTGATTTTCAACACAAATTTATTTTTATAATCCTATCTGTCACATTTCAGGTATGTATGAAATTGTTTATTCAGCAATAATCCTAATCTTTTCACAGGGGTCTTATAAAAACATCTCAATCTTTAATGAGTTATGTAACTGAATAGCAATTGAAACCCAATTAAGAGCTTTTAATACTTTTAATTATGTTAGTATAACCACAATGGATTTTCCAATTCCAGAACAGGTAAAAAGTTTTTGTCATGGTTTCAGTCTTCAAAGGGGCAGTCTCTCAAGACAGGTCCATTATGGCATAAAAATACAAGTTGGTACCAGGTCACAGTGGTCTCTCAAGACAGGTGGTCTCTCAAGACAGGTGGTCTCCCATAGCAGGTCCATTATAGAGTAAAACCAATTGGTGCCTGGCAGATGTGGTCTCTCAAGATAGGTGGTCTCTCAAGACAGTGGTCTCTCAAGACAGGTTTTAATGTATGGGCGGTTTAATTTTTTTCTATTTTTAGCTCCTGTGGTTCCCATGGGGCGACGGGAAAATTTGTTTGGCATAAATTAAGTACTCATGACCCAATAAGCCCTCATATCAAATTTCGTTCAAATCAGCCTCTCAATATTGGAAAATATAAATTTTGGGCGAGGCGAAAATTGTTGCCCATCCAATAACGATAGCAAATATAACCTCTCGAACTTCTCTTGAACAAATCTGAGTCTACACCTCAAAAGGAAGCTGCACACCAAATATCAAGTCTCTGCTATTGCTGGATCATGAGAAGATTTTTTAAGATTTAAGCACACATTTTGGGCATGGCCCAACCGAGGGGTGAGGCAACTTGATTTGAACAAAATCAAAATGCGATGTCATAACAAACAATAATCTCAAATTTCACTTAAATCGGTTTAGCGGTTTGGGAGGAGAAGACGTAAACACCATGTTCACAGACGACAGACAGTGAGTGATCACTATAGCTCACCTGACTGAAAGTCAGGCGATCTAAAAAGTCGGAACCAGGCCAAAAATGTTTGGGCTATAAAAAAAAAAATGTGTCTCAGAATTGAACAAAACGCCTAAAATTTTTTTTACAAATTTCCGAATTTTGGTCCAAAATTTTAGAAGTCAGAACCGGACCCAAAATTTTCAGACTAAAAATGTTTTTTTATTCGTCTCAAAATTGAACCAAATGCATAAAAAAAAACCCCAAAATTTCCAAATTTTGCTCCAAAATTTTTACATCTGAACCGGAGCCAAAATTTTCAGGCTAAAATTTTATTTTTTTTTCGTCTCAAAATTGAACAAAACACATAAACAAGAGGCCCCAAGGGGCCTTAATCGCTCACCAGTCAAAGTGGTTCAAAGAAGTGTTTGGGGTCATGTTCAGTTAGACATGGTTCATCAACACTACAAAGGAATGAAGCCATGCAAAGGCAAATTTTATGGAAATGGATCTGAACAAACCTGAACATAAAATGCTCCCCCTGCACCCCCCCCCCCCCCCAACCCTGTCCATAGAGAGCCCAAATAATAAGCCAGGGACTCAAATTGAACAAACTTCAATCTGATCCCTCTTGAGATGTTACAAATGTATATACCAAATATGAAAGAATTCTGACTGGTGGATCTGAACAAGGAGGTTTTTAAAGAAATGTCCTCACATTGCATTAAGTTAAACTTTGGGCTCAAATAGGGAGCCAAAATATTAACCCAGGGACCCGATTTGAACAAACTTGAATCTGACCCACCTAGAGATGTTGTATACCAAATATGAAAGGATTCTGATTAGTGGATCTGAAGAAGAAGACTTTTAAAAGAAATTTCCTCATATTGCACTAAGTTAAAATTCGGGCTCCCATAGGAAGCCAAATATCAACCCATAGACCAGATTTGAACAAACTTGAATCGGACCCTCCTAGAGATGTTGTATACCAAATATGAAAACATTCTGACTACAGGGTCCAAAGAAGAGGATTTTTAAAAAAAATTCCCTATATTGCACTTTTTTTTAAAAGAAATTTCCTCATATTTCACTAAGTTAAAATTCGGGCTCCTACAGGGAGCCCAATTATTAACCCAGGGACTTGATTTGAACAAACTTGAATCTGACCCCAATAGAGATGATATATACCAAATATCAAAAGATTCTAAATGATGGTTCTGGAGAAGAAGATTTTTTTAATTTTAAAAAAAAAATTATGGGTGCTATCAGAGTAATGCCCCTTGTGGGGCCCCCTGTCCATGCGGAAAGTATATTTGTATAAGCTTGAATTGACATTTGATAAGGAACATGCACACCAAATTTGGTTCAATTTGGTCCAGTAGTTTCGGAGGAGAAGTCGATAATGTAAAGTTCACAACAGACGACGATGGACCATGACGGACGGCAAGTGATAAGTTAAGCTCACTTTGGTGAGCTAAAAATTGAAAAAAATTTTTTTTAGAAATTTGTTCCACAATTTCTAAGTCTGAACCAGTCCCAAAATTTTCAACCCAGGGACCCGATTTGAACAAATTTGAATCTGACCCCCCTAGAGATGATGTGTACCAAATGTTTAAGGATTCTGACTGGTGGATCTGAAGAAGAAGATTTTTAAAGAAATTTCCTCATATTGCATTAAGTTAAAATTCAGCTCACATAGGGAGCCCAAATATTAACCGAGGAACTCGATTTGAATAAACTTGAATCTGGATCCTCTAGAGATGCTGTACACCAAATATGAGAGGATTCTGAGTGGTGGATGTGAAGAAGAAGATTTTTGAAGAATATTCCTCATATTGCACTAAGTTAAAATTCGGGCTCCCATGGGGAGCCCAAATATTAACCCAGCGACTTGATTTGAATGAACTTGAATCTGACTCCCTTAGAGATGTTGAGTACCAAATATGAAAAGATTCTGACTGGTGGATCTGAAGAAGAAGATTTTTAAAGAATATTCCACGTATTGCACCAAGTTAAACTTTGGGCTCCCATAAAAACTCAAATATTAACTCAGGGACTCGATTTGAACAAACTTGAATCTGACCTACCTAGAGATGCTGTACACCAAATATGAAAGGATTCTAACTGGTGAATCTAAAGAAGAATATTTTTAAAGAAATTCCCTCATATTGCACTAAGTTAAAATTTGGGCTACCATCGCGAGTCCAAATATTAACCTACGGATCCGAATTGAACAAACTTGAATCTGACCCCCCTAGAGATGTTGGATACCAAATATGAAAGCATTCTGACTAATGGATCTGAAGAAGAAGATTTTTGAAGAAATTCCCTCATATTGTACTCAGGTTCCCAAATGGAGCCGAAATATTAACCCAGGCATTCAAATTGAACAAACTTGAATCTGACCCCCCTAGAGATGTTGTATACCAAATATGAAAAGATTCTGACCACTGGATCTGAAGAAGAAGATTTTTTATTGTATTTTATGGGTGCTATCAGAGTTATGCCCTTTGTGTTGCCCCTCGTGAGTGTGTCAACTATATTTGAACAAACTTGAATTGACATATGATAGGGAACATGCACACCAGATTTGGTTCAATTTGGTTGAGTACTTTGTGAGGAGAAGTCGATAATGTAAAGTTTACGCTGGACAGGCGACGACAGACGGACGAAGGATGGAAAGTGATTAGTAAAGCTCCCCTTGAGCTGCGCTCAGGTGAGCTAGAAATCTAATGTATGGACTAACAATGGCAAGAGGAAGACCACCATGAACATATGTAATACAATTTTTAATTTTTTGTTTATTGGGGTTTTAACAACACTTTGGACAGTCAGGGTCACCTCATGTCGGACAGTTTTATTGGAGGAAGCCCGAGTACCAGGAGCAAACCACTGAGAAGTGGCGAGCTACAGTCAGTCTCCACCCTTTGCTACCTCTGCTCAAGCAGGGTTTGCATTGGCTGAAGACAAACACATCATCAACGATCAGTATGACCTTAGTATGCCTCAGTATAGAGTGTCATCATATCCCTGCAAGGGAAATCACATTTAACTCTTTGCATGTTGCTGCCGGATATTCCCGCCCAGCACAGGGTTTCTCTTGTCACTGAAATAAGTATAAGTTGGGTACATTTAAGCATATTTGCCCCATGTAAACTGAGTGATTTTTTCACCAATGATTTCTTGAGTTGAATGTAGATGGCTTTTTCATCAAATCTAGTCATGGCCATAACTCATACAAGAATGATGCAATCAGCATTTAACTCAAACTTGTTTTGTAAGTCATCGTTCTATAGTAAGTTACCAAGAATGAAACCATTCGGTTGAAGCATTTCCAAAAAAAGTCCAGAAAACTAAAGTATGACTGACAGACTGACGGATGGATGGACAGAGTGTAAATAAAACTTGATCTGTAAGTCACTGTTCTATTGTAGGTTACCAAAAATGAAATCATTCCGTTGAAGCGTTTCCAAAAAAGAGTCCGGAAAACTGATATTTTGGGGCTTTTCCATATTTCCAAGGGCCATAACTCACACAACAATAAGGCAATCAGCATGAAACTCAAACTTGATCTGTAAGTCATCTTTCTATAGTAGTTTACCAAAAATGAAATCATTCCGTTGAAGCGTTTCCAAAAAAACTCCGGAAAGTTAAAAAATTTATAGTAATTTATATATTTTTTATACTTACCAATGACCCAGACATAGCTGGTGCTAACTCTTAAAATATAGGGCCAAACACAAATTTTGCCCCCCAATCCCCAAAATTTGCATCTAAAACTAAAGAAAACATGTCCTGAAAGGCCCTCCACACCTCGCCCCCACTGCGCATGCGCAGTGTCCAGGACGTTCCGAAATTGGCGCCATTTATCATTCTAATAACCAGTGCCTGGTAAGCGCTATGTACTCAGCGGGGAGGCAAGAGTTCCCAACTCCTGGGAGGGCCATCCCCGTCTGGGTCATTGGTAAGTATAAAAAATATATAAATTACTATAAATTTTTTAACATTTTTATACTGTACCAATGACCCAGACATAGCTGAATAGTAAAAAGGCTGGAGGGCCAAGGACATAGAGCAAAATGGAATACGCTCAATAAAATAAAATAGAGTCATCCCCTGTAGGGAAAAGAAGTAATAGGCCTTACATGTATCTTTCTTATTTATGATAAATTAGAAAGATACAACACCTTCCAAAAATTGAGCTTCATACATCCATGTACTCTATTAATATCCAATAATCCTTATACTAATAATTTTTAAAGTAAGCCAATAATAAAGTAAGTCTAGAGAATAGAGACTCTTATACTCCTAAAAGAGTGTGAGAATTGCATAATCATGTCCGTTGACATATGCAATATTCAAAAGCTATACTTTAAAAACTAAGACTTGAATGAATTTTATAAACTTAAACTTCTCACTAAACAACCATCCCAATAACAGCTCAGAATTACTAACTCCGGAGGAGGTATCCCCTTGTTTTCATAGTAAAAAACAGGTGACCCAAGGGAACACCCTCCCCCCCCCCCCTTTTTCTTGCCCTGGGTCAAATAGCCCAGAGCGAAGAGGGCAGCCGAACGGAGACACTGCCGAAACAGACAGCCTACCTAGCTATAGTAGCAACTGTTAAGTGAATGACATTCTGAGCAGTAGATAATAGACCTAACAATAGAGGCCTCCAGAAATGGACTCGATATTTCTGAGATAAAATTCATGAATGGATGGTTGAGCGCAATGAGCAGCCTTCAAAAATCTATAATAGCAACACTATTAATGTAAGCCCAAGAAGTAGAAGAACTCTTACTTCAAGAGCCGAAATCTTAAGCACAACTGCTAAGCCAATGATATACCATAAGCAGTACGCTAGTTAATAGAATCGATTAACAATAAAATGGAGCGTAACGTCCTTCTACTAGACATCAAAGACAGAAGAAGCTTACGCCCTTGTAATAAACAGATATCTGTTTATAAATACATAAACTGTACCCGGAAAGAGTAAAGGCCTATGCCCATACGAAGACGGAAGGACCTTAAAATAATAGGTTCCGGATAATAGGAGCCTAACTCTTATGCAACAATCCAACCTAAATAGTAACGGAAGTATTGATTCCGAAACTATGAAAGTGAAAATCATCCATCGATAGTGCATGAAACTCACTGACTCTACAGTAAAAGAGAAACCAACAGAATTACTGTCTAAAAGGTCAGAATTTGAAAACTACTGTTTCCAGAGGCTCAAATGATTACTTAGCTAAATAAGAACCGAAGTTAAAATCCGTATAGGAATTTAATCTAAAGATTCTAAGTCTATTTATCAAAAAGTTACTAACTGACTTAGATAAAGAGACAAAAGACTCAATTGTAAACTATCGTAGAGTGCATAGGTATGAGGTAACATAAACCTATAACCTAAATAACAACAGGCTGCAGTAGATCTTGTGAAACAAGTATACTAAAAACTAGCAATGCGTAGTATGGAGGGATCAACCATATGAACATAATGATCCCTACACCACGACGGAAGAGCCTCCACTTTAGTCGCATAGAATAGCGAAGAAGAGGATCTCCTATAGTAAGAAATCGCGTCCAAAGCTCGTCCAGTACAGTGCTTACAATGCAATACGGACCACACAACGGAATACATGAAGGTTGCGACCTTGCTGGTTGTGATAAAGATGACACGATTTACCCAGTGAAAAAAGATCCTCACATAGAGGAAGATTTCACGTTAAGATCCACAGTAGACAAGAGAGTAAATTACTCATGATCTCTGTGAAGATAGAGATGCTATCAACAGAAATGTATTGTGGTTGTTTATCTTAGCAATACCTGCTAAAACAACAGCGCCGGAGGATACGCGTATCCTATCATTGCGTCCTATAGATCAATAGAGCGTTAACAGTATTAGCTCAGAGATCTGGACAAGCCAACACATACGTCTGCAATTGATTAGCAAGCTGTGTCATAATAAAACATCATTGGGCGCTCCCATAGATAGCAAATCTGATTAAATACTTGTTTGTTGAGAGTCCATTCTGACAGCAACAAGCGACCCGTAAGAGAACGGGAGTGCGATAAAACAATCAGACGACCCCGAATATGACGGACCAAAACTGAACTTGGTGTACTATAACCAACAGACGGATTCTTTCCATTAAATTGAATAACGGAAACGAAAGAGTGCCTCCCTGGTTCCGGAGATACGCCACTACTGTCGAATTAAAGGACAGGAATTTGGGCATGCATTTCTGAATAATGTTCATGCAATGACATAAAGCAAGCCTAAAAAACATTATTCCGCGGAAGTTAAACTGATAGCTAAAAGACTGCGGAACCCAAAGACCCTGGCACTTCGAATCCGTAGGGATCAGTATATATCCCAATCTGTTTGACTGGCAACCGTCATAACAGCCACACTAGGGTCCGGCAACTGCGGCGGCACTCTCTGAGTCAACCACCGAATGTTTGCCCCAGTCTGAATCTCTTGTAACAGTAGATAGACAAGAGAATGTATAAACCAAGCAATTCATGGATTGCCGGAAAGTTGCCGTCGAAGAGAAGCTCCTCCGAGAACGAAGCGACTCTGAGAGAGTTCTTAACCTACTATCCACGCGTGGATGTAGCTAGGGCTGCATCACGTCTAAACACTCCAATCAGCCACTGAAGGGCGGAGTTATACGTGAACAAAATACTGCCCTCAAAAGAAATTACATTGAGAATAATATCCCGTAAATCTTTTCTTGAAGACGTAATGATAACGCCTCAGTAAGGCGGATTACGTATAATAAAGCGTCTAAGTTAAGTCTACTATACATAATGTCGTTCCCAATATTGAAATTGGAAAAGACATAAACGGCGAAAAAGAATATATGCAGTCTTTAATCACACCGTCTAGACGCATATGAACTCTCGGTTTGCCCTGCTCTGCCAAAATAAACTATATGTAAAAAAAGATAAAATGGCAGAAATGAGCCACGCGGACAAGAAACTAAACTATCATGCTTAGTAGCAGGCTTGTATAAATATATATAATATATAGCGTCGAAAAATAAAACACATGTTGTAATGACAATATTGGACTGCGTCGGTAAGTCAGGGACAAAGTCCCTGTACCGATCGAAAAATCCGAGTCCAATGACGCTATAAGTCTCTTATCCAAGATCGCAGCAATGAAGTCCGAAAAATAATCACTGGAAGAAATGCCAGAAGATATGAAAGGCATCTTCCGATACTACTAAAGGGAAAACTCGAAATCTTTCGAATCCCTTTCGCCATCCTGTCGGACCCTATAAAGCGTTCGGTCGTCCGTAGCTTGATGCAACCGCGGACCGCACCGACCCAGCGCCGTCGGATAATTCCTGATTCGACCGAGAAACCGTCAATTGCTGGGATGCTGCGAAACAACTGTGCTAACTCGGATAGCACGTCCGTCACCGAGGCCTGAGGAGCAGCGGTCTTACGATGCATTGCCGCAGGAAGCTCCGAGATCGTTACCCCGTGCATACTTCCAATATGCGAGCGAACGGAGTGTATAGGCCTCGTGTCCCTTGGCTACCGGATGGCGCGACCTATTCGCTGTGGAATCACTGAATGCCGAAACTGATCGGATACTCGAGGTCACGTAGCCAATGTGCGGTCGTGTACCCTGCTGTGAGGATGAGGAAGCATTAAAGACAGTCTCTCGGACTGTCAATATAACGGAGCGTCCCGAGCAACGGACATATGCTCCGAATGTAAAATATCTGAACCACAACATGCGGTCCCCTATGTTGTTGGCTTCCTCCGATCTGTCCTCAATCTGCCGTCACTGGGTGAGTACTAAAGTAATTAAAGTGCTCGCATCACCCAAATCTCCTTCCTAGACCGCAACGGACGAACCCGGCAGCCGAACCATTCGATGAATGTATGCTACACCGGGTGAGCTAGCGAATGTCATTCCGTAAGCGATAGACATATTCCATGAGCACTTATTGCCGCTAACTCTTCATTAACTATGACGACAGAGGCACACTTTTGAAAGACATCTCCATAACTCTTCGAACAAGAAACCAGAAATGCTTGGATAGCAAGCATAAAATAATAATATATATAGCGTCGTTCAATAATTCGAAAGTTTGTGTGACATTATTGGATTATGTCGGAACTGAGGGACGATGTCCCTGAACCGAACCAAAAATTTCTAAGTCCACCGACGCTATCAGTTTCTTATCCGGCATCACAGCATATGTTGTTCCGAAAGGGAAAGCTTGAAATCCACCGAATCCCTTTCGGTATCCCGTCGGACCGGATGAAACTTTCGGACGTCCGTACCCGCTTCCGCGGAGCGTCCCGACCCAGCATCGTCGGATAAAATATATGCGACAGATTCAGTTGATGCTGGGATGCTGCGATAAACTGTGCTATTAAGGAAAGCACGTCCGTTCCCGAGGCCTGTGCCGTAGCGGACTTACGATGCATTGCCGCTGGAAGCTCCGTGTACGTTGACTCCCGCACACTTCCTATGCGAACGTCCGGAGTCTGCAGGCCTCGAGTCCCCGGCTACCGACCCAGCGCTGTCGGATAATTCTCGATCCGACACCGTTTCTGTCGGCTGCTGGGATGCTGCGATGCTGCGATAAGCTGTGCTATGTGCACAAGAATGTCCGGCGTCGAGACCTGCGGAGGCGCAGTCTATCGGTGCTTCGCCGAGGGCAGCTCCGCATCAGATGGCTCCCGCATACTTCCTATGCGAACGTCCGGAGTCCATCGGTCTCGAATCCCTGGCTGCCGGATGGTGTGACCTGGTCGCCGAAGAATCCTTGATCGGCGAAGCTGGTAATATATCGGCGGTCACGCAGCCAAGGTGCGGTCGTGTGCGCTGATGAGAAGAGGAAGCCTTAGCAGTCTCAGCGGACTGCCTATACAACGGAGCGTCCCGAGCGACGGACGTATGCTCCGCTAACAACACATTTGTACCACAACATCTGGGGCCAGATGTTGTTGAACGAGAGAGGGGCCTCTCTCGCTTGCCGTCCGGATGGACCGGAACGAGCTATGAACCGGACTAAAAGGCTTCCTCCGTTCTCCCTCCGATCCGCCGTCACTGGGTGTGCATTAAGTAAATTTTATAGTGCTCGCATCACCCCAAAATTCCTTCTAGACCGCAACGGACGAACCCGGCTGCCGAACCATTCGGTGAATGGACGCTACACCGGGCGAGCTAGCGGACGTCAAAGGCCGTCGAACCTACTAGGGTCCTCTTAGGCAATTGGCGTATTACATGAGCACTTTTCCGCTAGCCCTTCATTAATTGTGACGACGGAGGCACACTGTTGGAAGACATCACAGATACATCACCCTAATCTTGATCGTCTGAAATAGAAATTGATAAAGTAGAGTGACCCTGCGGGGAAAGGACCGGAGTGTCCAAATCCCCAACAACATACCGTGACATACGCTTCCCATATTGTCATCGAAATCATACGATACAGAACAGGAGTTAATGCGAGTACACTGACCACATATAGAATGATAATAAGGTCAGAGGAAGACTTCCTCCTAAAACAATTGATCAATATCCTTTCAATGAGAAAAGAAAACAAGTCCTGGTACTCGCACTAACCCCTGGCAATCAAATACATAATAATAATATGATCCATTAATATAGAAAAAATAATTGAAATCAAAATATTTTGAAAAAATATTTTTTCAGAACAGCCCAAGTTTCTGAAAAGTAACGTTGAGCCCCAATGGATCCCAAGCCTAAGTGTGGACAAAAATTTTAAAAATATTTTAAACAATTTATTCAACACTTACGAACAATAATAATGTATCTAGTTATGATTAAAATAACATAAAGATATTATTATTTAGAAATCCCCCCCTCACACAGAGGGCTGTTGTAAATGTAAACAATGAGTGTAAAAACACTAAAATAAGACTCCAGGCACCCAGGCCCGAAATCAGTTACCAAAAATACACCATCTGATGCAAAACAGAGACTTCCAGGGAAGAAACTGCAGAACATCAGATGGTAGATGCAGAACACAACGCCTAACCACCCGTAGGTGAAGACGTAAACATGGGGAAAGAACAGAATTCATTCTGTTATTAAGCTAAAACTCCCAAGAAATTTTAGTAATAATAATTACAGAAACTATGCCAAAAGCATGGGAGAATAGCAAGGGGGAACTTAAAGGACAGGGAGAGAGGAAAAACACTTGAAAAAACAGTGTAACTAAATAATCAGAATGACAACAAAATGGCTGCTGCCTTGAAAATAGGTAACTTAACATAATTTCATTAAAAAATTTTAAGTTACAGCCCTGATAATATTCTGTCACACATTCTTTTCCTCTCCTCCTTTTCTATCCTCCTTAGAATCACCATTTCACTAATATTTATGTGTCTGGCATCATTTAAACTGAGATTTAAAAGCACAAAGATCAGTCAGATGTTAACTGATGAAGGGCCAAACTTAGAATGATAAATGGCGCCAATTTCGGAACGTCCTGGACACTGCGCATGCGCAGTGGGGGCGAGGTGTGGAGGGCCTTTCAGGACATGTTTTCTTTAGTTTTAGATGCAAATTTTGGGGATTGGGGGGCAAAATTTGTGTTTGGCCCTATATTTTAAGAGTTAGCACCAGCTATGTCTGGGTCATTGGTACAGTATAAAAATACAGATATTTTGGTGCTTTTCCATATTTCCAAGGGCCGTAACTTGACACAAGAATAATGCCATCAGCATAAAACTCAAACTTGATCTGTAAGTCATCGTTCTATAGAAGTTTACCAAAAATGAAATCATTCCGTTGAAGCGTTTCCAAAAAAACTCCGGAAAACTAAAGTGTGACTGACAGACTGACAGACTGAAAGACGGACAGGCTGACAGACAGACTCACAGACTGACGGATGGACAGAGTGCAAACCTATAGTCCCCTCCGGCGATGCCGGTAGGGGACTAAAAAGTTGATTCATTAGGAAAAATTCAATTCCGATGATTCAGTTTGGTTTGTTTCAAGGAGCCTTGATTGAGAAATTTTTGTAATGTGAAGATGTTCTCAAAATTTGATCAAGTGTCTCCTCCTCTTGTACTGTTTTCCTTTCACCTGCACCCCCCCCCCCCCCCATCCCCCCTCCCCTCCTGTACAGAAAGAAGAGGTTCCCAAACTATTGTGACTGAATTTTTGGAATATTCCACTTTTTTATTGTTTTGTTCACACTGAGGAGTCATTGTGGAATGCAACTTGCAACGAGATGCTAGTGAATGGGGAGGGGCAATATTTATGGTGATGGAGTTGGTTGTCAACTAAAACTATACAATAGTACTCTGGTTGTGTTAGGCCTAAAAAAATAAAAAATCTGTTTCTCAGGCCCTCCCGCATGGTCCTTTTGGCTGACGAATGCTCTCTTTTTATAACCAATTTAAACTTAAAAAAAATAAAAATTAAATGGTTTATGTCTGATATTTTACCCAAGTTGAAAAAATTTATGAATTTGTCCCTTGAGTGCAAGAAGGCTTTGCAATGCTTTAGCATTGCAAAGTCTTCTTGCACTCAAGGGATGAAATACACCATCACCCATGCTATTCTGTAGATTATGAGGCCTAAAACTTGAACCAAGAACATGAACTTTTGATGCCAAAAAAGTAATTACTGAAATAAAAAATAAAATAAAAAAACGCTCGCCCGCGTGCAATTTCTCACAAATAAGATCTACTTTGTGTGGCCTTAGCGGGGTTTATATTTTGTGTAAATTTGGAAGAAACCATTTGGACTCTCGCAAAAATGATTGCGAGAATCCAAACCTGCTATGAGTGTCCCAGGATCCCATGCGGCCACCATGGTTGAACCCCTGTTGTATACTGATAACACATGTTAGCCCTTTACCCATCACAACTTTTTAATTTTTAAAATATAAACTGAATTTGATAATTTTGTAAAAAATAAACAATACTTATCAATAAAACCTTACAAATATGGATGTCATTGGCTCAGCGAGCCAGTTCCAATGACAGCCATATTTGTACAATTTTATTGGCAAAGTGTCAGGATATTTCAGGTCATGTTAGCCTTGTATTGGTTAATTTGCTGCTGCTATGCTAGATAAAAGGTTAAATTGGCTCAATTCTTTTCACACAAATCCCAGCAGAGGTGCAGCAAGACTCTACATGGATTCTCTCTGACTTTGTTGCAAAAACCTTCGCGTGAATGGATTTTTGGATTCTCGTCGGGATATAAGCCCTGTTAAGGCTAATAGTTAATGAAGAAATACAAATAATGTGACTTATAGTGTACAACAGCCAAAATGTCTGGCGAGATAGTGCCTTAACTTGATAGTAACTACAAACGGATAAGAGAGTTTGCCAAGCTGGGAATAACCGTGTAGATTTACACATACTAGCTCTGAAACCTTAAAGTAAGCTCATATTACACAACACAAAAATACCTGGATATATGGCCTTTAGTGACTTGAAACTGGGCTGTCGAAATCTGTGGCACTTATGACGTAATAACTCGGTATCACTTCTCGAATGCTTTAGTCGTGAACATCTTTTTTCTTTGCTTGTCTTCAATTTTTCAACAAAATCCTTTCCCAGTTCTACAAAAAGCAAGTATATCATATCAAATCCTTACTTAGGTCTATAAATAGCAAATAAGTTATAATCCTTGTCCAGGTCTACAAAAAGCAAGTAAGTTATAATCCTAACCCAGATCTACAAAAAGCAAATATTAAAGTTATAATCCTTGTCCAGGTCTACAAAAGGAAGTAGGTTATAATCCTTGTCCAGGTCCACAAAAAGTAAGTAAGTTATAATCCTTGCCCAGGTCTATCAATAGCAAATAAGTTATAATCCTTGTCCAGGTCTATAAAAAGCAAGTAAGTTAGAATCCTTGCCCAGGTCTATAAATAGCAAATAAGTTATAATCCTTGTCCAGGTCTACAAAAAGTAAGTTATAATCCTTGCCCAAGTCTATAAATAGCAAATAAGTTATAATCCTTGTCCAGGTCTACAAAAAGCAAATAAGTTATAATCCTTGTCCAGGTCTGCAAAATGCAAATAAGTTATAATCCTTGTCCAGGTCTACAAAAAGCAAATAAGTTATAATCCTTGCCTAGGTCTATAAATAGCAAATAAGTTATAATCCTTGTCCAGGTCTACAAAAAGCAAATAAGTTATAATCCTTGCCCAGATCTATAAATAGCAAATAATTTATAAACCTTGTCCAGGTCTACAAAAAGCAAATAAGTTATAATCCTTGCCCAGGTCTATAAATAGCAAATAAGTTATAATCCTTGTCCAGGTCTACAAAAAGCAAATAAGTTATAATCCTTGCCTAGGTCTATACATAGCAAATAAGTTATAATCCTTGTCCAGGTCTACAAAAAGCAAATAAGTTATAATCCTTGCCCAGATCTATAAATAGCAAATAATTTATAAACCTTGTCCAGGTCTACAAAAAGCAAATAAGTTATAATCCTTGCCCAGGTCTATAAATAGCAAATAAGTTATAATCCTTGTCCAGGTCTACAAAAAGCAAATAAGTTATAATCCATGTCCAGGTCTACAAAAAGCAAGTAGGTTATAATCCTTGTCCAGGTCTACAAATAGCAAATAAGTTATAATCCTTGCCCAGGTCTACAAATAGCAAATAAGTTATAATCCTTGTCCAGGTCTACAAAATGTAAGAAAGTTATAATCCTTGTCCAGGTCTACAAAAAGCAAGTAAGTTATAATCCTTGCCCAGGTCTATAAATAGCAAATAAGTTATAATCCTTGTCCAGGTCTACAAAAGGCAAGTAAGTTATAATCCTTGTCCAGGTCTATAAATAGCAAATAAGTTATAATCCTTGTCCAGGTCTACAAAAAGCAAATAAGTTATAATCCATGTCCAGGTCTACAAAAAGCAAGTAGGTTATAATCCTTGCCCAGGTCTATAAATAGCAAATAAGTTATAATCCTTGTCCAGGTCTACAAAAAGCAGGTAAGATATAATCCTTGCCCAGGTCTACAAAAAGCAGGTAAGTTATAATCCTTGTCCAGGTCTACAAAAAGCAGGTAAGTTATAATCCTTGTCCAGGTCTACAAAAAGCAAGTAAGTTATAATCCTTGTCCAGGTCTACAAGAAGCAAGTAAGTTATAATCCTTGTCCAGGTCTACAAGAAGCAAGTAAATTATAATCCTTGTCCAGGTCTACAAGAAGCAGGTAAGTTATAATCCTTGTCCAGGTCTACAAGAAGCAAGTAAGTTATAATCCTTGTCCAGGTCTACAAGAAGCAGGTAAGTTATAATCCTTGTCCAGGTCTACAAGAAGCAAGTAAGTTATAATCCTTGTCCAGGTCTACAAGAAGCAAGTAAGTTATAATCCTTGTCCAGGTCTACAAAAAGCAAGTAAGTTATAATCCTTGCCCAGGTCTACAAATAGCAAATAAGTTATAATCCTTGCCCAGGTCTACAAATAGCAAATAAGTTATAATCCTTGTCCAGGTCTACAAAATGTAAGAAAGTTATAATCCTTGTCCAGGTCTACAAAAAGCAAGTAAGTTATAATCCTTGCCCAGGTCTATAAATAGCAAATAAGTTATAATCCTTGTCCAGGTCTACAAAAAGCAGGTAAGTTATAATCCTTGCCCAGGCCTACACAAAAGGCAAGTAAGTTATAATCCTTGCCCAGGTCTATAAATAGCAAATAAGTTATAATCCTTGTCCAGGTCTACAAAAAGCAGGTAAGTTATAATCCTTGTCCAGGTCTACAAAAAGCAAGTAAGTTATAATCCTTGTCCAGGTCTACAAGAAGCAAGTAAGTTATAATCCTTGTCCAGGTCTACAAGAAGCAAGTAAGTTATAATCCTTGTCCAGGTCTACAAGAAGCAAGTAAGTTATAATCCTTGTCCAGGTCTACAAGAAGCAGATAAGTTATAATCCTTGTCCAGGTCTACAAGAAGCAAGTAAGTTATAATCCTTGTCCAGGTCTACAAGAAGCAGGTAAGTTATAATCCTTGTCCAGGTCTACAAGAAGCAAGTAAGTTATAATCCTTGTCCAGGTCTACAAGAAGCAAGTAAGTTATAATCCTTGCCCAAGTCTATAAATAGCAAGTAAGTTATAATCCTTGCCCAAGTCTATAAATAGCAAGTAAGTTATAATCCTTGCCCAGGTCTACAAAAAGCAGGTCAGTTATAATCCTTGCCCAGGCCTACACAAAAGGCAAGTAAGTTATAATCCTTGCCCTGGTCTATAAATAGCAAATAAGTTATAATCCTTGTCCAGGTCTACAAAAGGCAAGTAAGTTATAATCCTTGTCCAGGTCTATAAATAGCAAATAAGTTATAATCCTTGTCCAGGTCTACAAAAAGCAGGTCAGTTATAATCCTTGCCCAGGTCTACAAAAAGGCAAGTAAGTTATAATCCTTGCCCATGTCTATAAATAGCAAATAAGTTATAATCCTTGTCCAGGTCTACAAAAAGCTGGTAAGTTATAATCCTTGTCCAGGTCTACAAAAAGCAAGTAAGTTATAATCCTTGCCCAGGTCTACAAAAAGTAAGTTATAATCCTTGCCCAGGTCTACAAAAAGCAAGTAAGTTATAATCCTTGCCCAGGTCTACAAAAAGTTAGTAAGTTATAATCCTTGTCCAGGTCTACAAAAAGCAAGTAAGTTATAATCCTTGCCCAGGTCTATAAATAGCAAATAAGTTATAATCCTTGTCCAGGTCTACAAAAAGCAGGTAAGTTATAATCCTTGCCCAGGCCTACACAAAAGGCAAGTAAGTTATAATCCTTGCCCAGGTCTACAAAAAGCAAGTAAGTTATAATCCTTGCCCAGGTCTACAAAAAGTTAGTAAGTTATAATCCTTGTCCAGGTCTACAAAAAGCAAGTAAGTTATAATCCTTGCCCAGGTCTATAAATAGCAAATAAGTTATAATCCTTGTCCAGGTCTACAAAAAGCAGGTAAGTTATAATCCTTGCCCAGGCCTACACAAAAGGCAAGTAAGTTATAATCCTTGCCCAGGTCTATAAATAGCAAATAAGTTATAATCCTTGACCAGGTCTACAAAAAGCAGGTAAGTTATAATCCTTGCCGAGGCCTACACAAAAGGCAAGTAAGTTATAATCCTTGCCCAGGATTACA
The DNA here is from genome assembly GCA_031216915.1 of Pictodentalium vernedei. Lineage (NCBI taxonomy): Eukaryota > Metazoa > Mollusca > Scaphopoda > Dentaliida > Dentaliidae > Pictodentalium > Pictodentalium vernedei. The sequence continues at coordinate 854,790,913 of CM062296.1, read as the reverse complement.
AAAAGCAGGTAAGTGCTGAACATTTGTCACAGAAGGAAGAAGTTTGGAGGAAAAATTATTTGGGAAACAGGATTGCTGAGAGGATCCTCTGCTTCCCTGGTGAAAACAAACTTTAATGTGAAAACACTTGATTAATGTCAGTACCTCATTGGATGGAACTTCAGAAATGGATTTTAGACAGTATACCAATAAAGACACAAGACAATACCTATATTCCATCCTCTAACCAAACATAGATGTACTTCTAACCCTAAAATGGAATAAGATCACAACTCTAAAAACGTTAAGTTATTTCTTTACCTGCATGGTCAGAATATCGCTGTTCAGAAAAAGAAATGAACCATTCTGGTTTCAGGTTCCCGAGTCCAAGTCTGTTCCAAGCCAAAGTACCACCTGTAAGAAAATATTAAGTCTAACAAGTAAAGGACAAATTCAAACTTTTCTCCCTTTTCTTCTTTGACAACTCTTTTTGCCTTCGAGCAGTTACCCCACTTATTTATTTATTGTGTTTAACCCTTTACCCAACGCAGACAATATCAAAATTTATTATTTTAAACATCATTTTTTGAATTTTAAAAAAAAAATTCAACAAAACCATATCATGTGACCCCTCTTTGGAATGAGCTTGATGAGCTCTTTCCAAAGAGGGGTCACATGATATGGTTTTGTTGAAATTGTTCAAAAAATAATATTTTTTCAGCTGCTGAATTTGCATATTACGTGGGCAGATGCGGGTGATTCGTTGGGTAAAGGGTTAACTTGTTGAGTGCTAGAAGCCACTATCATGGCTCCATTGAGGATTGCAAGAAGCCACTTTAGTGGCTTTACTCTGGATGCATTAGCTGATTGTTTGCTTAGAAGAAAAAAAAATTATATAAAATTGTTTGGTTACAATTTATTGGAGAGTGCCTGTTGCTGAAGCATTGCAAAGTCATGTTGCACTCAAGCGACAAATTTATCAATTTTTTTAACTTGGGTAAAATATCAGATATAGACCATTCAATTCAATTTTTTTTTTTTTAAGTTTGCATAAGTTATAAAAAGAGAGCATGCGGCAGCCAAAAGGACCATGCGGGCGGGCCTGAGAAAAACATTTTTAACTTTTTTAAGAAATATCTTATGAAATACTGGGAACTGTTTGAAAATTTTTTGTCACAATAGGTATAAGAGAATATGTCCCGATACCAACCACAATACCTTGCAGTGATTGGTCAATGCCCTGTTGATTTTATTTTATGTCGCCGGGCACGTGCATATGTCTACTGTCAGCGATTCTTATGTCCACTGTCAAGGAAAACGTCTCATTGCCATGGGCAACGGTTCATCACAATGTCTTTTTTCACTTGAAATCAACTGAGGCAAATACATTTAACTGAAGTAAAATTCACACAAAGGTACCGTTATTATGTACAAAAAGATTAGTTATGTAAACATGGGTAGTTATTTATGAAACCGATTAGATTATAAGGTCTCTTTTCATTAATTTACGGGAAATCACTCCAGTTATTATGATAAAAGTTAACACTTTACTGAAACAACGTCTGCTTTCTAATATTCGCTGTACAACAATTCAATTTTACTTGTGTAAGAACGGGACACATACGTTATTCTGTTTGTTGACAGGGGACATGGTCTCATGCTCCCTGCATGGAACATATATTCAACCTCGGCTGATGCCTCGGTGGAATATAAATTTCATGCAGGGAACGTGGGACCATGACCCTGTCAACATCGCACAATAAGTGTAGATCAAACTCATTGCATAAATGGGTGGTTTAATGGGAGTTTAAATAAATTCTACTTGCAATTAGGACATTGCAGTGCATATAATACAAAGAATACAAACTGTTTTTGAGAGGGTACCAAAATGATCTCATGATAAACTGCCCAAAAGCCACTCCTAAAAACTTTGATTTCTTTGCAGTCATGAGATACTTCTGGTAAATGAACTCAAAAGCAGCTAATATGTTCCATACAGTAGACTGGACGTAATTTAGATGATGTCCACACATGTATTTACCAGTTAATAAATATCATCAGCAGCAAATTTTAATTAATGAAGCACCAGGTTGTACCGGGTGCTTCATTAATTAAATTTTTGATGATTAATTCTATAATTAGTGTTTGGTATCCAATATTATTGTGTCTGTGGAAATATTGCCCACCCGTGGAAAGTGACCAGTCTATGGCTGCTATACTGTATATTAATGTAAGCTAAGTGCAGTTCCAACATTAGCAGTCTTATCTTCATCGAAAAAGACTTAGGCCTAAAAAAAAAAAAAAATCTGTTTCTCAGGCCCTCCCGCATGGTACTTTTGGCTGCCGCATGCTCTCTTTTTATAACCAATTTAAACTTTAAAAAAATAAAAATTAAATGGTTTATGTCTGATATTTTACCCAAGTTAAAAAAAATTGATGAATTTGTCCCTTGAGTGCAAGAAGGCTTTGCAATGCTTTAGCATTGCAAAGCCTTCTTGGACTCAAGGGATGAAATACACCACCACCCATGCTATTCCGTAGATTATGAGGCCTAAAACTTGAACCAAGAACATGAACTTTTGATGGCAAAGAAGTAATTACTGAAATAAAAAATAAAATAAAAAAACGCTTGCACGCATGCAATTTTACAAATAATGGCCCGAGAAACAGAAGATCTACTTTGTGTGGCCTTAATTACTGTAGATACAATATTACGCTCTTGGATGTTTTTTTTTAATTTTTTTGTCTTGTGGTGGTTTATGAGAAAGCAATATTTTTTCCTCAGAAATATTAAACCTTATTTATTAGATAACATTTTGTCAACCAGACTTGCCAAATGTCAACCTCGGCTGATATCAGTATAAACTTGGCTGATAAGATGCCAATCTCAGCCAACATGAACCAAGCTAGGGTTGTCCCCTTGATGTGTTACTAGGGGCAACCATTTTGTTTACAACAAAATCGTTCATCATTATTCGTTGAACTCATTCAATCATTAAATGGGCATTTCCCGGCAAAGGGGAATAGGTTTTGTATGGTGAGGAATTAATGATGGTAATAAATACTGAATAAACGTATAGTGTTTTCAAGAAATAAAAATTTATTCTACGAGTCGAATTAAGAATGAAACCGACGGGCCTCTGGCAAGTCGGTTTAATTCTTAATCCTATGAGTAGAATAATTTTTAACTTGAAAACACTATATGTTTATTTTGTTTATCCCATAAATCATTTACAGGGCAGTAACGGTGAAATTGTGCTGTTACTAGCTACAACAACTGTGAGAAGTGAGACGTACATTGGTCAAATTTGAACGAAAAGCAAAACTGCCAAAAATAAACAAGGCACAATGATACATGATACCTTTCTGTCTAAAAATAATTCTCCTACAAACTTGAGCTAAACTTGAAATAATTAATAATAGACTAAAAGTCATTTCTGTTCAAGCAGACATGTTAACTCTCCTGGAATGCCCGGGATTCTCCCGGAATTAGCTATCCCCTCCCGCCCTCCCGCCCTCCCGCCCGGGAGTCAATTTGGGCCAAAATCTCCCGGAAAGTCGACATACCAGACAAAAACTGAATCCACCAGCTTTTGTTTACAAATACAAAAGCATGTGCTCTACTCTCAATGGCAAGGTCATTAAGTTTGTGTGAAACGTCACCACTTACGTAAGAACTGGTGACCAATCTCATTTCTGTCAATGGCCGTGTTGTGATAATTTGCAACACGTTTGACAGGCGGATTAAATGAATTTGAGATGCAGGATAATTGCTGAAATTGACTATATATTAAAGGCATACCTTTGCTTGTATACAGGTAGCAGTCAAATCGAAAAATAAGTTCCATACGCATAAATTTTGTCCAATCGAACATGTGCAAAAATACGCACAAATTTATTATTGTGCATTTTGGATTTCACTTTCACTTCAGATAATTATAGCCAATTTTGCAGACAAACGGCTCAAACATATGAGTTGCCGTAATTTTCAATATATTGGGAAAAATTTCCGATTCGCAATTTTCTAAAGCAGGCTGTGAAAAAAATTATGTTTTTGGTGAAAAAAATCTCTAAAAAGTTGCTAATTTACGGCACTTGGACGTTTTTTCATTCGTTGTGATAAATGGACAACAAAATAAATTAAATATCCCGGAGATGTTTCGTCCTGGGCTCGCTGTGGCATAATGTTCACGTTTCACTGAAAAATGATCACCCCATTCCAAATCCCCTTTGTAAATGACCAACTACTTCCAGTGAGTACCCGGTGTGGTTAGGTGGGGCGCTGGGCTTTGGCAGATCGAATTACCACAACAACCGGGCTCGGGGTGTGCCTAAACACCACAGATCGCCGCAGGTTACCGCAGGTCGCCGCAAGTACCCATAATTTCCCAAATAGATCCAAAACTTTCAACACAGCGTCAAAACTGATATAGTGCTGAAAAGGTCGAAAATATCTCCAAACATTTTGTACATAAAACCATTGAAATATGGATGTCATTGGAACAACTCAGATATTGGCACAAAACCACATCCATATTTTTGATTTCTGTTTTTCTCTATATTCCTATGTTTTGGCTTTTGAAAGGACAAAATGTTCAAATAAAACACATTAGGGTGGAATGTTTAATGTATGTGTGTGTGTGTGGGGAGGGGGGGGGGGTGGTAACATGGAAATTATTGATGTGCTGCCCACGTGCAAAAATCTCACTGACAAGCATCCGAGTCTCACTGGGAGCTCATCAAAATCTCACTGACAGTCACCTCCAGAGGTTAACAGGTCTGGGTCACTCACCACCAGTTAGTAGAACGTTGGCGTATGTTCCTTTGATGTATTGTTGTTGGACTGTTTCCTGTTATGTCTGTGTGTGTGGGGGTGGGGGGGTGGTATCTGGTATTAATTTGTATTTAAAATTGATCCACACGTGGCTTCTACGCGCAAAAAAAAATCTCCCTGAAAATCATGTCATCTCCCTGAAAATTTTCTTCAATCTCCCTGAAAAAAATTTTGGAAGGTTAACATGTCTGTGTTCAAGCCAAATGGTATGAGCGTTTAGAGTTGGAATATCCATCTCATTTCAGCAGTGCATCTTCTATCCGTATTTGTCGGGTCGTCTGGATCAGAGTTTCAAATTTGTATTATCCTATATTCTATCCTGGCTGATATGAAGCTACCCAAGCTACCCAAGTAATAACCTGTAACTATTGTCAAGGCTGTTCTTTTTGGGGGGAATTTATAACTTTAAAGTAAAGATGTAGCTTAAGTTTCCAGGGACACAATACCAAGTTCTTTGGTAAAGATTATAACTGAACTCGCGACATGTCTAGGGAACAATGTCCAGCTCATTTATGCAGGCTGTGAGTGAACTCACCACATGTCCATCTCTTGTGTAAAGGTTATAACTTTAGTGAATGTTGTAAATGAACTCACAAGTGTCTAGGGTGGTCAATATTCAGCTTTTTTGCAATGGCTGTGGCTTAAGGGCTTAATTCCAAATTTGATCACACTTTCTGCAACGGAACAGGTGCCCCTACATGCATTCTTTGGGTTGACTCACAGGTTACATTCTAACTACCTTGGTAGTTCTTTTAGGCAAGTCTTGGCTGCTTATATAGGCCGCCAAAAGTTGCAAAAAACATCAGCAAAGTCACAGGATGTAGACTGTTAAAGTGTAGCAAAAATATGTAAAAATCTCTTGTCCCTTGACTGGTAGAGTGCTAAATTATTTTTGGCCATCAAATCTTGTACACATGTCATTGCCTTGTTACAATTTATGGGAGAGTGCCAGTGGGCACTCTCCCATAAATTGTAACAAGGCAAACCCTTACAGACTAAATAATATCATTTTAAAGATAATACAAAGCATATCCACTGAATATGAACCTTCAAGTTGTGGCACCCGCACTTCAGAATAAAGCCCAAATATGGGCTTCCAGCACTCTACCAGTTAACAGTTAACTTACCATGTTTTTCTTGACCCAAACTGTGTAATAACATTCCAGTAATACAATGACAATTCTGTTTTAAACTCAGCATCAATGATGTCTTGATATCTGTGATTTCCTGTAAAAGGCAAAAAAGCATCTCTTGATATAATCAACAATTGTTTGTGTTTTGGAGTTTACCAACACTTTCAACAACCAGGGTTAAATCATGTCAGATACTTTTATGGGTGAAGGAAGCTGGTGTTCCCAGAGAGAACAACTGAGCTGTGGCAAGCAACTGTCATACTCTCTAAATTACTAACCCTGGACAGACAGTTTGCAGTAGAAAATTTGCGTATTTTGGTGTCAGTGGGTACTGCAGCATAAGATGTGTGGTAAATAAGTCACATGGTTTTGAAGTGACAAATGTGGTGACCAGAAGAATATACCAGGGTCACCTTCACCTGGTTATAAAACACTACCACAGCATCATCCCAATTACAAAGTGTGGTGGCTCAGTGGTTAGAGTATTGGACTTCAAACCAAAAGGCTGATGGTGCAATCCTAACCAGTGGTAACTGCATTGTGTCCTTGGGCAAGATGCTTAATCCTGATTGCCCACTTGGCAGTAGAGTGACTCTCAGTACTAAGGGGTACTGCATGTCGATAGTGTACTTGGCAGTAGAGTGGCTCTCAGTACTAAGGGGTACTGCATGTCAATAGTATACTTGGCAGTAGAGTGGCTCTCAGTACTAAGGGGTACTGCATGTCGATGGTGTACTTGGCAGTAGAGTGGCTCTCAGTACTAAGGGGTACAGCATGTCGATAGTGTACTTGGCAGTAGAGTGGCTCTCAATACTAAGGGGTACTGCATGTCGATGGTGTACTTGGCAGTGGAATGGCTCTCAGTACTAAGGGGTACTGCATGTCGATAGTGTACTTGGCAGTTGAGTGGCTCTCAATACTAAGGGGTACTGCATGTCGATAGTGTACTTGGCAGTAGAGTAGCTCTCAGTAGTAAGGGGGACTGCATGTCGATAGTGTACTTGGCAGTAGAGTGACTCTCAGTACTAAGGGGTACTGCATGTCGATGGTGTACTTGGCAGTAGAGTGGCTCTCAGTACTAAGGGGTACTGCATGTCGATAGTGTACTTGGCAGTAGAGTGGCTCTTAGTACTAAGGGGTACTGCATGTCGATAGTGTACTTGGCAGTAGAGTGGCTCTCAATACTAAGGGGTACTGCATGTCGATAGTGTACTTGGCAGTGGAGTGGCTCTCAGTACTAATGGGTACTGCATGTCGATGCTGTACTTGGCAGTAGAGTGGCTCTCAATACTAAGGGGTACTACATGTCAATAGTGTACTTGGCAGTAGAGTGACTCTCAGTACTAAGGGGTGCTGCATGTCGATGGTGTACTTGGCAGTAGAGTGGCTCTCAGTACTAAGGGGTACTGCATGTCGATAGTGTACTTGGCAGTAGAGTGGCTCTCAGTACTAAGGGGTACTGCATGTCGATAGTGTACTTGGCAGTAGAGTGGCTCTCGATACTAAGGGGTACTGCATGTCGATAGTGTACTTGGCAGTAGAGTGGCTATCAGTACTAAGGGGTACTGCATGTCCATGGTGTACTTGGCAGTAGAGTGGCTCTCAGTACTAAGGGGTGCTGCATGTCGATAGTGTACTTGGCAGTAGAGTGGCTCTCAATACTAAGGGGTACTGCATGTCGATAGTGTACTTGGCAGTAGAGTGGCTCTCAGTACTAAGGGGTACTGCATGTCGATAGTGTACTTGGCAGTAGAGTGGCTCTCAGTACTAAGGGGTACTGCAAGTCGATGGTGTACTTGGCAGTAGAGTGGCTCTCAGTACTAAGGGGTACTGCATGTCGATAGTGTACTTGGCAGTAGAGTGGCTCTCAGTACTAAGGGGTACTGCATGTCGATAGTGTACTTGGCAGTAGAGTGGCTCTCAGTACTAAGGGGTACTGCAAGTCGATGGTGTACTTGGCAGTAGAGTGGCTCTCCGTATTAAGGGGTGCTGCATGTCGATAGTGTACTTGCCTTCAACTGCCTTTAACTCTGTGCAGAGTTTGTGAGTTGAAGTTTGGTTAATTCTCTCCAGGTATTCTTCCTTCACCCATAGAACTGTCAGACATGTGACCTTGGCTGCTGAAAGTGAAATTAAAACCCCAATACAACAATCAATCATCCCATTCATTTTATTGTCACATATTCATCTTGTTTAGAGGACTATTTCTGACTTTTATAACCTCAGAACAGGTGTCCTTATAATTTTTTTTTGTTTATTTATTGGTGTTTAAGTCACATATTTCTGCACAATGGCTAATCATGACCACAACAGTTTTACGGGTGGAGGAAGACGAAGTACCCAGACAGAACCACTGAGCAATGGCGAGCAACTGTCAGCTTCCCAACAAACTAACTCCACACAAGCAGGGTTAGCATTGGCTGAAGACAAGTGCACCATCGATATGCAGTATGCCTTAGTACACAACACCACCATGCCCCCCACGTGGGAATAGTTGCCCTTAACATGCCAGCATGAGTATGTCATGTGGACAACAGACAAATTACATAGGCAGTGGTTTCTAGTCAAGTCTTGGCTGCCTGTTAAAGCAGCCAAGACTTGACTAGAAATCACTGCTGCGCCACTGGACATATAAAGGCTTAGGGCTGGGGGAATTCAGGACCCTTATCCAGGTTCTTAAGGGTTAATTAACCCATGACCCAATCTGAAGAACAGGCAAATCTTGCACACAAAAAATTACTGAATAATTAGAATACTGTAATTTTTTGGCCTCATGATGCACATACTCAACTCAACCCCTTCACTCCTTGCAATATTACCAACTGTGAAATCTGCCATAAACCTACCTAAAACGAGGTGGACTGAAGGTAGAAGCACTAAAAAGAGGTAGAAATCATGATACACACACAATTGCCAAAGTTGAAACATTATCTACCTTTTAACGAGTCGAGTGCTGAATTCTTTTTGGCCGTCACAACTTCTTCACAGGCCTTTGTCTTGTTATAACTTATGGGAGAGTTCCTATAGGCATGCTCCCATAAATTTTAACAGGGAAAATCTATACAGACTAAATAATTTCATGCCCCACCCTTCCCCTCCCCAACCCTACAATTATCACCTAAAATTTCAAAAGTTGGAAATTCCACAATGTTAATTCCAAAGTTGGAAATTCAATAATATTAATTTAATTTGCTCGTCATATTTATTCGGTCAGAGCCAAAGAAATTTTCCAATTTTTTTATCAAATTCTCTGACTTTTCCAATCAGCTGGCAAAATTTTCCGGAATTCTGTGGCTGGTCAGGATTTTTCAAATTCATGGCACCATTTTTCTGACACAGAGTAGTCAGCTGAAAGGATCAGGTATTGGCTGAATTGCTGTCAATCTACAGTCCTTGTGTTACCTGGTCAGCGTAAGAGAAAACTTGTGGGCCTACCTGGGGAAATGCATTTTTTTTGTGGAAAAAATGACTAGATTTAAGCCAGAGGGAGGCCTCAGAATCAATATCAGGGGTTCAAAAATAGGTCAATTAAATCGTCAGATGTGTACCCATACGCGCAACTAGTAGAAAGCTGTTATTATCTCAGGACCAATTTTTGGAGGAATTTTCAATCTGAGAGATAAAGGGTTAATATCTCAGGATCAAATTATCAGATTTACACCAAAAACTATCCAGGGCGGCACATCAGTAACCTGAAGATATATATAAAGTAACATGACAATTGGATTGATAATTTTTGAGTTATCTCATGCCAAAGGGATTGGAAGAATTCTCAATTTGAAAGATAATAAAGGACAAAGGGTTAATATCTCAGGATTAAATTATCAGATTTACACCAAAAACTATGCAGCTCGGCACATCAGTAACCTGAACACAAATATAAAGTAACATGACAATCCAAGCAATATTTTTCAAGTTATCGAATGCCAAAGAAATTAAAATTTTTTAGTAAATTTTGTTTCTTAACATACCTACCACAATTGTTTACAATTGGCTGTAACATAAGTGCAAGCCCTACTTCGGAACTAACTCAAGCTTTTAGAATCTTTTCCAAACGAGTTGGAAAAGTACTAGAATGCAAAAGCACGAAAAAGATCGAATAAAGGGTCGAGCGAGACCAGCGCTCGAAATTACTGGTACTCTCTCTGCACACCTCTTGCGTTTACCGAGCGCATGCGCAACAACCGTGACGTCAATTCCGTATTTCCGCCAACGAGAAGTTTGTGATTTAGCGGGGAGGCATCGATATCAAAGATATCCCCAAGGAGGGTGGGCCTCCGGTAAACAATTGTGGTAGGTATGCTAAGAAACAAAATTTACTAAAACATTTTAATTTCTTTTCAACCTACTCACAATTGTTTACAATTGGCTGAATAAACAATAGGAGGAGGTGAATCACATAACCAATACCAACAAGAGTAGCAGAACGAAAGCAAGGATGGCAGAGAACAAAAACTAAAACCTGTAATGAAGATAGAGAGAAGGCACCTGAAAAGAACAAGGCTGAGCGAAGAGCAACCTCGACAAAAACAACTTTAACGAGCGTGCACAACAGCCTGAGCAGCAACGAGAGGGCCTAAAGAATAAAGGTCCTCAGATTGCTGCTGAAGGTGGCGGAGATAAAAGGAGGAGAAGGTAGAAGCATTCCTCCAGTAAGCCACATTCATAACATCCCGGAGCAAAACAGAATTGGAGAACGCCCAGGATGTAGAAATGGCACGAACCTCATGAGCATTAAGCCGGTTCGAAACAAGATCCGACGCAGACAAGCGAGAATAAGCCAGCTTGATTGCAAGACAGATCCACCTGGAAATAGAATGGGAAGAGATAGACTGCCTCTTAGGAATGAGAGACAGAAAGAATCTCTTCCGACCCCTCCTAATGAACTGAGTGCGAGTAAAGTAAGTCTTGATCGCACAAACAGGACAAAGAAGAGGCCTCCAGCCATCTACAGCAGGGAGAGCCCGAATGCAGATGGGAAGAGGTACCGAATCAGGAAGTTGATTCTTAGCCAGAAAAGAGCAATCAGTAGTGAAGGTGACACTGTTAGCCTCATTTCGGAAGAAGGCAGAATCAACAGATGGCGCATGAAGCTCACTGACTCGACGAGCAGAAGCAAACGCTGGAAGAAAAGCCGTCTTATAGGTGAGAAAACGCATGTCGGTCTCAGATAAAGGCTCGAATGGCGCCCCCTCCAAACAGTGCAACACCCATGCCAAGTTCCACTTGGGTGTAAGACGCAAAACTCGAGGCCTCTTCAAAGAAAAGTGCTGAATAAGTTTGGAGAGAAAAAGATTACGACCGATACACCGCTTTCCCACATAAGAGAAAGTATCAGACAGCATAGACCGATAGCCCTTAATTGTAATAGGCTGGAGGCCCTTGGAGTCAAAAAGAAAACCCAGAAAATCCGCAATTTGAGCAATTGACGGATCACGGTAATTCACATTGTGATCTGCACACCAGCGGCAGAAAACCTTCCACTTGGCGGCATAAGTCATGCCAGTGGAATGTCGCCGCGATGCAGAAATGCACTCCCCTGATCGTCTCGAAAAACCTCTACGTCGGAGACTGGACCTGATAAAAGACAGGCGTGAAGGGACAGGCTCGCCAGGTTGTTGTGATACTTCCTGGAACGACCCTGTGAAAGAAGATCGTGACGTAGAGGTAGACGAATCGGTCGATCGGCCAATAGAGGCCGCAGCAGATTGATCCACACCCTCTGTGGAGACAGGGGTGTGATCAGAATGATCCTGCAACCGCAAGCACGAATCTTCGCTAATACTTGAGGAAGAATCGGTGCAGGAGGAAAGGCATAGCCGATCCAACCTGTCCAGTCCAGAGACAGAGCGTCTACTGCAAATGCCAGAGGATCTGGACAAGGGGAGACAAAGGTCTCTACCTGATGATTCCAGCGAGTAGCGAAAAGGTCGACCTGAGGACGGCCCCACTGCTCGCAAATCGCCTGAAACACCGACCGATGTAGCATCCATTCGGTTGGAAGGACACTGTCGCGTCGGGACACGGAGTCTGCTAGGACGTTGAGACGCCCGGGAATGTGTCGAATGGACACCCGAGCGTTCACATACCGCGCCAACAGAAGGAGATCCCGAGACAGCCGATACATGGGAATCGAATGTGTGCCTCCTTGATTCCGTATGTAGGCCACTACTGTCGAATTGACCGAAAGAAGTAGGACAATATGGTCCGACAGATGAGGGATCCAAAGCCGAAAACTCAACAGAAGAGCAAGGAGCTCCTTCTGGTTGATATGAAGGCCCACCTGCCCGCTGTCCCACTCTCCGTGAGTAGACAGACCGAGAGGATCCAACGTCGCACCCCCAGCCCCGATCGCTGACATCTGCAGTAAGGATGCGATTGGCCAAAGGAAGATCCAACAGAACACCCTTTGTCAGCCAGGGAATATCTGCCCAAGGGCAGAGGTGACAAAGCAGAGACCGAGGAATAGTGAGTTCCAGGTCCAGTGGATCTACATTCGGACACCAATGACAGGAAGTGTTGGAGAGGTCGGACAAACAAGCGACCGAGCGGAATGAGATCTGTCACCGAACCGCAAAGGCCCAGCGTCCGAAGGAAAGACCTGGCCGAGACCGAGGAAGATTGAAGCAGGTCCCGAGTCAGGGCGGAAAGAATAGTCGCCCGAGCCTGGGGGACCGACACTACATTGTGAAGAGTGTCGAAATCCATCCCCAAATGACAGAATCGCTGAGAAAGAAAAAGATCCGACTTCTCGCGATTGACTCTGAAACCCAGCGACGCGAGCAGGCAAAGAAACTGCCCGGAAATCGAACTCCAGAACAGCAGCATCGTGGTGCCGTTGGAGGATGTCGTCTAGGTAGGCTGACGAAGTCACTGCCGACTGAGTGCGGTGGAAAGCAAGCACATGTGACATCAGTCGGGTGAAGGCCCAAGGAGCCAGGTTCAAACCGAACGGGAGAGTTCTGAATTGAAAAACTCGATCCCGAAACGAGAACCGAAGGTATTTCCGTGACGCCAGATGAATGGGTACATGGAAGTAGGCATCCTTCAGGTCGATACGGGCCGCAAAATCGCCCTGATGAACTGAACGTCGAACCGACCGGAAAGTCTCCATACTGAAACGAGGAGCTATTATGTACTCGTTCAGGGTACTAAGATCGATGACAGGACGATATTGGCCATTTTTCTTCGGCACCAAGAAAAGTCTTGAGTAAAACCCCGGTGAAAGGGTGTTCCTGACCACCTCGATCGCCCCTTTGGTGAGGAGATTGTCGATCTCCTGCACCAGAAGGTCCCGACGCAGAGAATCGGAAGGGACCTGAGTCGGAAGGGGCACCCGAGATAAACTGGGGTGCCGATGGAAGGACAGTCGCAGACCAGATTGAATGACGTCGAGGACCCAAGAGTCCGACGTTATCTCTGTCCAACGGTCGTAAAACAGCGACAGCCTTCCCCCGACTGGAGGCGAATTGAGGTGAGAACCTTCACTTGCGGCCTCGATGAGGCCCCCGAGAGGAGAAACCACCTCGGGAAGTGACAGAGTCCTGAGACTTTCCAGCCTGAGGCTGCCAGCGAGCCTGGCCACGTCGGCGCTTCTTATGAGCAGAAGGAGCAGACGGAGCCGAAGGCGTAGCCGACGTCGCCGAGGCAGACGCAGCAGCACGCTTGGCAGGCCTGGAACGACGCCCACCCGCAACAGCAGGTTGGTCAAGCTGTCTCAGCAAAAGCTGGTCCTTCGAATGACGAACAGCTTCGCCATGAACAGCTTCCACGGAACCATGGAACAACTGAGGACCCACCAAAGAGGCAGACCTCAGAACAGCACATTGCTCAGAAGGAAGGGATGGTAAAGAATCCAACACTGCATCCCAGCGAGCCAGCTCCAAATTAGCCGTGTTACAGGTGTGAGCGTGTGTCAAGTTCATAAGAGCCTGTGACAAAACGCGAAAAGGCGCCTGAGCATCATCAAACTCCCCTGGTGGAAAATATTCAGCCAGAGCAGCGATGACATGGTCCGCGAGAGATAACATACCCAGCATCTCTCGGGACAGGCCCACCATAGACTCAACTACCGACATCGGGAGAAATGCCGACTTAGGCTTAGTCAACCCGAGGGAAGAAGAATCCTCATCCACAGTAGTCATCCCTTGGAAGACTGGTGGAGAGACGGAATCGTACACACGAAACCGCGATGGAGGCAGAAAGGCATCAGCTCTAGAAAAGAAGGAACCCTTGAGGGCCTTATAACGCATTTTGGCGTCTAAGCCCTGGAAGGACTCAACAACCTGAGCCAATTGCAGAGGACGCAAAGCCCCGGAGCTAGAAGGCTCAACAGGGTTACGGCGCTCCACAGTGGACTGCGGCAGGACGGTCACATAAGGCTGGTCGGAAGGTTGAACGTCCGGCAATAAGCCAAAGACGAAATCCAAAGCCTGCCCCAAGACTGACGAGGGGGGCCCATCACCTTCAAGATACTCGTCATCCTCTGTAGCAGAGGAGACGTAGCCCAACTCGGGCTGACCAGCAGAAACCTCCTGTGAATACTGTGCAGTATCCAAGGGGCCAGGCGAGACATCTCGGTGACCAACCAAAGGAGGTTGTGCCTCAGGAGGCACAGGGAGGCCAACTTGAGGGTTGCCAGAAAGCAAGCGGGTGAGCGCCAAAACGGCCTGGCGCAGGTCACCCTGAGAATCTGTCGCAGCAGAATCGGCCGACGGAGTGTCCTCCCAATGGACCCTTCTGGTAGAAGAACCCAAATCCTCAGAAGAGACCGACGTCGAACGTCGATCGGCAGGCAGAATAGGGACACGGTGAGAAGACACCGGAGGATAGACCCGATTGTGACGCCCAGGGGCCATCACAGACCTCTGCGAAACAGAAGGTCCTGCCTGCAAATCCTCTAAAGAGACCGACGGCGCACGTCGATCGATAGCTGGACCTAGGACACAGTGAGAAGACACCGGAGGATTGTCCCAAGAATGACAGGAACCTGTCACTGGCCTCTGCGCAGCAGACGGCCCCAACTGCCTATCCTCTGAGACCGACGGCAAGCATCGATCGACACCCAGACTAGGAACACAGTGAGGAATCACCAGAGGAAGGTTCCGAGAGTGACAGCTAACAGGGACTGTCACTGACCGCTGCTGAACAGCAGGCCCTGGATGCCAATGTCCCAACACCATCCTGCTAGGCGGCACACTAGCAGAGGAAGGTGGAACAATAAACGATTCACTCGAGGGACGAGGAATCGCTGCCGAAGCGACCGGCCAGCTCAACCGACTAGGAGCAAACCTAGCCAGATGAGAAGGAGCAGACAGCAAACCCGCACAGCCCTGCCACGAGGCTGGGGGAGGCTGAGAACACACAGACACACCAGCAGATACTGCCTCGGTCCCCCAAGACTGTAGACCATCTCCAGAGGAGATGGAAGAGCCACCATCAAACAGAATAGGATCTTGAGTAGCAACTTCCTCACCAACGGTCGACGGTGTAGGAGGCAGATCGGAGAGGGTCACCGAGCTGACCTCGGAAAAGCTCTCAACGAAAACAGACGCCTCAATAGTGACATCAGAAGACAAAGAGACCACGGTTTCCTCGTCAGGTATCACTGAACTAACACCGCCAACAGTTGCAGAGGAACTCGCCACAGAAGGCAGATCCGAATCCTGTGTGACAGAGTCACCACGTGCACCAGCAGAAATGTCTGCTACGGCACGGCTACCCTTACCCCGAGAACGAGGGGTTCTAGCTCTGGAAAGAACCACCTTGTTCACAGAAGCCCAGAATTTAGAGGACCAAACCCTACAAATACCACATGATTGGGCCTGAGTGCAATTGTTGCAAGTGACACATGTGGAATGAGAGTCGTCCACATGCTTCACCTGCAAGCAAGAGGTACAAGAAATAGTCTAAGGCATTATATCAAAATAATCAAGCTTCCCACCGACGGAAAACAGCACGAAGGTCGTGTTCACACACGGGGGAAAAACAAGATAAAGTGTGAAGAAACAAGCAATAGAAATACAAATTAACATTAATTAACAATAATTTGGTAGCTTTACAAAAGGATACAATCCAGTAGCACACTAAATATGTAGAATAAGTTGTTCACGAAGAATAAACAGCATAATTAGCACGAGTCACAAAAATTTCCGACCATGTACAATGGCGGAAAATAAAGGAATTGACGTCACGATTGTTGTGCATGTGCTCGGTAAATGCAAGAGGTGTGCAGAGAGAGTACCTGTAATTTCGAGCGCTGGTCTCGCTCGACCCTTTTTTCGATCTTTTTCGTGCTTTTGCACTCTAGTACTTTTCCAACTCGTTTGGAAAAGATTCTAAAAGCTTGAGTTAGTTCCGAAGTAGGGCTTGCACTTATGTTACAGCCAATTGTAAACAATTGTGAGTAGGTTGAAAAGAAATGGATACAGATGCTGGATGGACAGATAAAGGATGGACGAACGACGGAAGGCCACCCCGGATGCCGACATTATGTGTACCATACATGGTGTGGGTACACATAATAACTTTGATCAATATTTTTGAGTTATCGCATTCCAAAGAAACTGATTGGAGTAATTCTTAATTTGATGGATAAAGGGAATCAAATAATCAGATTTATATAAAAAAAAACTATACAGCTTGGCAAATCAGTAACCTGAACATCTATATGAAGAAACAAGACAATCAGATTGATATTCTTTGAGTTATCGCATATCAAAGAAATAGATTGGAAAAATGCACAATTTGATGGATAAAGGGTTAAAATCTCAGGATCAAACCACCAGATTTACATCAAAAACTATACAGCTCAACACATCAGTTACCTGAACATGTCTATCAAGTAACATGACAATAGGATTGATATTTTTTTAGTTATCGCATGCCAAAGAAATGGATTGGAATAATGCTTAATTGGATCTGTAAAGGGTTAATATCTCAGTATTGAATAATCAGATTTACACCAAAAACTACACAGCTCGGCACATTAGAAACCTGATCACAAATATAAAGAATCATGACAATCTAAGCAACAGTTTTCAAGTTATCGAATGCCAAAGAAATGGATACGGATGCCAGATAGATGGACGGACAGACAGACAAAGGATGGATGAACAATGCCGGCATTATGTGTACCATACATGGTATGAGTACACATAAAAATTAAAACTTTTCTGCAGTGAAGGCCCCGCAAACCCCCACCACACAGAGGGGCATAGACCCTCTCAAAACTCTCCGTTTAACTTGGGCCTGTGTTATGCTGGAACCCCAAGTAACTAAAGCCTTGAAGGAGAAATGCTATAACTTCCTTGGTAATCATGTATTAACACACCTGTTTTAGAAGCAAAGCTACAATTTTTTCATCCTTGGTTTTAACAGCATTGTACAAAGGTGTGTCCTCAGCTTCCCCAATATTTACATCAGCACCAATCCGTAGCAAGCATTCCACACCCTGTAAAATATAATATGGACAAAATTAGGTTATTACAGTTGGAAATGGGTTGTAATAGGTGTTACTGGAAAAGTTGGAAGTTGATAACCGATACTTCCCATTGTAACATCTGTATAATATTGGTGTAACAAATTAACCCCTTTGCTACTCTGCAAGTTTGTAATGCCCTGTGCTGAGCCATATGTAGAAAACATAAAAAATTGAAAAGAGACAGAAACGTAAAATAACTTGTAATTTTAAACCTGCTAGAACATAACTGAATACTTTTGAGGTCTAATGTTTAGTTCCAATACCTAATGTTGGTGTGGTATAACCTGAAACATGGGTAATAACATAGTCCAAGGCCTCTTGGATAAGCTGAGCAGTAATCATGCCTTTAAATTCTTCCCAACTGATGACGGTAAATGCTGTGCCCAAATAAGATAATTGTGCCTAAATTATGTTTTGCAGTGTTTCGGCAATATATAGTTTGGCCAGGTTTCCCTGATGTTTGCAATATAGCTAAGAGCTTACCTTCGAAAATCAAACAATGCAACAGATAAATAATTTTTTGAAACACCCACAGAGTGTGCCATGGAAAAGCAATCAGCATCGACAGTGTCGTATACGACAATTGCTTTTCTTGGCGAATTCCATATGATCATGCACTTAAAGCTTGAGATCTATTATATTCATGTTTGTGGCATTTCTCAGTAAACTCCATGCATAATTTACATTCAAATAGACCTTTGGCTCGACACTGGGAAACTAAGAAGCCTTTCCCGAGTTAGTCAAGTAAACTTATGTCAAAGGGTGGTGGGAGGGAACCAGTGATAATGGTGAAGACCTACAGTTAAAACTAGAAGTCCTGTCATGAAATGCGCACAAATAGCACGTTGATATGCGCGCTAATGTGCGTGTTATGGCCCAAGTAAAGCTATCAAATTCTGTACATATGGCCTGTGCACAAGCAATGTTTCAGCCAATGGACCTCCGGGTAACCTGGAGGTCCATTGGCAGAAACATTGCATGTGTTTGCTATAAGTAACCAGGAAAACTTGTCGTGCTTTGGATGCCATTCAATATGGTAATTTGTGCGCAATTCCAACGCGCAATTAAGCCTAGATAAGCGAACTATTCGTGACAGGACTTCTAGTTTTAACTGTATAACAATGGGTTGTAAACTAGCATTTTAAGATGGGGGACCTAAAACCTAAAACAGATGCCGAGACGAAGAAAATACTGGTGCTTTTTCTCCAACCATGCAGGCCACATCCATATTTGCCAAAAGTAGACAGATCTAAAGGTCTGGCAGTAATATCTGGATTTGCTATTCATTTGAATTATTTAAATCGCCTGCATCGCTGTCATTGTCAGGAAATAATTCTTCGGTTGTAAAAATTTGCTTAGACATGTTTATATTGAAGAACATCAGGGGATGTAACTCTAACTGGAAACCTAACATGTAGTTGACTTGGGTATTTCCGTAAAAAATGACAGAAAATACCGGAAAAAGATCTTTTGACGTCACATTGTCCATCTCTTAAATTTGTTACAATGTGCATTGTAGAGCGAAACCCTGTTAATTGAATAGCCACTTTGCCAATGAAAATTATTCAATTAACAGGAGTATTCAATTAACAGGGATAGTGACATTTTCCTGTATTCTGGAGATAAACTTAGCATTTATTCTATTATATCTTGTTTGACGGAACTCCATGAGCCTGTATTGGATGTACTGAGGCCAAATTGGACTATAAACAAAGAAAAACTGGGGAGAGGCAGGGTAATTTCTTGACAGGTTACAATTTTTTTTATTCAATTAACAGGAGTTTACTCTATAACCTATGTTCAATTAACAGGCCAAATTTGTACTGGAGGTATGGTAAATGGTTTTGGGTTGAGAAATTATATTCAATTAACAGAGTTATTCAGTTACGAGATATCCAATTAAGTGGGCTCCACTGTATTGAGAATAACACTGTGCAGTGAATCCATTCTATGTATGTAATAACTCTATACTCAGGATGGACGTATAGCACATGGCATCAAAATTTGGGTCTGTATTCAGTACGGACCTATAGCAGCAAAAAGGTTAACTTCCCATCCACCCATGCCCCTGATTATCTTGCTAACCAAAAGGAAGGATAAACTCAGTGATGGAAATCTGATGCAGGTAATTTGTTTTGTGTGCTTAGGCAATTTTAATTCCATCTCAGCATTTTTCGAGTACCTAGTTTCAGTCCTTTTCGACACTGGCGGCATATCAGACACTCTGACAGCTGCCTTTGTGAAGGGTAAAACAAAAGTGGCATTAACTCTTTGCATGCTGCTGGCAGATATTCCCAGCACAGGGTTTCTCTTGTCTCTGGAATAAGGATAATTTGTGCATATTTAATCATATTGTCTTGCTGTAAATGGAATGGATTTTTTCACCAATGATTTCTTGTACTAAATTTAAATTAATTTCCGTCAAACCTAGTCATGGCTGCTCTACAGCAACCATGACTAGATTTGATGAAAAATATCTAGAAAATACTCAGCGGGTTAAGAGTTAAGCCTGCCTTTGATCTTGAACCCCCCCCCCCCCCACCCCCAAAGTAAATTTACTATGTCTAATCATACTGACACAAGTCAAGTTGTTAATAACATCATTCCTGTTGGGCCCTCCAAAATCATGTTATTATTTGTTAGTTTATCTATTGCAATATTATTTCAGTTCTGCACACAGCAGTATCTTTCCTTACGAGGAGCATTGTGTGAATGTTTACAAGTCCCTTCACCCCTGTATGGGTAGATTGAGCAAGAAGTTCTGCCTGGTATCCAGGCCGAACTTCTTGCTCAATCATCGATCCATACTGGGATAGATGGGTTTGAAAAGAAACTTTCTTTGAACAAACGTAAATCTTAAGCATATAAGGAAGCTATTTCCCAAATTCCAAAGCATTGTAACTGGTGGTTTATGAGAAGAGAATTTCGGTTTTTGGGGCACGGCTCCCAGCCCATTCGGCTTACCTTCGTCTATTGAATAAACTTGGAAGGTTACCTCCCAAAGATAATTTATACCAAGTTTGGTTGGGTGTGGTCTAGTGGTTCAAAAGAAGACTATCAGTATGCAAAGTTAATGGACGATGGACACCAGATGCAGACCGACGGTCAACAGATGTCAAGTGATAGCAATAGTTCACTGTGACTTTCAGTCAGGTGATCTAATAACTGTAATGTTGTAAAGATATATGATATGTCATTGGGACACCATTCTCAAATGGATTTTATCAGCTTTTTCACAAATGCAATGTGGTCTCCACACTAAAATTAATCCTCAACAGTCATTTAAGGTCAAAGGGTCTATACACTTATACAATTAATTTATTTATTGGTGTTTAAGGCCATCCATTTCTGCATGATGGCTAACTCTGACTGCAAAATGGATATAAAGTCCAGAAAATCATTTATATCCATGTTGCCCTTTTTAGAGGACTTCCACCCTAGGTACTGGTTACCAGGTCCTATTTTACCAGTAAAACAGCTCTTGTTTACCACAGTAAACAAGCACTCTTCACTTCCCGGTGTTCCCACATGGAGACACTTTAACAAAAACTGTTCATGTGAGAAAGGTGAAATTCCATTTTAAACTGGTTTGACATACATGGTAATGGTGGTAGAATATTAACAAAGTAATTTGAAGCTTCTCAGAAAGCACTGTACATTTCATGAACCCATTGAGGTATTTTTTATTGGGGCTTTGGAGCAAGATATTAACCCTTTACCTAACAAATCGGCTGTTTCTGCAATGTATGTTACAAAATGAAAGTGTCAATGACACTGTAGCTCAACTTGTCACGACAAAGACATGTACATGTATAGTATGTGACACAGCAATGACAAACATCTAGGTAATGACCTGATAACAAAGGTACATATAAAGTTTTTTAACGGTCTGTACATAAATACTGAGCGTTGCCTGTAACAAATGTATAGGTAAAGTATTGTAAAGATGGGTGACAGTCAGATGCTAAACTAGAAAAAAACTTTGAGTCCCAGAGTGGGTTTGACTGAACCCCAAAATATTTGTTTTCATAGCACAGTGATAACAAAGGCACCCCAAAACACACTCGTTCCTGTCCCAAGGTGAAAACAAAGGTACCCAAGAAGTTTTGTGAAGATCAGTTCATAAATATGAGCTGTATAGAACCTGTGACAAAAAACTGATTGGACCTAATTTCAGTACAAAATGGCCACTGGCAGCCATCTTGAATTTTGGACTGCGCCCAGAAACACTCATTCTCGTCCCAAGGTGATAACAAAGGTACCCAAGAAGTTCTGTGAAAATCGGTTCATAAATACAGCCTCTACTCTGAGCCGTATTGACATGTGTGCTTACATTGTGTAAGTAGCACTGAATAAATCAAAGTTCATCTAATTTGCATAATTTCTGCACGAAAAAAACCCCTTACAATATGTGATGTATTCCATGTTACTAAACATTCATACAAAAATTTATTCAAATCAGAACTTTCATACAGAAGTTCTGTACAAAAGACTGACTGCACTAATTTTGGTACAAAATGGCTGCTGGTGGCCAGCTTGAGTTTTGGACCACACCCAAAAACACTCGCTCTCATCCCACGGTGATAACAAAGGTACCCAAGAAGTTTCGTAAAGATTGGTTCATAAATATGGCCTCTAGTCTGAGCCATATAGAAGTTGTGTACAAAAAACTGATTAGACCTAATTTCGGTACAAAATGGCCACTGGCAGCCATCTTGAATTTTAGACTGCACCCAGAAACACTCGTTCTTGTCCCAAGGTGATAACAAAGGTACCCAAGACATTTCGTGAAGATCAGTTCATAAATACAGACTCTAGCCCGAGCTGTATTGGCATGTGTACTTACTGTGTGTAAGTCGCACTGAAAAAATCAAAGTTCATCTAATTTCCATAATTTCTGCACAAGAAAAAAACCTGTATTAAATGTGATGTATCCCATGGTACTAAACATTCACACAAAAAATTATTCAAATCAGCGCTTTCATATGAAAGTTCTGTGCAAAAATCTGATTGCACCTAATTTTGTACAAAATGGCTGCCATCGGCCATCTTGAATTCTGGACCAGACCCCAAAACACTCGTTCTTGTCCCACCCACGGTGATACCAAAGGTACCCAAGAAGTTTCGTAAAGATCGGTTCATAAATACGGCCTCTAGCCTGAGCCGTATAGGCATTTGCACTTACAGTGTTGAAAGTAACACCAAAAAACATCAAAATTAGTCTAATTTGCACAATTTACGCACGAGAAAAAAACCCGTATTATATGTGATGTATCCCATGGTATTAAACATTCATACAAAAAATTATTCAAATCAGAGCTTTCATATGGAAGTTCTGTACAAAAAACAGATTTCTGCATCGTCGGTACAAAATGGCAGCTGGCAGCCATCTTGAATTTCGGACCGCACCCAACAATACTCGTTCTCGTCCCACAGTCATAGCAAAGGTCCCCAAGAAGTTTCGTAAAGATCGGTTCATAAATACGGCCTCTAGCCCGAGCCATAGCACCTTGGCACTTACAGCTCTGAAAGTAACACTAAATAAATCAAAGTCAGTCTAATTTGCACAATTTACGCACGAGAAAAAAACCCGTATTATATGTGATGTATCCCATGGTACTAAACATTTATACAAAACTTTATTCAAATCAGAACTTTCATACAGAAGTTCTGTACAAAAAACTGATTTTTGCATCATCGGTACAAAATGGGTGCTGGCAGCCATCTTGAATTTCGGACCACACCTAAAAACACTCATTCCCGTCCCAGGGTCATAACAAAGGTACACAAGAAGTTTCAAAAAGATTGGTTCATAAATACGACCTCTAGCCCGAGCCATAGCCAATTGTTGACTACGGACAGATGGACAGACGGACGACGGGCCATGACAATAGCTCAAATTTGACTTCGTCAAAGTTGAGCTAATAAAAACCAGAGGCTCAAGTGAGCCTAAAATGCTCACCTGGCTCCAATTGTCAAAACAGATGAGTGTATCAGCATGTCATCAGCAGCAAGAGCAATTTTTCTGATTTGCTATGACACAACCAAAGGCAACTTTTTTGGACATTCATTTCTGCTGGTCCTAGAAAAGCTTCCTAGCAAACTCTGTTCTGTGAAGTATTAAAAAACAACCGAAATAATTTTTTGTTTTATTTTAAACTACTGTGTTCTCTCTAGCACCCCCCCCCCCCCCCCCCCCCCCCCCCCACAAACACCAAAAAAAAACAAAAAATAAAAAAAAACAAGCGAACCGATTTGAACAAACTTGAATTCGTCACCCCTAGAGATGTTACGTACAAAATATGAAAGGATTCTAACTGGTGGATCTGAAGAAGAATTTTCAAGAAATTTTCTCATATTGCTCTAAGTTAAACTTTGGGCTTCAATAAAAAGCCCAAATATTAACCTAGGGATCTGATTTGAACAACCTTCAATCTAACCCTCCCAGAAGTGTTGTACACCAAATATTAAAATAATCTGACTGCTGGATCTGAAGGAGATGATTTTAAATGATAATCCCCCATATTGCACTAAGTAAATATTTGGGCTACCTTGTGGAACCCAAATATTAACCCAGGAACTCGATTTGAACAAATTTGAACCTTACACCTCTACAGATGTCACATACTAAATATGAAAGGATTCTCACTTGTGGGTCTAAAAAAGAAGATTTTTTACGAAATTTTCTCATATTGCACCAAGCTAATATTTGAGCTCCAATAAAGAGCCCAAATATTCATCCAGGGATCCCATTTGAACAAACTTGATTCTAACCCCCCTAGAGATACTGCATACCATATATCAAAAGAATCTGACTCGTGGATCTGGAGAAGAAGATTTTTAAAGATTATTACCCAAGTTGCACAAAGTTAATAGTCAGGGTCCCACCGGGGAAGCCCAAATATTAACCCAGGGACTCAATTTGAACAAATTCAAATCTTACACCTCTAGAGATGTCACATACCAAACATGAAAGGATTCTCACTAGTGGATCTGAAAAAGAAGATTTTTTAAGATATTTTCTCATATTGCACTAAGTTAAAATTTGGGCTCCAATAAAGAGCCCAAATATTCATCCAGGGATCTCATTTGAACAAACTTGAATCTAACCCCCCCTAGAGATGCTGCATACCAAATATCAGAGGAATCTGACTGGTGGATCTTAAGAAGAAGATTTTTAAAGAATATCCCCCCATTCCACCAAGTTAACAAGTGTTTGACCACCGAGGTGGTATTAGTCCCCTACGGCGCTTTTGTGACATAAGGTGTTTTTGTCACAGAAGACACTAGAGTATATAAGCATCTTGGATTTTTTTTAAAAAATACTGAGCGTGTATAATCCCCTCACAACCCTTTATCCATGTACCATATATGAAAGCATTGAGAGGGGTGGTAACATGAAATAGAGAAAAAAGCTTAAAAAAACACAACAAAAATGGCCGCCATTCTGCCATCTTGGATTTTGAAAAATAAATATTGACTGTGCATCATCTCAGAACCATTTATCCATGTACCAAATATGAAAGGTATAGCTTGAAGCATATTAGAGGGAGAGGTGGTAAAAACAGACAGACAGCAAGACAGATGTTAGATTTTGAAAAAAAAATATTGAGCGTGCATAATCCCCTCACAACATCCTTATTCCATGTACCATATATAAAAAGTGCAGCTTGAACCATGTTGGAGGGAGTAGTGGTAACATAAAATAGAGAAAAAAGCTTAAAAAATACAACAGAAATGGTTGCCATGGCGCCATCTTGAATTTTGGAGAAAAAAATATTGAACGTGCAACATCCCATTACAACCCGCTATCCATGTGCCAGATATAAAAAGTGTAGCTTGAACCATGTTGGAGTGAGGGGTGGTAACATAAAATAGAGAAAAAAAGCTTAAAAATCACAACAAAAATGGCTGCCATGCCGCCATCTTGGATTTTGAAGAAAAAATATTGAACGTGCATCATCCCCTCCCAACCCTCTATCCATGTGCCAAATATGCAAAGTGTAGCTTGAACCATGTTGGTGGGAGGGGTGGTAACATGAAAATAGAGAAAAAAAGCTTAAAAAACACAACAAATATGGCCGCCATTCCGCCATCTTGGATTTTGAAAAAAAAATTTTGAGCGTGCATCATCCTCTCAGAACCATTTATCCATGTACCAAATATGAAAGGTGTAGCTTGAACCATGTTGGTGGGAGGGGTGGTAACATGAAAATAGAGAAAAAAAAGCTTAAAAAACACAACAAAAATGGCCGCCATTCCGCCATCTTGGATTTTGAAAAAAAAATTTTGAGCGTGCATCATCCCCTTAGAACCATTTATCCATGTACCAAATATGAAAGGTGTAGCTTGAACCATGTTGGTGGGAGGGGTGGTAACATGAAAATAGAGTAAAAAAGCTTAAAAAACACAACAAAAATGGCAAAAGCTTAAAAAACACAACAAAAATGGCCGCCATTCTGCCATCTTGGAGTTTGAAAAAAAAATTTTGAGCGTGCATCATCCCCTCAGAACCATTTATCCATGTACCAAATATGAAAGGTGTAGCTTGAACCATGTTGGTGGGAGGGGTGGTAACATCAAAATAGAGCAAAAAAGCTTAAAAAACACAACAAAAATGGCCGCCATTCCGCCACCTTAGATTTTGAAAAAAAAATTTTGAGCGTGCATCATCCACTCAGAACCATTTATCCATGTACCAAATATGAAAGGTGTAGCTTGAGCCATGTTGGTGGGAGGGGTGGTAACATGAAAATAGAGTAAAAAAAAAGCTTAAAAAACACAACAAAAATGCCCGCCATTCCGCCATCTTGGATTTTGAAAAAAAAAAAAATTGTGAGCGTGCATCATCCCCTCAGAACCATTTATCCATGTAACAAATATGAAAGGTGTAGCTTGAACCGTGTTGGTGGGAGGGGTGGTAACATGAAAATAGAGAAAAAAAGCTTAAAAAACACAACAAAAATGGCTGCCATTCCGCCATCTTGGATTTTGCAAAAAAAATTTTGAGCGTGCATCATCCCCTCAGAACCATTTATCCATGTACCAAATATGAAAGGTGTAGCTTAAAGCATGTTGGAGGGAGAGGTGGTAACATAAAAAACAGACAGATGGACGGATGGACGGTAGGACGGATGGACGGACAGATGGGCGGATGGAAAGACAGACAGACAGACAGACAGACAGACAGAGTGCAATCCTATAGTCCCCTTACGGTTCCCGTAGGGGACTAATAATCAGGCTACAATCGGAAGCCCAAATATTAACTCAGGGAGTCGATTTGAACAAATTCAAATCTTACACTTCTAGAGATGTCACATATCAAATATGAAAGATTCTTACTAGTGGGTCTGAAAAAGAAGATTTTTTAAGAAATTTTCTCATATTGCACCAAGTTAAAATTTGAGCTCCAATAAAGAGCCTAAATATTCATCCAGGGATCCCATTTGAACAAACTTGATTCTAACTTCCCTAGAGATACTGCATACCATATATCAAAAGAATCTGACTCGTGGATCTGAAGAAGAAGATTTTTAAAGATTATTCCCCATATTGCACCAAGTTAATATTCGGGCTTCCATAGGAAGCCCAAATATTAACCCAGGGACTCAATTTGAACAAACTTCAATCTGACCCCTGTAGAGATGCTGTAGACCAAGTATCAAAAGAATCTGACTGTATGATCTGAAGAAGATTTTTAAAGCTTATTCCCCATAGCGCCCCAAGTTAATTATTTGGGTTCCTCTGTTGAGCCCAAATATGAACCGAGGAGGTCGATTTGAATACACTTGTATTTGACCATCCTATGGATGCTGTATACCAAATATGAAAAGATTCTAATCATCGGTCGTGAAGAAAAATGTTTTTTCAATTTTTGCAAATTTGCTGACTCAGCATTATTTCAAACGCCCCTACAGAACACTCTAACACAACCGATAGCCATTTTTAAAAAAAAAAAACATTCTACTGGTCACATGGATGCTTCATACCAAATAACAGTTCTCTGTTCCGTGTAATTTGGAAAATATGGGCATTTGAATTTTTTTTTATTTTTAGTCCTTGGGGTACCCACGGGGCAACGAAAAAAAAAAATTCAGGCATCAATCAAGTACTTTGGACCCACTTATGCTACATGCCAAATTTGGTTCAAATCGGCCCATCGGGTCTTGAATCAGAAATTTTGGGCAGAGCCCAAAATGGATATGTGCCCACCGAGAGCCCAAATATTGATCTACCAATTTCTCTTGAACAAACATTAATCTTCAACATCAAAGAGTGTTACATACCATATATCAAGGCAATCTCTCTGGTGGTTCATGAGAAGAAGATTTTTAAAGACTTTTAGGCTTTGGCATCATTGCTCAGAGCCTGAAGAAGGCAGCCGCTCCATTGGAACAAAATAGAAAGGGTATACCTCAGGGATGGTTTGTGCAATATACATTCAAATTTGGCTGAATGGCTGTGGAGAAGAAGCCAGGTTTGCAAAAGTTAACGGACGACGGGCGCCAAGTGATGGCAATACCTCAAACTGACTTGCAGTCAGGTGAGCTAAAAAAGGTATTTAAAAAAACATATGAAATGACCCCTCACCCTCATTGGAAAGAGCTCATCTAGCATGTTGCAATTTTTTGAAAAAATTTAAACAAAAATAATTAAGGCCCCACAAAGTAGATCTTGTTTCTCAGCCCATTTTTTATAAAATTGCAAGTGGGCGGGTGTTTTTTTTATTTTATTTTTTATTTTTGAAATTATTTCTTTGTCATCGAAAGTTCATGTTCTTGGTTTATGTTTTAGGCTTCATAATCTACAGAATAACATGGGTGGTGGAGCATTTCATCCCTTGAGTGCATTACAAAGCCTTGTTGCACCCAAGGGACGAAATACACCACCACCCATGCCATTCTGTAGATTATGATGCCTAAAACATAAAATAAACCAAGATTATGAACTTCTGATGGCAAAGAAATAATTACAAGAAATAATTACAAGAATAAAATATAAAATGAAAAACCGTCTGCCCACATGCACTTTTACAAAACTTGGCCTGAGAAACACAACATCTACTTTGTGTGGCCTAAACCATCAATTTTTATTTTTTCAAGTTTGCATACGCTCTAAAAAGATAGCATGTGGCAGCCAAAATGACCACGCAGGAGGGCCTGAGAAACAGATTTTAACTTTTTCAGGCCTAAGATAATGTTTTTGATAACGTGTGTTGGTTAAGGGATTGAAACAAATACAAATTTTGCCACAGCTTACAGTGAAACTGATTCATTAAATTTAGTGTGGGCATCACCACACATCTGAAGAAGATCATGCCCCCCCTCCTCCCACCCCCCCCCCCCCCCCATAGGTTTAGTTCAGACCTCATTTACTGATTTTGTTAAACAAATTCTACAATGAACTGAAGACAAGTTGGAGATCTTGTATATATTACACGCCTACAACTACAGCAAAACTAAACCATACAGAAAATGAAAATCTGTTCAGCACATATGTGCAGAACGGAAATCGTTGACAGACTATTTTTAAATAGAAGTAAAATTTTACTGCAATTTTCTACAAATTGTACACCGCAATTACAATTTGAATTGCTAGTGATAGCTTAAAATAATAACACAAGTTCCCATCGCAAATATGGTTGACGATAAAATGTGTTCTTTTTGTTGACAGATTGTCCACTGTGTTCCAATGTGTTCTGTGTGTCTACTGGCACACAGAACAAATTGAAACTCGGGAGACAAGTTGTTAAATGAATTGTTGAGTGTCCTTCTAATAATTGCAGTTATAGACATAGACGTGAAGTCATGTAATAAACACAGACCAACACACGCATGTAAATGGGTTAATCGATATGGAACTTGTGCCATCACAGAAGGATATGGAAATCACTGATGGACAATTTTTAAATAGAAACAAAATTTTACTGGAATTTTCTACAAATTGTGCACCACAATTACAATTTTAATCTCGAGCAATAGCTAAAAATCGTCCACTGAGTTCCAATGTGTTCTATGGGCCAGTAAGCAGCCAGTAGGCGCATAGAACACATTGGAACTCAGGGGACGAAATATAACAGAGGTTTCCGTTGCAAATTTGGTTGGCGATAAATTGTGTTGTTTTTGTTGATAGTTGTCAAATGAATTGCTGAGTGTCCTTCTAATGATTTTTTTAGGCGTGAAGGCATGTAATAAACACAGAATGACATGTGTGTGTGATTGGGTTAATCGATATGGAACTTGTGCAATCACAGAAGGATAAAACTCGAGGCCTGCAGCTCGTTTTATCCTTCTGTGCTGGTACTCATGTCATATCGATTAACCCGTTCAGAGGGACGGACAAGGCAAAGCCTATATACCCCCTCCAAGGTTATAAAAAGTGATTCCTATATACCCTCCTGAACTTCGTTTGTGGGGGATATAATTAACTCATATAATTTTAACCCTCACAGACCTAATTCCCGACATGGATCACTCTTTACTGCAACAGAACAGGTGCCCCAACCTACTGTCTCCGAGGAAAGTTTCATTCTAAGTGCCTTGGCAATCATTTCTAGGCAAGTCTTCACTGTAGATGTAGACAATCTTTAGTTATGCTCTTCAGCTTTCAGTTACATACATCAATCAATGAATTTTGTCTCAAAAATGAGCTCGTTCCAAAGAGGGGTCATAACCTATGCTTTTGAGACAAAAAATGAAAATTAATTGATTTTTGAGAACAGCACTGGCCGCTTTTGGCTTTTAGAAAAATACTGTACATTTTGTCTAAAATGCTATACAAATGAAAGTGTCAATGACACTGTAGCTCAACTTGTTTAAGACATGTACATGTACATGTATAGTATGTGACACAGCAATGACAAACATCTAGGTAACGACCTGATAATAAAGGTACATGTAAAGTATTGTAACGGTCTGTACATAAATGGTGACCATAGCCTGTAACAAATATATAGATAAAGTATTGTTGGGTCTGACTGAACCCAAAAATATTTTTTCTCATAGCACAGTGATAACAAAGGCACCCCAAAACACTAGTTCCTGTCACAAGGTGACAACAAAGGTACCCCAAGAAGTTTCGTGAAGATCAGTTCATAAATACAGACTCTAGCCCGAGCCGTATTGACATGTGCACTTACTGTGTATAAGTAGCACTGAACAAATCAAAGTTCATCTAATTTGCATAATTTCTGCTCAAGAAAAAAACCTGTATTATATGTGATGTATTCCATGTTACTAAACATTCACACAAAAATTTATTCAAATCAGAACTTTCATACAGAAGTTCTGTACAAAAAACTGATTGCACGAATTTTGGTACAAAATGGCCACCAGCAGCCATCTTGAATTTTGGACCGCACCCAAAAACACTTGTCCCAAGGTGATAACAAAGGTACCCAAGACATTTCGTGAAGATCGGTTCATAAATAAAGCTTCCAGCCCTAGCCGTATTGACATGTGCACTTACAGTGTATAAGTAGCACTGAATAAATCAAAGTTCATCTAATTTGCATAATTTCTGCATGAGAAAAAAACCTGTATTATATGTGATGTATTCCATGTTACTAAACATTCATACAAAAATTTATTCAGATTTCTGTACAAAAAACTGATTGCACTAACTAAAGTACAAAATGGCTGCTGGTGGCCATCTTGAATTTCAGACGGCACCCAAAACCACTCGTTCTCGTCCCACGGTGATAACAAAGGTACTCAAAAAGTTTCGTAAAGATCGGTTCATAAATACAGCCTCTAGCCCGAGCCGTATTGGCATTTGCAGGTACAGTGCTGAAAGTAACACTAAATAGATCAAAGTTAGTCTAATTGGCATAATTTATGCACAAGAAAAAAGCCTGTATTACATGTGATGTATCCCATGCTACTAAACATTCACACAAAAAATTATTCAAATCAGCACTTTCATATGGAAGTTTGCGCAAAAATCTGACAGCACTCAATTTTGTACAAAATGGCTCCCAGCTGCCATCTTGAATTTCAGACCGGACCCCAAAACACTCGCTCTCGTCCCACGGTGATAACAAAGGTACTCAAGAAGTTTCGTAAAGATCGGTTCATAAATACAGCCTCTAGCCCGAGCCGTATTGGCATTTGCAGTTACAGTGCTGAAAGTAACATTAAATAGATCAAAGTTAGTCTAATTGGCATAATTTATGCACGAGAAAAAAACCCATATTTTATGTGATGTATCTGATGGTACTAAACATTCATACAAAAAATTATTCAAATCAGAGCTTTCATATGGAAGTTTTGCACAAAAATGTGATTGCACCTAATTTCGGACAAAATGTCAGTGGCCATCTTGAATTTCAGACCGGACCCCAAAACACTCGTTCTCGTCTCACAGTGATAACAAAGGTACCCAAGAAGTTTCGTAAAGATCGGATCATAAAGACGGCCTCTAGCCCGACCCATGTGTATGGCGTGACGGACAGACAGGCCACGGCAATACCTGAAATTTGGCTTCGCCAAAGTTGAGCTAAAAATGTTAAAGGTTTAAAATAGAAGGCAATAAAAATGTCCAATAAGAGGGCTTAGTTTCAGTGAGGGATTGCCAAAGAATCATAACAATTTTTTTGGCCTTATATTTCCTTGTAGTCACTTATCAGGAAATTCTGGTAACTACTCAAAAATCTGTAGGTTTCCTCAATTTATTTATTTATCAGTGTTCATGGCCACATATTTCTGCAAAATGGCTAATCGTGACCATAACACAGATATAAAGCCAAGTCTGGCCAATGGTTTATACCCATGATGTCCATTTTAGAGGACTTGCACCCCAGATATTGGTGTTTAAGGTCACATATTTCCACACAATGGATAACTGTGACCACAATATTCATATTAAGTCAAGTCCAACGAATCGTTATATACCAATGGTGCCCATTTTAGAGGACTTCCACCCCAGGCATTGGTTATCAGATCCTATTGTTAATTTAATTAAGAGTATTTTGAGAAAATACATGTTTACCAGGCCTTTAAATTTGTCTTTGCCATTATGTCCCAAATTGCTTGGAGTTCAGTGGTTTGGGATGTATAGAATGCCAACATAAGTCACAAATTCCGATAGCCTTTGTGGAGCCCATTAAAAAAAAACTCAGATTTTCTTTAACTGTTCAGGTACTTGAATATGAAAGTTAAAAAATTTATAGTAATTTATATATTTTTTATACTGTACCAATGACCCAGACATAGCTGGTGCTAACTCTTAAAATATAGGGCCAAA
Source organism: Pictodentalium vernedei (assembly GCA_031216915.1). Classification (NCBI taxonomy): domain Eukaryota; kingdom Metazoa; phylum Mollusca; class Scaphopoda; order Dentaliida; family Dentaliidae; genus Pictodentalium; species Pictodentalium vernedei. Next base: position 854,758,242 of record CM062296.1, on the reverse strand, counting down.
CACAAATTTTGCCCCCCAATCCCCAAAATTTGCATCTAAAACCAAAGAAAACATGTCCTGAATGGCCCTCCACACTTCACCTCTACTGCACATGCGCAGTGTCAAGGACGTCCCGAAATTGGCGCCATTAATCATTCTTAAAACCAGTGCCTGGTAAGCGCTATGTACTCAGCGGGGAGGTATGAGTTCCCAACTCCTGGGAGGGCCATCCCCGTCTGGGTCATTGGTAAGTATAAAAAATATATAAATTACTATAAATTTTTTAACATTTTTATACTGTACCAATGACCCAGACATAGCTGAATAGTAAAAAGGCTGGAGGGCCAAGGACATAGAGCAAGTTGGAATACGCTCAATTATATAAAATAGAGTCATCCCCTCTAGGGAAAAAGAAGTATTAGGCCTTACATGTATCTTTCTTATTTATAATAAATTAGAAAGATACAACACCTTCCAAAATTGAGCATCATACATCCATGTACTCTATTAATATCTAGTATAATCCTTATACTAATAATTTTTAAAGTAAGCCAATAAATAAAGTAAGTCTAGAGAATAGAGACTCTTTATACTCCTTAAAAGCGTCTGAGGAATGTATAATAACGTCCGTTGACACATGCTATATTCAAAAGCTATACATTTAAAACTAAGACCTGAATGAATTTTTAAAACATAAACTTCTCACTAAACAACCATCCCAATACAGCTCAGAATTACTAACTCCGGAGGAGGTATCCCCTTGTTTTCATAGTAAAACAGGTGACCCAAGGGAACACCCTCCCCCCCCCCCCCTTTTTCTTGCCCTGGGTCAAATAGCCCAGAGCGAAGAGGGCAGCAGAACGGAGTCACTGCCGCAACAGACAGCCTACCTAGCTATAGTAGCAACTGTTAAGTGAATGACATTCTGAGCAGTAGATAACAGACCGAATAATAGAGGCCTCCAGAAATGGACTCGATATTTCTGAGATAAAAATTCATGAATGTGGATGGCTGAGCGCAATGAGCAGCCTTCAAAAATCTATAATAGTGACACTATTAATGTAAGCCCAAGATGTAGAAGAACTCTTACTTCATGAGCCGAAATCTCAAGCACAACTGCTAAGTCAATGATATACCATAAGCAGTATCGATAGTTAATTGAATCCATTAGCAATAGAATGGAGCGTAACGTCCTTCTATTAGGCATCAAAGACAGAAGAAGCTTACGCCCGTAGTAATAAACAGATATCTGTTTATAAATACGTAAACTCTAACCGGACAGTGTAAAGGCCTATGCCCGTACGAAGACGGAAGGACCTTAATAACAATAGGTTCCGGATATTTATTAGGAGCCTGACTCTTATGCAAATATCCAACCTAAATAGTAAAGGAAGTAGTGATTCCGAAACTACGAAAGTGAGAATCATCCACCGATAGTGCATGAAGCTCATTGACTCTTCAGTAAAAGAGAAGCCAACAGAATTACTGTCTAAAAGGTCAGAATTTGAAAACTACTGTTTCCAGAGTCTCAAATGATTACTTAGCTAAATAAGAACCGAAGTTAAATTCCGTATAGAAATTTAATCTAATGATTCTAAGTCTATTTATCGAAAAGTTACTAACTGACTTAGATAAAGAGACATAAGACTCAATTGTAAACTATCATAGTGTGCATAGGTATGAGATAACATAAACCTATAACCTTAATAGTAACAGGCTGCAGTAGATCTTGTCAAACAAGTATACTAGAAAGTTGCAATGACTAGTATGGAGGGATCAACAATATCAACATAGTGATCCCTACACCAACGACGGAAGAGCCTCCACTTTAGTCGCATAGTATAGCGAAGAAGAGGTTCTCCTACAGAAAGAAATCGCGTCCAAAGCTCATCCAGTACAATGCTTACAAAGCAATAAGGACCACACAACGGGATACGTGAAGGTTGAGACCTTGCGGGTTGTGATGAAGATGACACGATTTTACCCAGCGAAAAAAGATCCTCTCATGGAGGAAGTTTTCGCGTTAAGTCCCACAGTAGACATCAGAGTAAATTTACCCACGGTCTCTGTGAAGACAGAGATGCTATCAACAGAAATGTATTGTGGTTGTTTATCTTAGCAAGACTTGCTGAAACAACAGCGCAGGAGGATACGCATATCCTATCATTCCGTCGTATTAGATCAATAGAGCATTAACAACATAAGCTCAGAGATCCGGACATGTAAACACATACGTCTGCAATTGATTAGCAAGTTGTGTCGTAAATAAATTATCATTGGGCGCTCCCATTGATAGCAAATCTGATTGAATACTTGTTTGTTGAGAGTCCATTCTGACGGCAACAAGCGACCCATAAGTGAAAGGGAGTCCGGTAATACAATCAGACGACCCGGAATATGACGGACCGAAGCAGAACTTGGTGTACTATAACAAACAGAAGGATTCTTTCCATTAAATTGAATAACGGAAACGAATGAGTGCCTCCCTGGTTCCGGAGATACGCCACTACTGTCGTATTATCGGACAGGATTTGGACATGCGTTTCAGAATAATGTTCATCCAATGACATAAAGCAAGCCTAAAAAACATTATTCCGTGGAAGATAAGTGCTTGCCTAGAGACTGCGGAACCCAAAGACCCTGGCACTTCGAATCCGTTGGGATCAATATTGTATCCCAACCTGTTTGACTGGCAACCGTCATAATTATAAAACTCGGATCCGGCAACTGCAGTGGCACTCTCTGAGTCAACCACCGAATGTTTGCCCCAGTCTGAATCTCTTGCTACACTAGATAGACAAGAGAACGTGTAAATCGAGCAATTCATGGATTGCTGAAAAGTTGCCGTCGAAGAGAAGCTTCTCCGAGAACGAAGCGACTCTGAGAGAGTTCTTCACCTTACTATCCACGTGCGTGGATGTAGCTAGGGCTGCGTCACGTCTAACCAACTCCAAGTAGCCACTGAAGGGCAGAGTTATACGTGAACAAACTACTGCCCTCAAAAGAAATCACATTGAGGATCATATCCCGGAATTCTTCGCTTGAAGACGTAATGATAACGCCTCAGTAAGGTGGATTACGTATGATAAAGCGTCTAAGTTAAGTCTATTAGACATCATTGTCGTTTCCAACATTGTGGTTGGAAAAGACATAGACGGCGAAAAAGATTACTACCAGTCTTAACCACGCCGTCAAGATGCATATGAACTCTCGGTATGCCCTGTTCTGCCAAAATAAATTATTCCTATAAATGATAAAAGGCAGAATTGAGCATTGCGGACAAGAAACTAAACTATCATGCTTGGTAGCAGGCTTATATATATATCTAGCGTCGATAAATAATACACATGTTCTAATGACATTATTGGACTGTGTCGGTAAGTCAGGGACAATGTCCCTGAACCGATCCAAAATTCCGTGTCCAATGACGCTATAAGTCTCTTATCCAACATCGCAGCAATGTAGTCCGAAGGAACAACCACTGGAAGATAATGCCGGAAGAAATGTATGGCAGCTTCCGTTGCTCCGAAAGGGAAAACTTGAAATTGTCCGAATCACTTTCGCCATCCTGTCGGACTCTATAAAGCGTTCGGTCGTCCGAACCTGATGCAACCGCGGACCGCACCGACCCAACGCCGTCGGATAATTCCTGATCCGACCGAGAAACTGTCGATTGCTGGGATGCTGCGAAAAACTGTGCTAACTTGAATAGCACGTCCGTCACTGAGGCCTGTGGAGAAGCGGTCTTACGATGCATTGCCGCTGGAAGCTCCGTGATCGTTACCCCGTGCATACTACTATTATGCGAGCGAATGGAGTGTATAGGCCTCGTGTCCCTTGGCTACCGGATGGCGTGACCTGTTCGCCGTGGAATCACTGAATGACGAAACTGGTCGGATACTCGAGGTCACGTAGCCAATGTGCGGTCGTGTGCACTGCTGTGAGGATGAGGAAGCATTATCGACAGTCTCTCAGACTGTCAATATAACAGAGCGTCCGGAGCGGCGGACATATGCTCCGAATGTAAAATATCTGAACCACAACATGCGGTCCCCTATGTTGTTGGACGAGAGAGGGACCTCTCTCGCTCACAGCCCGGACGGACCTGGACGAGCCAGGAACCGGACTAACAGGCTTCCTCCGATCTGTCCTCAATCCGCCGTCGCTGGGTGAGTACTAAAGTTATTATAGTGCTCGCATCACCCAAATCTCCTTCCTAGACCGCAACGGACGAACCCGGCAGCCGAACCATTCGATGAATGTACGCTACACCGGGTGAGCTAGCGAATGTCACTCCGTCGATCCTACAAGGGACCTCTTAGGCGATAGACATATTCCATGAGCACTTATTGCCGCTAGCTCTTCATTAACTATGACGACAGAGGCACACTTTTGAAAGACATCTCCGTAACTTTGCGAACAAGAAACCAGAAATGCTTGGTAATAGCAAGCATATAATAATAAATATATAGCGTCGTTCAATAATTCGAAAGTTTGTGTGACATTATTGGACTATGTCGGAACTGAGGGACGATGTCCCTGAACCGAACCAAAAATTTCTAAGTCCACCGACGCTATCAGTTTCTTATCCGGCATCGCAGCATTCTGGTCCGACGAAAGAACCTGTAGAAGATCAAGTCAGATTACATACACAACAGCATATGTTGTTCCGAAAGGGAAAGCTCGAAATCCTCCGAATCCCTTTCGGTATCCCGTCGGACCGGATGAAATTTTCGGACGTCCGTACCCGCTTCCGTGGAGCGTCCCGACCCAGCATCGTCGGATAATACATTATGCGACAGATTCAGTTGTTGCTGGGATGCTGCGATAAGCTGTGCTATTTGGGATAGCACGTCCGACCCCGAGGCCTGTGCAGTAGCGGTCTTACGAAGCATTGCCGCCGGAAGCTCCGTGCACGTTGACTCCCGCACACTTTCTTATGCGAACGTCCGGAGTCTGCAGGCCTCGTGTCCCTGGCTACCGGATAGTGTGACCTGGTCGCCGATGATTCTCTGACTGGCGAAGCTGACTGGATATCCGAGGTCACGTAGCCAAGAGCGGTCGTGTGCGCTACCATGAGAATGAGGAAGCCTTATTGACAGTCTCTCCGGACTGACTATATGTCGGAGCGGCCCGAGCGGCGGACGTATGCTCCGAATGCGAAACATTTTGTACCACAACATCTGGGGCCAGATGTTGTTGTACGAGAGAGAGGCCTCTCTTGCTCGCCGTCCGGATGGACCTGAACGAGCTAGGAACCGGACTAAAAGGCTTCCTCCGTTCTCCCTCTAATCCGCCGTCACTGGGTGTGCATTTGGTTGATTTATAGTGCTCGCATCACCCCAAAACTCCTTCTAGACCGCAACGGACGAACCCGGCTGCCGAACCATTCGATGAATGGACGCTACACCGGGCGAGCTAGCGGACGTCAAAGGTCGTCGAACCTACTAGGGTCCTCTTAGGCAATTGGCGTATATTCATGAGCACTTATCCGCTAGCCCTTCATTAATTGTGACGACGGAGGCACACTGTTGGAAGACATCACGGATACATCACCCTAATCTTGATCGTCTGAAATAGAAATTGATAAAGTAGAGTGACCCTGCGGGGAAAGGACCGGACTGTCCAATTCCCCCCTAACATACAGTGACATACGCTTCCCATGTTGTCATCGAAATCATCACATACAGAACAGGAGTTAGTGTGAGTACACTGACTACAAATAGAATGATTATAAAAGTCAGAGGAAGATTTCCTCTTATTACAATTGATCAAAATCCTTTCAATGTGAAAAGAAAACAAAGTCCTAGTACTCGCACCAACCCCTGACAATCAAAATACATAATAATAATATGATCCATTAACATAGAAAAAATTATTGAAATCAAAATATTTTGAAAAAATATTTTTTCAGAACAGCCCAAGTTTCTGAAAAGTAACGTTGAGCCCCAATGGATCCCAAGCCTAAGTGTGGACAAAAATTTTTAAAATATTTTAAACAATTTATGCAACACTTACGAACAATAATAATGTATCTAGTTATGATTAAATTAACATCAAGATATTCTTTTCAAGAAATCCCCCCTCACACAGAGGGCTGTTGTAAATGTAAACAATAAGTGTAAAAACACTAAAATAAGACTCCAGGCACCGAGGCCCGAAATCAGTTACCAATAATACACTATCTGATGCAAAACAGAGACTTCCAGGGAAGAAACTGCAGAACATCAGATGGTAGATGCAGAACACAACGCCTAACCACCCATAGGTGAAGACGTAAACATGGGGAAAAGAACAGAATTCATTCTGTTATTCAGCTAAAACTCCCAAGAAATTTTAGTAATAATAATTACAGAAACTATGCCAAAAGCATGGGAGAATAGCAAGAGGGGACTTAAAGGAAAGGGAAAGAGGAAAACACTGAACAATCAGTGTAACTTGATAACAAGAATGACAACAAAATGGCTGCTGCCTCGAAAATAGGTAACTTAACATAATTTCATTAAAAAATTTTAAGTTACAGCCCTGATAATTTTCTGTCACACATTTTTCCTCTCCTCCTTAGGCTCCTTCTATATCCTCCTTAGAATCACCATTTCACTAATATTTATGTGTCTGGCATCATTTAAACTGAGATTTACAAGCACAAAGATCAGTCAGATGTTAACTGATGAAGGGCCAAACTAAGAAGGATTAATGGCGCCAATTTTGGGACGTCCTTGACACTGCGCATGCGCAGTAGAGGTGAAGTGTGGAGGGCCATTCAGGACATGTTTTCTTTGGTTTTAGATGCAAATTTTGGGGATTGGGGGGCAAAATTTATGTTTGGCCCTATATTTTAAGAGTTAGCACCAGCTATGTCTGGGTCATTGGTACAGTATAAAAATTTGTATTTTTCCAAAGCTTTCCATGAATTTCTATAGCCAATATGAACTCTGTCCAAATATTGGATGATCTAAAATCTCTGCTGATGAATGAACCACACATACTTGTTATAACTGGGAAACAGTACTGTAGGACAGTGAAAATTAAAGTTTCTTTTACATGCAAAAATATGACCATTAATGACACCTCTGATACATGTCCAATAATTTTTGCTAATAATGGTATATAATTTAAACCTACAGCTAAGTAACCTTTGACACAAGCTGACAAGAGCATCCTTGATTTTAAATTATGTTCACATCCGAGCACATATAAACATTCACTGGCTAAATCGGTTAGATCTGAAAATAAAAAAAGGAAATAACAGCCGAGTTGACAGATGCTCCCCAAATATGAGCCCAAAAGATTAGACATGATAGTGATAATTTGTAACTCAATGGAAAGAATGCTAAATTATTTTTGGTTATCAAAATTATTTATTTATTTATTTATTTATTTGAATTTAACAACACTTTTGACAGCCATGGTCACTGTGTGTGATGGACAGTTTCGTGGATGGACGAAGCCTTAGTACTTGGTGAGAACCACTGAGCAGGGGCAGGCAACTGCCAGACTTCCCAATGTACAAACTTCACACAGGCAGGGTTAGCATTGGTTAAGACAAGTGCACCATTGACGTGCAGTACACCTTAGTACACAACGCCACCCTGTCCCCACATGGGCAATCGGGATTAAGTGCCTTGCCCAAGTACACAACGTAGTTACCCCCTGACGGGGTTCAAACCGTGGACTTTTCGGTTTGAAGTCCCAATCCCGTAACCTCTGAGCCACAGTGCTCCCTGGTTTTCAAAATTGGTTCACATGTCTTTGCCTTGTTACAATTTATGTTAGAGTGGTTATAGGCATTCTGCCATAAATTGTAACAAAGCAAGTCCAAAGCAAATTTAAAAAGAATAAATAATTTCACTTAGTACATCCCAGGAATTCTTTTGGGAGGATTTCCCATCCCAATAACATTTGGGCCTGATTTTTATCAATATTCTTAACTCCGAAATTCCCAATTCCAGTCCCCACTAAAACAACAAGAGGCCCCAAGGGGCCTTAATCGTTTACCTGACAAAGTGGTTCTAAGAACTATTTTAGATCACATTCAGTTAGTCATGGTTCATCAACACTAAAGAGGAATGAAGTCATGAAATTATTCATAACTCTAGCGTCCATGTCAGAGGATTATTATCCTGAGTCTTCCTGACTGCTTCCAATTCTATCAACTGTAGACCAGCACTGTCAAATTTCCAAGGGTTGCTATGTCACTGCCCCGATCAAATAGAGCATGAATATTAACCCAGGGATCCAATTTGAACAAACTTAAATCTTACACACACACCCTACCCTAACCTCCCCCCCCTGCCCCCCCCCCCCCCCCCAGCTGTTGTATACCAAATATGAAAGAATTTGGATGGTGGATCTGAAGATTTTCAATGAAAGTTCATCATATTGCACTGAGTTAAAATTCAGGCTCAAATATTTACCCACTCGCTGAGCTCGTTCCAATGAGGAGTCACATGATATAATTTGGCTGAAATCTTTTGACAATTTTTTTAAAATGTTATTTAAAATTTTAAATTTTGATATCGTCTGCACTGGGTAAAGGGTTAATAGTATAAGAACAGTTTAGGCCACACAAAGTAGATCTTCTGTTTCTCAGGTCATTATTTGTGAAATTGCATGCGGGCGAGCATTTTTTTATTTTATTTTTTATTTCAGTAATTACTTTTTTGCCATCAAAAGTTCATGTTCTTGGTTCAAGTTTTAGGCCTCAATCTACAGAATAGCATGGGTGATGGTGTATTTCATCCCTTGAGTGCAAGAAGGCTTTGCAATGCTAAAGCATTGCAAAGCCTTGCAACTCAAGAAACAAATTCATCAATTTTTTTAACTTGGGTAAAATATCAGACATAAACCATTTAAAAAAAGCGGTAGCCAAAAGGACTAAGCGGGAGGGCCTGAGAAACAGATTTTTTATTTTTTTAGGCCTTAATAGAGACTGTGTGAACATAACTATAACTACATGTGACTGTTCATTATAAAACTTACCTGTAGTATACCATGCAGTTGCTTAGGTATTGTTATTAATGTTCTCTGCATACCGAATTTACTCTATGTATTGGGACACTCTATGATTTGGGACACACATTTTTTCCAGAAAACTATATTTTTTTTATGCTCCAAAGTTTGGGACATTCAGGAGATTTGTTTCCAGTTGGCCCGTCACTAGTAGCAGATGACACTCATAAAAAAAATTCTTGAGTAACTAAAAAGTTTCATTTTTTGCTTCAAAAACATAGCTTATGATCCCTCATTGGAACGGGCGCAACGCGCACGTTCCAATGAGGGATCATAAGCTATGTTTTGGAAGCAAAAAATGAAAATATAAATAAAAATTGGACGGCGATTTTCATATATAGTGATGGAAAACGAATCACACACAACTTTATTCAGCATCAAATCAAGACAAGGCTGTGTTCTTTCCCCATTTTCTAAGAATTGGGACACCTGTGAAAATAATTATTTTTAGCTGTCCCAATACATAGAGTAAATACGGTAATTCGATTGCAAAATGTCCTAGTCAGTATGTTTTTCCCCCTCCAAAACAAATTCCCAATTGGAGCCAACATGACACACAATTTCCCAATGTCATGGGGTCCTGGACCCTTTGCCAAAAAGGGCAGAAGAATTCCTGCATCCATAGAATGTGAAGTCTTTATGTTTTGTTACCCACACCCCAAAATAAAGCCCAAATATGGGCTCTCTGAACTCAACCAGTTAAACTAGCGCCATGTATTAATGAAATAATAGCATACTAATAAATATTAATTTATGACAATATTATTGTCCACATACATTTCTCTGCTCTGGGAATCAGAGTGACATAACTAGAGGGGGTATCAGTACCCGGGGCTCACCAGCAGGCGGCCAATGTAAAGGGGTGGCTGGAGTAAAAAAAAAAGTCCAAAACCTGCACACAAAAGTTCAAAATTAAAGTAAATAAGCAGCTAAAGGGTTAAATAATATAATAATAGCCCTAAGAAGCATGCTAACATAAAATAGGAACCATGGCAATATGCTACAAGGTAAGTGTCCACTTTGAAGAAAAGAAAGACAAACCTCAAAACCTGCACATAAAAGTAAAAAAACAAAAAGTATCACATTTGTTTCAATGGGTTAAAATTGAGAAAAATACCCTGATAATGTCACAGTAACCACCATGGCAAAATGCCAGTATGGTGAAACCCTACCTGAAAAATATCCACTTGGAAGAAAAGAAAGACAAACCTCAAAACCTGCACATCAAAGTAAAAAAAAGTATCACATTTGTTTCAAAGGGTTAAAATTTAGAAAAATACCCTGAAAATGGTACAGTAACCACCATGGCAATATGCCAGTGAGGTAAAACACCACTTGAAGACAAAATTTCAAAACCTGTACACAAAAGTCAAAAACCTGCACACAAAAGTCAAAAACCTGTACACAAAAGTCCAGAATTCAAGTAACTGAGCATGGAAAGGGTTGAATAAAATATTACTATCCCTGAAAAGCATGCTGACATAAAAAAAAAATGCAAAATAATAAAAAAAAAAATCAAAACCTGCACACAAAAGTTCAAAATGAATGAATCCGGACGCCAACGCAGACGACGCCGATGCCGCCGACAATGCCGACATGAGGGCTATGCCATAGGCTCACACAACTATCGTTGGTGAGCCAAAAAGGCCCGGAGCAATGCAAGTAACTGTCAACCCCCCCCCCCCCAACATACTAACTCCACACAAGCAGGGTTAGCACTGGATGAAGACAAGTGCACTGTTGACATACGGTATGCCTTATTATTATGCCCCTAACGTCTAATTATAATAGGAATCGGTAAAAGTTGCGTTCTCCCCTCACTAGTGAGATCAAACACCTCGGTGATTAACATTTCGTGTGAACTTGAAATTTACAAATAAATTTTCACATCCACATAACAAAAGTTGTTCTTGCTCCACTAGTGAGTATAACAAGATGCGGCAGATCAAGATGGAATACCTAAATGTATTAATGCGCGATCAAAATTTTTCGAGTCGAAGCGCTGATAAAGTTAGTAAAATTGTTGAATTATTTCAATTCAATGTTGAAGAATTATTATTGAAGCGAAAATGAAGTAGAAATTTTGTTTTACTGAATTTGTTTGTGGCTACAAATTACGTCATTTCGCCAACAATCCCGAAAACTATTTTGTGTGGATGTATACAACATCCAATTTGATCTGTGTCAGCGGAAACAGGGATCAGCTGATTGTGTAAACAGATTTCTTGTGTGGTATGGGCGTCGGTTTGGATCATTTCAGTTGAAGCTTCAAATGAAAGGGGTATAATAAAAAGAATTCTAATGTTTTCTTGTGAATACCAGGATTAATCTCATTCGTGAGTGAGAGAATTTATATTTTCACTCGCAGCAAGCTGCTCATGAAAATACAAATTCTTTCACTCACTCATGAGATAAATTCCAGTATTCACAAGAAAACATCAGATATCATCTATGAACACAGCACCACCATGCCCCCTTGTGGGTAATCAGGATGAAGTGCCTTGTCTAATGACATAATGCAGTTACCACTGGTTGGAAACGAAATGTGGACCATTCACTTTGAAGTTCAGTGCTCTAGCCACTGAGCTACCACCAGACAAAGGTAGAATGGACAACTGGTCTGTGACCTTGACCTTGGAAGTTATAACCTTCGCTCAACATCATGAAACATGCGTTTGTGATGCGCCACCATTATGTGATGTATGAACAAGATCTGTCCATTGAATCAATTTTTATGAACCAGACAAAGTTAGAAGACTTGAACTTTGAGTTATGACCTTGGGCATGCCCTTGGGTAATAAGCAATGATGGTATGAAATGTGAGCAAGATAGACAACTGAATCATTTTTTTAGAATAGAAGAATGAACTCACAAATGGTCTCTGATCTTGATCTTTGATCAAGATTACATCACACACTTGAGTAATAAGCGTACACTGTCTGAAGTATGAACAAGATAGGTCGATTGAAAAAAATTTTATGGACCAGACAAAAGTCCGAATGGACACACAAACACACAAATGGTAAATGACCTTGAACTTGGAGCTATGACTTGGGTCAAGGTCATGACACACCGTTGAGTCATAAGTAATCAGTGCTTGAAGTGTGAACAAGATCAGTCCATTGAATTTTATGTACCAGATAATGTTAGAATGGAGGAAGAAAGAAATGAGTTTTCTACGAACCTTGACATTTGAGCCATGACCATGGGTCACCCTTGAGTCACAACCAATCATTGTCTGAAGTAAGAATAAAGATCATTCCATCAAAGAATTTTTTAAGGACCAGACAAAGTTGGAATGGAGGAACAAACAAAATAGTGGTCTGTGACCTTGGCTGTATGACCTTTAGTCAAGCTCATGACACACCCTTGAGCCATAGGCAAACATGTGTGAAGTATAGACAAGATCAATCCATTGAAAATTTTACAAGGTTAGAATGAACAAAAGGATGACTGGGCAAATGAAAAGATGGATGAACACTCAAGGCGGCTACTATAACTATGCTCCATGAAAATTTCCAGGGAGCATTAAAAGTAAACATATGAGTCACATTGAGAAAAACCATTATGTATTATTATAACAACTTTGCCGACATGTTCCTTAGACTATAACTGCTCCTCCTTTGGGGGTGCGGTGTCATTGCAGCAACCAGTTCTCATCAGATCACCGAAGTTGAGCAACATCTAGCCCGGTTAATCCTCAGATGAGTGATCGTCCGAGCGATCGATTCAAACTCCCGCGTTGTGTCCTTGGGCAAGGCACTTAACCCCAATTGTCTACATGGGGGCACGATAATGCCGTGTACTAAGGCGTACTGCATGTCGATGGTGAGCATGTCTTCAACCAATCTAACCCTGCCTGTGCTGCTGTGCGGGGTTACAATGTTGGGGAGCTGGCAGAGCTCTGCTCATTGTTGCTCGGTGGTTCTCTCCGGGTACTCCGGCTTCCTTCACCCGTAAAACTGTCATGGTCATGATTAGCCATTGTGCATAAGTATGTGACCTTAAACACCAATAAATAAATAAATAAATAAATAAATGCTCCTCCTTCCTTTTAAAATTCCAGGACTATAAAAATCCAGGACCTTCTGATTAACTCTTAACCCACTCAGTATTATTTTGACATTTTTCATCAAATCTAGTCATGGCTGCAGGAAGCAGCCATGACTAGATTTGATGAGAAATTCATCTAAATTTAACTCATGAGATCATTGGTGAAAAAATCCATTCAGTTTTCCGGGTGGAAATTTAATTAAATGTGCATACTTATTTCAGTGACAATCAAAATCCTGTCCTGGACAGGAATATACACCACCAGCATACAAGGGACTAAGTTAATGATTATCCAAGCAAGGAAAAACATAATTTCTCATGTTTTTCAAGGACAGGAGGAACACTGATTAAAAATTTCTAAGAGAGGCATTTATTCCAGTGAAAATTTGAATTTCCCCATAATCACACATGTGATAGTTTTGAAATACCCTCAAAAAATGTTGTCTTCCTTCTATAAAATTTATTTCCGTTAACGTTTAGATGAAAGGCATAATATGACATCAAATATAATTTATTGTTATATTTCTATAGCTTTTTCCTTTGAAAATAAAAACCATATCCTACTCCCACAACCTCGAAAGTGTTATTCAACTCCCACGGCGATATCCTACTCTCAGTCATGATGGACTAGTTTTACCATTGCAGTTGTTCTGCCTCGAAAGCCAGCAATAACACCCAATCCACATTGACAAATATTCTTCTTGATATTCCAACTGACAGCGTACATTAACTGTGTACACATCCACACAGTTATAAGAAGTTGAACATGACTACTCATTCATGGTGATTGATTGAATTATTTCTTTAAAATGTGTTGATTTCCTTCACAAGTTCATATCTCCCGTCACTTGAATTTCCATTTGAAAACGAGCGTCACTGCATTCCTTTCTGATGACGTCATATTATCAGTTCATTCATTCAAGTTTATGTGTTCATGCGCCGATTTTCCTAACCGTCAAAACAAATTGAGCGACCTTGGGAAACTGCTCTTGGATGATGCAAGAGGGGTAATTGTGTTGCAGATATTATCAGGGAAATATAACAAGAAGCCCCAAGGGGCCTGAGGGCACTCACCTGATTCTGCCTGCTGGATCTGGAGAAGAAGAATTTTTAAAATTTCCCTGAAATGCAGTAAGCCCAAATATAAACCCAGGGCGCCGATTTTAACAAAACTTGAATCAGATCCACCCCACAATGTTGCATACCAAATATCAAAAGATTCTGCCTGCTGGATCTGGAGAAGAAGATTTTTGAAGAAATTTGCCTGAAATGCACTAAGTTCGAATTCGGGCTTCTATAGTGAGCCCAAATATGAATTTAGGGAGCCGATTTGAACAAACTTGAATCAGATCCACCCCACAATGTTGCATACCAAATATCAAAAGATTCTGCCTGCTCGATCTGGAGAAGAAGATTTTTTAAGAAATTTGCCTGAAATGCACTAAGTTCGAAATCGGGCTCCTATACTGAGTCCAAATATGAACCCAGGGGGCCGATTTGAACAAACATGAATCAGATCCACCCTACAATGTTGCATACCAAATATCAAAAGATTCTGCCTGCTGGATCTGGAGAAGAAGATTTTTTAATCTTTTTCCCATTGCCTCCAGTGTTAAAAAGTGCTGACTCAGCACTTTTTCAAAGTCCTGAAAAAAGTACCTTGTGATCAAACAAATACGGATTTTTTTCACCATTCTATTCTACTGGATAAAAGTAAGCTTTATACAAAATAAGAATTCTCTGTGCCGTGTAGTTTTGGAGATATGGCAGTTTTAAGGTTTTTCCTATTTTTAGCTCCCGAGGTTCCCACGGGGCAATGAGAAAAATTTTTTTGCACCAATCAACTACTTATGACCCATTATCATCTCATATCAAATTTGGTTCAAATCGACCTGACGGTTCTGAAAATAGAAAGTTTAGGCATGGCCAAAATTTTTGCCCCTCCCATAACGAAGGCAAATAATGCCCGACAAACTTCTCTTGAACAAACTTGATTCTAAACCTCAAGAGGACTCTGTATACCACATATCAAGTCTCTGCTACTGGTGGTTCATTAGAAGAAGATTTTCAAAAAATTTGGCCATTTTTTCCCCACACCTCTGCTCAATATGAGCCGAAACCTATTTTGGATAAAAATCAAAATGCCCCTATATAACCACTACTGACATGAAATTTAATTAAAATGTGGCCAGTGGTTTAGGAGAAAAAGGCTCAAACGCCACCTTCACGGCGGATGCCGGACGACGGACAAAAAGTGATCAGAAAAGCTCACCCTGACTTTCAGTCAAGTGAGCTAATAAACACAATAGTTCACTGCTTGGAGTAACGTACGATGTTTATTCTCTCGTGGGATGCAGGGATTATTTTCACTCGGCTAGCACCTCGTGAAAATAACCTTCCGCATATCACTCAAGAATAAAGATTGTACTTTACTCCAAGCAGTGAACTATTGTCTATATATCCATCGAGTAATAAACACCAAGAACTGTATCATTGAACCAACTGACTAATATTAGTTATACTTACTTTCTTCATCAACTGACGACTCTAGGATATAAAATAAAACTATTGTCTATATATCCATCGAGTTAATGAACACCAAGAACTGTATCATTGAACCAACTGACTAATATTAGTTATACTTACTTTCATCAACTGACGACTCTAGGATATAAAATAAAACTATTGTCTATATATCCATCGAGTTAATGAACACCAAGAACTGTATCATTGAACCAACTGATTAATATTAGTTATACTTACTTTCATCAACTGACGACTCTAGGATATAAAATAAAACTATTGTCTATATATCCATCGAGTTAATGAACACCAAGAACTGTATCATTGAACCAACTGACTAATATTAGTTATACTTACTTTCATCAACTGACGACTCTAGGATATAAAATAAAACTATTGTCTATATATCCATCATGTTAATGAACACCAAGAACTGTATCATTGAACCAACTGACTAATATTAGTTATACTTACTTTCATCAACTGATGATATCCATCGAGTTAATGAACACCAAGAACTGTATCATTGAACCAACTGACTAATATTAGTTATACTTACTTTCATCAACTGATGATATCCATCGAGTTAATGAACACCAAGAACTGTATCATTGAACCAACTGACTAATATTAGTTATACTTACTTTCATCAACTGATGATATCCATCGAGTTAATGAATACCAAGAACTGTATCATTGAACCAACTGACTAATATTAGTTATACTTACTTTCATCAACTGATGATATCCATCGAGTTAATGAACACCAAGAACTGTATCATTGAACCAACTGACTAATATTAGTTATACTTACTTTCATCAACTGACGACTCTAGGATATAAAATAAAACTATTGTCTATATATCCATCGAGTTAATGAACACCAAGAACTGTACCACTGAACCAACTGATTAATATTAGTTATACTTACTTTCATCAACTGACGACTCTAGGATATAAAATAATAATTCATGAGTTTCAGCACTGATCAACTCCTCACTCATTACATAACTCTTTTCTGCCCACAGTAGCATAGTAACACAACCCTACAATATATAATATGTGTCATGCTATAAATGAGCATCCTATGAATTTAAAATTATTATTAATAATTCACGAGTTTCAGCACTGATCAACTTCGCACTCATTACATAACTCTTTTCTGCCCACAGTTGCATAGTAACACAACCCTGCAATATATATGAGCATCCCATGAATTTAAAATTAACCCTTAACCCTAAAGGGCCTAATTCTGACTTGGATCACTTTTACTGCAACAGAACAGGTGCCCCGACACACAGTATCAGGGTTAACTCACAAATTACATTCTAATTACCCAGAAAGTTGCTTTTAGACAAGTTTTGGCTGCCTATATAGGCAGCCAAGACTTGCCTAAAACAACTACAAAGCCAAAGAATGTAGACTGTTATTTATTTATTTATTGGTGTTTAAGGTCACATATTTCTGCACAATGGCTAACCATGACCGTGACAGTTTTACGGGTTCTGCACAATGGCTAACCATGACCATGACAGTTTTACGGGTGGAGGAAGCCGGAGTACCCGGAGAGAACCACTGAGCAATGGCAAGCAATGTCACCTCCCCAATATACCAACTCCACACATGCAGGGTTAGTTTTGGATGAAGACAGGTGCACCATCGACGGGCAGTACGCCTTAGTACACAGCATCACCATGCATCCACGTGGGCAATGGGGGTGAATTGTCTTGCCCAAGGACACAATGCAGTTGCCGCAGGTGGGATTCGAACCGAGGACCTCTCGGCTTGCAGTCTGCCCCTCTATCTACTGAGCCACTAATGTAGACTGTTAAAGTGTAGCAAAAATATATAAAAATCTCCAGGCCCTTGGGGGTTAAAGGCCTAATTTCGACATTCAGCACTTTTCTAGCAACACAACAGGTGCCCCAACATGCAGTCCTTTGGTAAACATGGAAGTTACATTCCAAGTACCTTGTCAGTTGTTTCTAGGCAATGCTTGGCTGTCTATAGAGGCAGCCAAGACTTGCCAAGAAACAACAGCAAAGCCGTATGATGGAGACTTTGAAAGTACAGCAAAAATGTGTAAAAATCTTTAGACTTTTAAGACTTGAGAGATCAATACATTTATTGATAAAGCTGTTGCAGGGATTCTGCATGTTCAGTTTAAGCTAAGAAGGGAGATACTATTGGGCTGAGGAGCTGGAGTACTTCATATAGTTCATCAAATTTGGCAAAAACATGAAGGTAGAACGACAGTGCACCTATTTTGACTATTTCTTGTCACACAGCAGGCTTATGAATTTATACCGCATTGGTTAGATAACCTGATTTGTATGAAATGGCATTGTTTGTTGACAACATACATTATAAGGCTAAAAAAAAAAATAATGTTTTGATTCTCAGGCCCTCCCTCATTGGATTTGAACCTCCTCATTAGACATTTTTATTATGTCATGTTTTTTAAAGAGTTTGTGAAAACTTGGAATGGTCATTTTTTCACATTTCTCGACATATAATTATTTAGCTGTGTTTGCAGTAAATTGGTTTTTCTTGTTGCAGTTTATGGGAGAGTGCCCAGAGGCACTCTCCCATAAACTGTAACAAGGCAAATTCGGATATACTGGATCATGATTTAATTATTTATTTATTTGCTGGTGTTTAAGGTCATATATTTCTGCACAATGGCTAATAATGGCCACAACACCGATATAAACTCAAGTTTAACCAATCAATTAGAGCCATGTTTCCCATTTTAAAGGACTCCTACCCCAAGCATTGGTTACTGGGGCCTATTCTAATGGACCATGATGCTTGACAGATCTATACCATTAAAAAGAACAATAAAATACAAATCCTTTTAGCTGTTGTTACGGCAGTGAGTTATAAAGGGTATACTATAATTACACTAAAATACAACCTTTTCTCTTTTTCAAGTGGAAAGACAGCAAAAAGATTTACTGAGTATACTCAACCCTTTACACGAAAAAAAAAAAATTAAAATAAAATCCTCCCTCTCTCACTGATTTGGAAAAAAAATTGCCTGAGAATCAATTCATTTTTTTTATTTGGCCTAAAAATATTAAATTTGTGTTTGGGTAAAGGGTTCAGAACTTACATGCCACAATAAACAAGCATTGCTTTACTTCCTGAGATTCCCAAAGGGGACACACTGAAATGAGTGAGACTTAACCGATTTTTTGAATAGCTGCTCTGTCAGTTGAAAATATTCCATTATCAACAATTATTTCCTAGTGATAAGCTGAACGTTTATTCTCTCACAACTTGTTCAACAGAGTTTACAATACTAGTAGATGGGACCCATGCAATGCATGGTTTTTCGAAAGGTTGTATTTCGAGTTATCTCCCTATCCGTAGAACACTCCAAATCTTAACCCTTTACCCAACGAATCGCCTGCATCCGCCCACGTAATATGCAAATTCAGCAGTTGAAAAAATATTATATTTCAAAAAATTTCAACAAAACCATATCATGTGACCCCTTGTTGGAACGAGCTCGTTCCAACAAGGGGTCACATGATATGGTTTTGTTGAATTTTTTTGAAAAATTTAAAAAAATAATATTTAAAATAATAAATTTTGATATTGTCTGCGTTGGGTAAAGGGTTAAAGCATTTTACTAACACCTATCTTAAGACATAATTGCCAATTCTCGGTAAATAACACAAAATATTACCACTAAACCTTTCCATTTAATAAATGTAGGAGATATTTTTAAAGATAAATATCACCTTTGGCAGTCTGAAACCAATTTGGCTTTTGAGTTGAAGCATTCCATTCACGTTATAACAACACTCATGTGTATAACTTCTAATCTGATGCATTCTTACAGGACATTCTTATGTGTAATCCACATACCACAAGTGGAGTATCCAGGGATGTGGCTAAAGGTTTTTGATTGGGGGTGGGGGTGGGGGTGGGGGGTGGGGTGGGGGGGGGGGGGTAGGGTAGGGTAGTGAATTTCCAACAATGGGGAGGGACTGGGAGGTGGACCAAACCCCCCCCCCCCCACCCCTCCTGGTCCCTCCCCATAGTTAGAAATTCACTGCCGAGAAACATTTTGAAAATTAAGCCATGAAAGGGGGCATAAAATTGATTCTAGTAACTGAAATGCCAACACATTTATGATAGAATTATCAGGTTATTATTATTTGGTATTATTCTGGGAATTGAATATGTGCTAAACAAATGTTCAAGCTTAAAACTTTGAGCAATTCACACTGGCCTAACATTAAATCAGATCTTACGTAGAAATTATCACTTTTCGATGTTTCATCATTTTGTAATGGTGAATGATGGAATTAACTCAGGATAACGATTTTACATGATGTGATTTTCTTGAAGTGCATTTCGAGGATTTTTTTTATTACGATAAGTAATGTACTATAAAAATCTCATTCCGATTGATATCATGCATTCTTATGAAGCTTGATATTGCATATACTGTAGTTGTAAATAGTAACAGTTGGAATTTTTGCCGATTTGAAACAGAGTTGGAATTTTGGGAAGTAAAGGAGACATCAGCATCACCAAAGATGCTCTAAAATCCAGATAGATGGAATTTCCAACTATTCATGACCTTCCCACGAATTTCCATCTATAGGAAATTTTGGCCAGGATTGGGGGGGAATGCATCCATTACCCCCCCCCCCCCAACACACACACACCCTGTCGACATGTCCCTGGGTGTATCTAGAACATTTCCCAATGTCTGTATTGCATTGTGTAAAGTTGAATATGACCAGTAATCATGGTATGAAATTTAAAAGCACTGAACTCAAAAAAGGACAAAACAATATTGGACATCAGTGGCAACCGTCATGACATTACATCACTCCATTTCAAAGTTTGTTCTAGTTCACTGGTATTTAATGACACTTTCAACAGCCAGGGCTATAATGTGTACTGAATGTATGATAATTGGTTTTATATTTGAAAGTTATATTCAATGAAGAGGGTTATCCCTTTACCCAACGCAGACGATATCAAAATTTATTATTTTAAATATCATTTTTTTATATTTTTAAAAGAATTTAAAAAAAAACATATCATGTGACCCCTCATTGGAACGAGCTCAAAGAGCTCGTTCCAATGAGGGGTCACATGATATAGTTTTGTTAAAATATTTTGAAAAATTTAATTTTTTCAACTGCTCAATTTGCATATTACGCAGACGGATGCGGGCGATTCGTTAGGTAAAGGGTTATTCAATTAACATTTTGTCTTATGAATCAGCTGCATACGACTGAGTAATTTACACATTGAGTAGTTGAAAACCAAAAATTTACAAACAATTTCAACAAAATCATATCATGTGACCCCTTACTGGAACAAGTTCATCGAGTTGGTTCCAATGAGGGGTCACATTATATGGTTTTGTTAAAAAAAAATTTTATTACATAAAATAAAAATATTAAATTTTCATATCATGTGTGTTGGGTAAAGGGTTAAGTGATTCTAATTAAGGCCCCACAAAGTAGATCTTCTGTTTCTCAGCCCATTTTTTTAAAAATTGCACGTGGGCAGGCGGTTTTTTATTTTATTTTTTCTTTTTGTAACTATTTCTTTGCCATTAAAAGTTCAAGTTCTTGGTTTGTTTTATGTTTTAGGCCTCATAATCTACAGAATAGCATGGGTTGTGGTGTATTTCGTCCCTTGAGTGCAAGAAGGCTTTGCAATGCTTAGGCATTGCAAAGCCTTGTTGCACTCAAGGGACAAATTTATCAATTTTATTAACATGGGTAAAATATCAGCCATAAACCATTTAATTTTTTTTTAAAGTTTTCTTTGGTTATAAAAAGAGAACATGCAGCAAACAAAAGGACCATGTGGGAGGGCCTAAGAAACAAATTTTTAACTTCTTTAGGCCCAAGTGGATTCCACTGTTAATTGAATGGACACTTGGCCATTGAAAATTATTCAATTAATAGGAGTATTCAATTAACAGGGATTGTGTCACTTTCCTGTATTCAAGAGGTAAACTTAGCATTTACTCTATGATATCTTGTTTGACAGAGCTCAATGAGCTCTGTCAAACTAGATATAATAGATTAAATGCCTGTATTGGGTGTACAGAGGCCAAATAGGTTTATAAACAAAGGAAAAATGGGATCAGTAAGGGTAATTTCTGGACAGGTTACAAGATTTTTTATTCAATTAACAGGAGTTTACTCTATAACCTATATTCAATTAACAAGTCAAATTTGTACTGGACATATGATAAATGGTTTTATGTTGGGAATTTTTTTTCAATTAAGGCCACACAAAGTAGATCTTCTGTTTCTCAGGCCATTATTTGTAAAATTGCATGCAGGCGAGCAGTTTTTTATTTTATTTTTTATTTCAGTAATTACTTCTTTCCCATCAAAAGTTCATGTTCTTGGTTCAAGTTTTAGGCCTCATAATCTACAGAATAGCATGGGTGGTGGTGTATTTCATCCCTGGAGTGCAAGAAGGCTTTGCAATGCTAAAGCATTGCAAAGCCTTCTTGCACTCAAGGGACAAAGTCATCAATTTTTTTAACTTGGGTAAAATATCAGACATAAACCATTTAATTTTTATTTTTTTTAAGTTTAAATTGGTTATAAAAAGAGAGCATGCGGGAGGGCCAGAGAAACAGATTTTTTTATTTTTTTAGACCTAACAGGGTTATTCAGTTAAGAGATATCCAATTAAGTGGGCTCCACTGTACTAATACAATATAAAGTTACAAAATTTATAGTAATTTATATATTTTTTATACTTACCAATGACCCAGACATAGCTGGTGCTAACTCTTAAAATATAGGGCCAAACACAAATTTTGCCCCCCAATCCCCAAAATTTGCATCTAAAACTAAAGAAAACATGTCCTGAAAGGCCCTCCACACTTCGCCCCTACTGCGCATGCGCAGTGTCAAGGACGTTCCGAAATTGGCGCCATTAATCATTCTAATAACCAGTGCCTGGTAAGCGCTATGTACTCAGCGGGGAGGCAAGAGTTCCCAACTCCTGGGAGGGCCATCCCCGTCTGGGTCATTGGTAAGTATAAAAAATATATAAATTACTATAAATTTTTTAACATTTTTATACTGTACCAATGACCCAGACATAGCTGAATAGTAAAAAGGCTGGAGGGCCAAGGACATAGAGCAAAATGGAATACGCTCAATAAAATAAAATAGAGTCATCCCCTGTAGGGAAAAAGAAGTAATAGGCCTTACATGTATCTTTCTTATTTATGATAAATTAGAAAGATACAACACCTTCCAAAATTGAGCTTCATACATCCATGTACTCTATTAATATCCAATATAATCCTTATACTAATAATTTTTAAAGTAAGCCAATAAATAAAGTAAGTCTAGAGAATAGAGACTCTTATACTCCTAAAAGTGTCTGAGGATTGCATAATCATGTCCGTTGACATATGCAATATTCAAAAGCTATACTTTAAAAACTAAGACTTGAATGAATTTTAAAAACCTAAACTTCTCACTAAACAACCATCCCAATAACAGCTCAGAATTACTAACTCCGGAGGAGGTATCCCCTTGTTTTCATAGTAAAACAGGTGACCCAAGGGAACACCCCCCCCCCCCCCCCTTTTTCTTGCCCTGGGTCAAATAGCCCAGAGCGAAGAGGGCAGCCGAACGGAGACACTGCCGAAACAGACAGCCTACCTAGCTATAGTAGCAACTGTTAAGTGAATGACATTCTGAGCAGTAGATAATAGACCTAACAATAGAGGCCTCCAGAAATGGACTCGATATTTCTAAGATAAAATTCATGAATGTGGATGGCTGAGCGCAATGAGCGGCCTTCAAAAATCTATAATAGCGACACTATTAATGTAAGCCCAAGAAGTAGAAGAACTCTTACTTCATGAGCCGAAATCTTAAGCACAACTGCTAAGTCAATGATATACCATAAGCAGTACCGATAGTTAATAGAATCCATTAACAATAAAATGGAGCGTAACGTCCTTCTACTAGACATCAAAGACAGAAGAAGCTTACGCCCTTTGTAATAAACAGATATCTGTTTATAAATACATAAACTGTACCCGGAAAGAGTAAAGGCCTATGCCCATACGAAGACGGAAGGACCTTAAAATAATAGGTTCCGGATAATAGGAGCCTAACTCTTATGCAACAATCCAACCTAAATAGTAACGGAAGTATTGATTCCGAAACTATGAAAGTGAAAATCATCCATCGATAGTGCATGAAACTCACTGACTCTACAGTAAAAGAGAAACCAACAGAATTACTGTCTAAAAGGTCAGAATTTGAAAACTACTGTTTCCAGAGGCTCAAATGATTACTTAGCTAAATAAGAACCGAAGTTAAAATCCGTATAGGAATTTAATCTAAAGATTCTAAGTCTATTTATCAAAAAGTTACTAACTGACTTAGATAAAGAGACAAAAAATTCAATTGTAAACTATCGTAGAGTGCATAGGTATGAGGTAACATAAACCTATAACCTAAATAATAACAGGCTGCAGTAGATCTTGTGAAACAAGTATACTAAAAAATAGCAATGAGTAGTATGGAGGGATCAACAATATGAACATAATGATCCCTACACCACGACGGAAGAGCCTCCACTTTAGCCGCATAGAATAGCGAAGAAGAGGATCTCCTATAGTAAGAAATCGCGTCCAAAGCTCATCCAGTACAGTGCTTACAATGCAATACGGACCACACAACGGAATACATGAAGGTTGCGACCTTGCTGGCTGTGATAAAGATGACACGATTTACCCAGTGAAAAAGATCCTCACATAGAGGAAGATTTCACGTTAAGACCCACAGTAGACAAGAGAGTAAATTACTCATGATCTCTGTGAAGATAGAGATGCTATCAACAGAAATGTATTGTGGTTGTTTATCTTAGCAATACCTGCTAAAACAACAGCGCCGGAGGATACGCGTATCCTATCATTCCGTCCTATAGATCAATAGAGCATTAACAATATTAGCTCAGAGATCTGGACAAGCCAACACATACGTCTGCAATTGATTAGCAAGCTGTGTCATAAATAAATCATCATTGGGCGCTCCCATAGATAGCAAATCTGATTGAATACTTGTTTGTTGAGAGTCCATTCTGACAGCAACAAGCGACCCGTAAGAGAACGGGAGTCCGATAAAACAATCAGACGACCCGGAATATGACGGACCAAAACTGAACTTGGTGTACTATAACCAACAGATGGATTCTTTCCATTAAATTGAATAACGGAAACGAAAGAGTGCCTCCCTGGTTCCGGAGATACGCCACTACTGTCGAATTAAAGGACAGGAATTTGGGCATGCGTTTCTGAATAATGTTCATGCAATGACATAAAGCAAGCCTAAAAAACATTATTCCGCGGAAGTTAAACTGATTGCTAAAAGACTGCGGAACCCAAAGACCCTGGCACTTCGAATCCGTAGGGATCAGTATTATATCCCAATCTGTTTGACTGGCAACCGTCATAACAGCCACACTCAGGTCCGGCAACTGCGGCGGCACTCTTTGAGTCAACCACCGAATGTTTGCCCCAGTCTGAATCTCTTGTAACACTAGATAGACAAGAGAACGTATAAATCGAGCAATTCATGGATTGCCGAAAAGTTGCCGTCGAAGAGAAGCTCCTCCGAGAACGAAGCGACTCTGAGAGAGTTCTTAACCTTACTATCCACGCGTGTGGATGTAGCTAGGGCTGCGTCACGTCTAACTAACTCCAATCAGCCACTGAAGGGCGGAGTTATACGTGAACAAACTACTGCCCTCAAAAGAAATTACATTGAGAATAATATCCCGTAAATCTTTTCTTGAAGACGTAATGATAACGCCTCAGTAAGGTGGATTACGTATAATAAAGCGTCTAAGTTAAGTCTACTATACATAATGTCGTTCCCAACATTGAAATTGGAAAAGACATAAACGGCGAAAAAGAATATATGCAGTCTTTAATCACACCGTCTAGACGCATATGAACTCTCGGTATGCCCTGCTCTGCCAAAATAAACTATTTGTATAAATGATAAAATGGCAGAAATGAGCAACGTGGACAAGAAACTAAACTATCATGCTTAGTAGCAGGCTTGTATATATATATATATATATAGCGTCGAAAAATAAAACACATGTTGTAATGACAATATTGGACTGCGTCGGTAAGTCAGGGACAATGTCCCTGAACCGATCGAAAAATCCGAGTCCAATGACGCTATAAGTCTCTTATCCAAGATCGCAGCAATGAAGTCCGAAATAATAATCACTGGAAGATAATGCCAGAAGATATGAAAGGCATCTTCTGATACTACTAAAGGGAAAACTCGAAATCTTTCGAATCCCTTTCGCCATCCTGTCGGACCCTATAAAGCGTTCGGTCGTCCGTAGCTGATGCAACCGCGGACCGCACCGACCCAGCGCCGTCGGATAATTCCTGATTCGACCGAGAAACTGTCAATTGCTGGGATGCTGCGAAACAACTGTGCTAACTCGGATAGCACGTCCGTCAGTGAGGCCTGAGGAGAAGCGGTCTTACGATGCATTGCCGCTGGAAGCTCCGTGATCGTTACCCCGTGCATACTACCAATATGCGAGCGAACGGAGTGTATAGGCCTCGTGTCCCTTGGCTACCGGATGGCGCGACCTATTCGCCGTGGAATCACTGAATGCCGAAACTGATCGGATACTCGAGGTCACGTAGCCAATGTGCGGTCGTGTGCCCTGCTGTGAGGATGAGGAAGCATTAAAGACAGTCTCTCGGACTGTCAATATAACGGAGCGTCCCGACCAACGGACATATGCTCCGAATGTAAAATATCTGAACCACAACATGCGGTCCCCTATGTTGTTGGGCGAGAGAGGGACCTCTCTCGCTCACAGCCCGGACGGACCTGGACAAGCCAGGAACCGGACTAACAGGCTTCCTCCGATCTGTCCTCAATCTGCCGTCACTGGGTGAGTACTAAAGTAATTAAAGTGCTCGCATCACCCAAATCTCCTTCCTAGACCGCAACGGACGAACCCGGCAGCCGAACCATTCGATGAATGTACGCTACACCGGGTGAGCTAGCGAATGTCACTCCGTAGGCGATAGACATATTCCATGAGCACTTATTGCCGCTAACTCTTCATTAACTATGACGACAGAGGCACACTTTTGAAAGACATCTCCATAACTCTTCGAACAAGAAACCAGAAATGCTTGGATAGCAAGCATAAAATAATAATATATATAGCGTCGTTCAATAATTCGAAAGTTTGTGTGACATTATTGGACTATGTCGGAACTGAGGGACGATGTCCCTGAACCGAACCAAAAATTTCTAAGTCCACCGACGCTATCAGTTTCTTATCCGGCATCGCAGCATTCTGGTCCGACGAAAGAAGCTGTAGAAGACCAAGTCAGATGACATACACAACAGCATATGTTGTTCCGAAAGGGAAAGCTCGAAATCCTCCGAATCCCTTTCGGTATCCCGTCGGACCGGATGAAAATTTCGGACGTCCGTACCCGCTTCCGCGGAGCGTCCCGACCCAGCATCGTCGGATAAAATATATGCGACAGATTCAGTTGATGCTGGGATGCTGCGATAAACTGTGCTATTAAGGAAAGCATGTCCGTTCCCGAGGCCTGTGCAGTAGCGGTCTTACGATGCATTGCCGCCGGAAGCTCCATGTACGTTGACTCCCGCACACTTCCTATGCGAACGTCCGGAGTCTGCAGGCCTCGTGTCCCTGGCTACCGGATGGTGTGACCTGGTCGCCGAAGAATCCTTGATCGGCGAAGCTGGTAATATATCGGCGGTCACGCAGCCAAGGTGCGGTCGTGTGCGCTGACGAGAAGAGGAAGCCTTAGCAGTCTCAGCGGACTGCCTATACAACGGAGCGTCCCGAGCGACGGACGTATGCTCCGCTTGCGACACATTTTGTACCACAACATCTGGGGCCAGATGTTGTTGAACGAGAGAGGGGCCTCTCTCGCTTGCCGTCCGGATGGACCGGAACGAGCTATGAACCGGACTAAAAGGATTCCTGCGTTCTCCCTCCGATCCGCCGTCACTGGGTGTGCATTAAGTTAATTTATAGTGCTCGCATCACCCCAAAATTCCTTCTAGACCGCAACGGACGAACCCGGCTGCCGAACCATTCGGTGAATGGACGCTACACCGGGCGAGCTAGCGGACGTCAAAGGCCGTCGAACCTACTAGGGTCCTCTTAGGCAATTGGCGTATTGACATGAGCACTTTTCCGCTAGCCCTTCATTAATTGTGACGACGGAGGCACACTGTTGGAAGACATCACAGATACATCACCCTAATCTTGATCGTCTGAAATAGAAATTGATAAAGTAGAGTGACCCTGCGGGGAAAGGACCGGAGTGTCCAAATCCCCAACAACATACCGTGACATACGCTTCCCATATTGTCATCGAAATCATACGATACAGAACAGGAGTTAATGCGAGTACACTGACCACATATAGAATGATAATAAAGTCAGAGGAAGACTTCCTCTTAAAACAATTGATCAATATCCTTTCAATGTGAAAAGAAAACAAGTCCTGGTACTCGCACTAACCCCTGGCAATCAAAATACATAATAATAATATGATCCATTAATATAGAAAAAATAATTGAAATCAAAATATTTTGAAAAAATATTTTTTCAGAACAGCCCAAGTTTCTGAAAAGTAACGTTGAGCCCCAATGGATCCCAAGCCTAAGTGTGGACAAAAATTTTAAAAATATATTAAACAATTTATTCAACACTTACGAACAATAATAATGTATCTAGTTATGATTAAAATAACATAAAGATATTATTCTTTAGAAATCCCCCCCTCACACAGAGGGCTGTTGTAAATGTAAACAATGAGTGTAAAAACACTAAAATAAGACTCCAGGCACCCAGGCCCGAAATCAGTTACCAAAAATACACTATCTGATGCAAAACAGAGACTTCTAGGGAAGAAACTGCAGAACATCAGATGGTAGATGCAGAACACAACGCCTAACCACCCGTAGGTGAAGACGTAAACATGGGGAAAAGAACAGAATTCATTCTGTTATTCAGCTAAAACTCCCAAGAAATTTTAGTAATAATAATTACAGAAACTATGCCAAAAGCATGGGAGAATAGCAAGGGGGAACTTAAAGGACAGGGAGAGAGGAAAACACTTAAAAAACAGTGTAACTAAATAATCAGAATGACAACAAAATGGCTGCTGCCTTGAAAATAGGTAACTTAACATAATTTCATTAAAAAATTTTAAGTTACAGCCCTGATAATATTCTGTCACACATTCTTTTCCTCTCCTCCTTCTCTATCCTCCTTAGAATCACCATTTCACTAATATTTATGTGTCTGGCATCATTTAAACTGAGATTTATAAGCACAAAGATCAGTCAGATGTTAACTGATGAAGGGCCAAACTTAGAATGATTAATGGCGCCAATTTCAGAACGTCCTTGACACTGAGCATGCGCAGTAGGGGCGAAGTGTGGAGGGCCTTTCAGGACATGTTTTCTTTAGTTTTAGATGCAAATTTTGGGGATTGGGGGGCAAAATTTGTGTTTGGCCCTATATTTTAAGAGTTAGCACCAGCTATGTCTGGGTCATTGGTACAGTATAAAAATATAGGAAATCGTTAAATTCTCCTCACCTCACTCTGTATTGTTGGGTTATCTTGATACTCCTTCATAACTCTGTCTATTGTCTCCGTAACAAAACTACATTGTAATTTGTTAGATGTAACACTTGGTTCAGCAAGTAGCTGAAGTAACATTAACCCCTTCTTCTGTATACCTATACATTACAAGAAAAATCATATACAAGTCACAAAAAAAAAAAAAAAAATTTGTCATGTTTTATCAAAACTACTGCGATACATTTCAAAACCATTTTGTCATGCTTTTTTTAAAATTTGAACATAGTTTTGATAAAAAATCATTTTTCTGTATAACTGTACAGAACAAAAATTATATCAAAGTCAAAAAGAAAAGGAATATTTTGTCATGCTTTATCAAAACTACTGCGATACATTTCAAAATCTTTTTGCTACCCCTTATAGAAATTTTAATATAATTTGGATATAAAACCTTTTTTCGGTTTTTTGGTTTTAATAGATTAAATGCCTGTATAAACAAAGAAAAACTAGGGAGAGTCAGGGTAATTTCTCAACAGGTTACATGATTTTATTCAATTAACAGGAGTTTACTCTATAACCTATATTCAATTATTAACAGGCCAAATTTGTACTAGAGGTATGGTCAATGGTTTTGTGTTGGGAAATTACATTCAAACAACAGGGATATACAATTAAGAGATATCCAATTAAGTAGGTTCCACTATATATAACCAAACATTGCATTATAACAAGTTGCAGCATGGATGAGAAGCCCATAATCGAATATCTACGGACTAATATCATCAACAGGAATATACAGTTAAAACTTGAAGTCATATCATGAAATGCGCACAAATGGCACGTTGATATGCGCGTTAATGTGCATGTTATGGCCCAAGTAAAGCTGTCAAATTCTGTACATATCGCCTGTGCACAAGCAATGTTTCAGCCAATGGACCTCCGGGTTACCCGGAGGTCCATTGGCAGAAACATTGCATGTGTTGGCTATGAGTAACCAGGAGAACCTGCCGTGCTTTGGATGCCATTCGATATGGCAATTGCGTGCAATTCCAACGCGCAATTAAGCCTAGATACGCACATGATTCGTGACAGGACTTCTAGTTTTAACTGTATACTTAGCATAGTGAGTAAGAAAATCGAAACACAGGAAGGGTCTCTTTATCTCATTTTATTATACACAAATCTGAATGTTACTAATACATCATGCATACCTCTAGTGGTCGACAAAATTTACAAATTAAGCAGCTGAAAAATTTTCCAACTAGACTGAAGCATCTCCCACACAGCACATAGACACAGGAGGTTGAAGAGCAAACTGTGATTTGTTACTCGTACATGTGCTGTGTCTGTAAGACACATATGATGCCCCTGTAACGTGTGAAATTCTACAAAAAACTGATCCAAGTTCAATATCCAGTAATTTTGTGAAATATTGAAGCAAATCAAAATCCTGACAATATGTACACCTCTCGTATATGTACAATCATCCTGTGAAATAAAAAAGTTCTAGCTTGAAAACTGTGAGAAGAGTTAGCCGGACAAACAATGTACCCCAGATATAGACAGACAGACAGTGGGCAGACAGCAGATGGCTGGATGGTGTATTGTAGAGGGCGGATGGATGGACAGTGTAAAACAATATGCCCCTCAACTATTCGTTGCGAGGGCATAAAAATTCCAACAATACTATATCATGTGACCACTGGAATGAGCTCAACAAACTATGATACAGTTTTGTTGAATTTTTTTTTTAAATTGTAAAAACAACAATTAAAATAATAAATTTTGGTGTTGTGTGTGATAATCAGAGTGATTTGAATTGGGCTGAATACTTCACAGTAAAATGTCACACGGCACAGCATAAAATGCTGTTTTAGTGAATATCAGGAATTATCTCATTCGTGTGGACCTGAAAGTATTATTTTTCACTCCTGCAAACGCTCGTGAAAAATAAAACTTTCAGGTCCACATTCATGAGATAATTCTCGATATTCACAAAAACAGCGTAGATATCCTCTATATATTTCACCACGACAGATACTGATAAGCACAAATAAATAAATAATGATTTCTAAAACTTACAAATATTATGTATACAAGTCTTCATGCAGATAAACAGTTTTCTTGTTATCCCCATGGAATGTAAAATCTCTGCACCTCTAGCTGTAAAAAAAAAAAGACAAAAACATCCCCGACATTAACTCTCTGCACTCTGTTGTCAAAATCTCAAAATTTCAAGTAGCAATTAATCCCATAATGCAAGAAATTTAACCAATTCAATCATGTTTGACAGAGCTCAGCTGTGGTTAAATTCCTAGTTGCATTATGGGAAAAATTAGCAGCATGAAATTCTGAGATTTTGACATCAGTGTGCCAAGAGTTAACCAAGAGTTCAATTTATTCATTAATTAATTCCATTATAACAAATAAAAGCTTTAAGTCTTAACCCGTCAGTATTTTTAAGATATTTTTCATCAAATCTAGTTATGGCTGCTTGAAAAATCCATCAAAATTTAACTCAACAAAAATGTGCTATGTTTTCAAGACAAATGTTGAAAAAATAATAAAATTTGTTTGGCGATTTTACGTCAGGTAAAAGGTTAAATTACACATTGTGTGATAAAAAGAATCTCAAATTCATCATGATCTGACAAGAAATTTCTGAACCTCGTTCACTAAAATCGATCTGAGCCTCGGTAAACATCAGTTCAGGTCAATTGTAGTGAACTCAGAACAGAAACTTCAAGGCAATTCATTAGAGATCCTCTATAACAAATATGAACATCTTACCTGCTCCTGCTAACATGGCAAACAATTCAATCACAACCTCGGCAGTGATGTCATTATCGGAGAAAACTTCAAAAACACTAAATGCTTTTTCATGAACTTTTTCTACCAAACACTGATGTCGTACTATATCTGAAAAAATAATTCAAAATGTTTTTCACTACTTTACAACCATTAGGCCACACAAAATAAATTAATTGATTCTCAGGCAATTTCTTTTTCAAACCAGTGAGGGAGGGTTTTATTTTTTCTTTTTATTTTTCTTCTGCAAAAAGTGAGCAAACATAGAGAGGATTTTGGCTGTCTTTTTACCCATAGAAATATAGAAGGTACATATTTATAAAAATAAATTCACTTTTAATTTGAAAAAAAAAACATTCCTCTAAAAACAAACTGTAGGTACTGCAATTCAAAGGTTTAATATTCTTTCTACGCTCTTCATATTATCTTTGAAGTAAAAGTATTTAATCTATGGGGATTTGCCTCGTTACAGTTTATGGGAGAGTGCCTACAGGCACTCTCCCATAAATGGTAACAAGACAAACATATTGGAGACGCAACTAAATAAATGTGCATCAATCAAAAAATATGAAAAAATTTAAAGTAATTTATATATTTTTTATACGTACCAATGGCCCAGACTTAGCTGGTGCTAACTCTTAAAATTCAGGGCCAAACACAAATTTTGCCCCCCAAATCGCCAAAATTTGCATCCAAATCCAAAAAACTTATGTCCTATATGGTCCTCCATACTTTTACCCACTTCACATGCGCAGTGTCAAGGAAGTACCGAAATTGGCACCAAGCCTCATTCTTCCAACCAGTGCCTGCTAAATGTTATATAATCAGCGGGGAGGTACGAGTTCCCAACTCATGGGAGGGCCATCCTCATCCGGGTCATTGGTAACTATAAAAAATATATAAATTACTTTAAATTTTTTCATATTTTTATACTGTAACCAATGACCCAGACTTAGCTGAATAGAAAAAAGGCTGGAGGGCCTAGGACATAAAGGAAAATCCAATAGGCTCAATTATGTATAAAGAATAATCCCCTCAAGGAGAAAAGGAGAGAAAGGATTTACATATGTCTTTCTAGTTTATTAAAAATAAGAAAGACACATGACCAAACAATAATTGAGCCGAATAACATCTATGATCTCTATTAACATCCAGTATAACCCATTATACTAATTCCTTAAAGGAAAGCCAATAAATAAAGATAGTCCAGAGAATGAGACTCTTTATACTCATTTAAAAGTGTCCGAGGATTGTATATTAATGCTCGTATGACACGTGACATATACAAATGCTTCACAC
Organism: Pictodentalium vernedei; assembly: GCA_031216915.1. Classification (NCBI taxonomy): domain Eukaryota; kingdom Metazoa; phylum Mollusca; class Scaphopoda; order Dentaliida; family Dentaliidae; genus Pictodentalium; species Pictodentalium vernedei. Next base: position 854,724,917 of record CM062296.1, on the reverse strand, counting down.
CGAGCTACACTTTAAAAATATTACATAAATGAGATAAACATTAGCTTTACACTTTAAAACCATCCCAGCACCGACTCGGAATTACTGACTCAGGAGGAGATATTCCCTTGCTTTTCACTATAAAGCCGGTGATATAAGGGAACACCATCCCCCCCCCCACCCTTCCCCTTGGTCTGGGTCAAATCACCACAGAATGAAGAGGGCAGCAGGACAGAGTCACTGCTGGGATAGAAAGCCTACATAACTATAGCTGTAATCGTTTAGTGGACGACATTCTGAGCAACAGATAATGGACCTAAACACCTAAGGTCGCCAGAAATAGACTCTATATTTCTAAGGTAAAAATTAGTGAAGGTAGAAGGCTGTGACCAGTAATCAGCCTTCATAAGATCTGTAATAGCAATACTGTTAGAATAAGCCCATGATGTTGACAGCGCTCTAACTTCATGCGCTGAAATCTTAAGCACGGACTGCTGATTGGAAGATAAACTCTCATAAGCAGTATGAATAGCTAACTGAATCCATCTAGAAATAGAATGAACAGATATATCCTTTCTATTGGGAATTAAAGACAGAAAGAAGCATTTATGCCCCAATCTGATAAATTCTGATCTGTGTTTATAAATACGCATAGCTCTAACTGGACACAGCAAAGGCCTACGGCCATCTGAGGATGGAAGAGCCTTGATGACAATAGGCTCAGGATACTTATTAGGAGCCTGATTCTTAGCCAAAAATCCCACATTAGTAATTAAAGTAATAGTATTTCCAACACTACGATAATGAGAATCATCAATAGACAGAGCATGAAGCTCACTAACTCTTCTTGTGGAAGCAAATGCTAAGAGAAAAACTGTCTTATATGACAAGAATTTGAAGTCTACAGTATTTAGAGGTTCAAAAGGAGCTTCTTTAAGCTTCAGTAGAACCCAAGCTAAATTCCATTTAGGAATTAACCTAAGAGTTCTAGGTCTATTTATCGAAAAGTTCTTTACTAACTTAGATAAAGAAGTATTAGATCCAATCTGTAAGCTATCATGATGAGCAATTGTCCGATAGCATAGACCTACAACACTTAATGTTTACTGGCTGCAGTTTGATTTCGTCAAACTAAGTAGACCAAAAAAGTAGCAATGTCTGGAATGGAAGGATCAAAAATATCAATAGAATGATCCTTACACCAACGAGAAAAAACCTTCCACTTTGCCGCATAATTTAGCGAAGAGGAGGTCCTCCTACAGTTAGAAATTGCATCCACTGCTCGTCCTGTAAAGCACTTCCCGTGCAAGAAGGACCGCACAACAGAAATACGTGAAGGTTGAGACCTTGCGGGTTGTGCTGCAGTGTGCGAGATTTCCCCTGAAAAAGAAGGTCCTTCTGTGGAGGAAGCTTCCGAGGAACATCCAATAACAGACACCTGAGTAGATTTATCCATGGTTTCTGAGAGGACAAAGATGCTACCAACAGTATCTTGCAGTGAGATTGCTTGATCTTTAGCAAGATCTGCTGAATCAACGGAGTTGGAGGATATGCATATCCTATCATTTCGTCCCAAGAGATTGAAAGAGCGTCTACTGCGAACACTCGATGATCTGGGCATGGCGACACATACGTCTGCAACTGATTGTTGTGGCGTGTCGCAAACAAGTCTATCATTGGTCGATCCCATTGGTAGCAAATCTGATTGAACACTCGCTTGTTGAGAGTCCATTCTGACGGTAACATGTGACCTTTCCGCGAGAGCGAGTCTGCTAGAACGTTCAGATGACCCGGAATATGACGGACCGACAGAAGAACATGATGTTCTAGAACAAACACAAGAATTCTTTCCGTTAGATCGAATAACGGAATCGAATGAATGCCTCCTTCGTTCCTGATGTATGCTACTACCGTCGAATTGTCCGACAGTATTTGAACATGTGAATTCTGAATTATGTTCATCCAATGGTGTACCTCAAGCCAAATTGACATCATCTCTTTGATGTTTATGTGCTTGTTTAGGAACCCTGGATCTCAAAGGTCCTGGCACTTGGAGTCTGTTGGGTTCAATGTCGCACCCCAACCTGTTTGACTCGCATCCGTTATAATCGTAAAAACCAGATCTGGCAGTTGCAGTGGAACTCCCTGAGTTAACCACTGAATATCTGCCCAAGTCTGAATCCTTAGTTTTACCTGGTCCGATAAAACGATATTTTTTCGAGCGAATGAATCTTCAGATTCCAAACTTGAGTGAAAAATATCTGGAGTGGACGTGCGCGCAAGCGGTCCATCGGAATGAGATCCGCCGCCGCTCCGCACAATCCCATCAGTCGCATGAATTCTCTCGCTGTTACTACGTCTGAGTGTAGACAAAAGCGAGAATAACAACTAACTTCGATCTGGGTAACAGAAGATGAACTAGATTGTTGTGAGTCTCGAAGCTCATTTCCAAGTGAATGAACGACTTGGACAGAGGTAGATCCGACTTCTTTTCGTTTACTATGAAACCAAGATGTCGGAGCAATTGAAGCAGACTCTGAACATCATTCTGAAGAACTGCTTTGTTACCGTACCTCTGAAGAATGTCGTCCAAGTAAGCGGACGTTACCACAGAATGAGCTCGGAAATAAGCCGTTACCGAGTTCATTATTCAAGTGAAAGCCCAGGGCACTAGATTGAGTCCGAAGCATATCGCTCGGAACTGATAAACGACTCCTAGGACAGCGAAGCGAAGGTACTTTCTGAATGCCGGATGTACCATGACATGAAAGTACGCATCCTTGAGATCTATGCTTGATGCATAATCGTTCACTCGAATGCTCGCCCTCACTGATCGAATGGTCTCCATATAGAACTTTGGAGCCACGATCAGCTTGTTTATCCAGCTCAGATCTATAACTGGATGGAACAAGCCATCTGGCTTTGGTACCAAGAACAGGTGACTGTAAAAAACCAGGGCTTCCTGGATTTCCATGACCTCTATTGCATTCTTCTCCAAAAGAGATTGCACCTCTGCTAGCAGTGAATCTCTTTTTTGAAGATTTGATGGAAGCTGAGTCTAGCACAGATTTCGTGTTAGTGGAGGTTTTTCTCGGAAAGATAGCTTTAGGCCATCCGAGATAACCTCTTTTACCCAATGGTCATCTGTAATTGAAAACCAATTGATCAAAAACTTTGTCAGTCTTCCGCCCACCGGACTGCAATAGAGGTCCTGACCATCACCTCCTGGACCTACAAGGCTTACTGGAAGAGAAACCACGTCCTCCCCATCCAGCGCCTCGTCCTGTCGACCTAGGGGCATCTGACCGGTTGTCTCGGCCAGAACCACATACCCTACCTGAATCGCTACTCTGATGGTCTCTAGAGTAAGAGCTAGAGGATTTTTTATACCCTTTATAGGAGCTTCCTTTAGAAGTACTCGCACCGGAAGCTCCTGCCTTACTCTTTTCTGCTACGTCAGGTTTTTTAAAAACCGACTTAAAAAGCAGAGAATCTGAAGCTTTCTTGGTAATCGGATCATAGATAACAGAAAGCTTACCATCGAAGAGAAAATCCCCGGAAACCGGAGCGACTCGAAGAGAGTTTTTCACCTTTGAATCCACTATAGTGGATGAAGCCAGGGCCGCATCACGTCTAACCAACTCCAAATTAGCCACTGATAGGGCGAAGTTGTACATGGAGAATGCAATAGCCCTCGAAAGAACTCTTAAGGAGGAGCGAACGTCCTCAAATTCTTTACCATCGAGATGTTGCGCTAACGCTCCGGTAAGGTGATCTGCGTATGATAATGCGTCTAAATTCATCCTATTAGATGAAATCGTCATCTCCATAGTACTAGGGAGGATCAAAAAAGATGAAGGCAGAGATAAATCCAAGTCCTCAGCCTGACTATCCAAATGCAGGGGAACTCTCGGTATGCCCTGTCCTGCCATTGCAAATCTATTCTTACTATTGATGAACGGCAGATGCAGAGCAGATTGTGATAAAAAACTGTTTTGTCTGTCTTAGAGGCTAAATTAAAAATAGCGTCATTCAGCAATTCAAATGTCCGTGAGACATTGCTGGACTGGACCGGATATTCAGGAACATCTTCCCTAATCCGGCCAAAGAAGTCAGTATCCAATGACGCTATCAGTCTCTTATCCTCTGTCGCAGCAACCTGGTCCGATGGAACAACGTCAGGAAGGTTTTGACGCATAAACTCCATCGCCACCTTATGTTGTTCCCAAAGGGAAAAATCCAGCTACGTCATTTCTCTTTCTCCATCCAAGTGGACCAGATGAGAATCTCGGTCGTCCCTGTCTGACCTAGCATAGGAACAAACCGACCCAGCTTCATTCGACAGTTCCTGATCAGAAACTGTTGTAGGATGTTCCGTAGGTTGCTGGGATGCTGCGATGAGCTGTGCAATCTGTGATAGCAAGTCCGTCACGGAGGCTTGTGGAGCAGCGGTCCTCTATTGCTTAGCCGCTGGAAGCTCCTGAGACGGTGTGTCTGACATAATTCTTTTATGTGAACATCCCAACTGATGAGGCCTCGTGTCCCTGGCTACTGGATGGCATGACCTAGATGACATGGAATCCTTTGTCGGCGAAGCGGGCTGGATATCTGAGGTCACGAAGCCAAGGTGCGGTCGTGTGTGCTGATATGTGGAAGAGGAAGCCGATAGACAAGCCGAGGCCGGCTGTCTATAAGCCGGAGCGTCCCAAACAGGAGGTGTGGATGTATGCTCCAACTGACAAACATTATGAACAACAACATCTGGCCCCAGATGCTGTTGTAAGAAAGCGGGGCCTCTCTCACTCGCAGTCTGGGATGACCTGAACAAGTTTACTACCGAACTGAGTGGTTTTCTCCTTTCCATCCTCCATTCCGTCTTCGCAGGGTGTGCGTTATCCAAGATTATAGTGCTCACAACACCCATATTCCTCTCCTGGACCGCAACGAACTTACCCGGCGTCACACCACCCATTTGAGGGGTGATGCAACCGCCGGTCCAGCTAGTTGGCAACAAGGCCGTAAATCCCTTTTGGGACCTAGGCACTTGTCTAATTTGATTGAGCACTTTTGCCGCTAGCTCTTCATTAATTTGTGATGACGGCAACACACTTCCAGAAGACATCACAGAAACATCACCATGTTCTTGTTCCTCTGTAAAAGAAACTGAAAAACTTGAGTGACCTTGTGGTGAGAGAACAGGCATTGATCTCTCACCACTAACAATATACTGTGACACCCGTCTCCAACGTTTGTCATCCCAGTTGGCACAAACAGAACAAGAGGCCCCACGGGGCCTGAGGGCGCTCACCTGATACTGGCCGAGTCATATCACCAAAATAGCAAGGGATTCTGCCTTGTGGTTATTATCAGTTTTTCAACATAAAAGTGTTTTCTCTACTTAGTAACCCAGAGTGTTCATATGTTAGATCCCCATATTGGGTACTCAATAATTTATCTATTTATTTATTGGAATTTAAGGTCACTTTCTAAGGCTACATCATTACAGAGGCATAATTATAATATCAGGTTTGGTCAATCGTTTATGCCTATTACTGCCCACTTTACAGGGCTTTCAACGCAGGAATTGGTTACTGGGCCCAATTTTATCAATAAACCAGAACTTGAACAAATTTCAATTTGCCGCTTCTAAGAAAACTAAAAATCAAATATCAAAAGATTCTGAGAGGAGTATCAGAAAAAAAAGATTTTTTAAGAATATTTCTCATACTGAATTAAGTTATACATTGGGCTCCCATAGGGAACCCAAAAACAAAAGCTTCTGAAGCAGTGGTTTGGGAGAAGATTATTCAACGTTATTCCCATTACCTACAGTGTTAAAAAATGATGACTCGGCACTTTTAGTCCTGGAAAAGTACTTATGATAAAACCAATGGCATTTTTTTCACCATTCCTTTCTCCCGGCCCTAAGGAAGCTTCACATTGTATAAAAATTCTCAGTGCCATGTAGTTCTGGAAATATGGGCATTCAAAAAAAAAAAAATTTTTCAGCTCCTGTAGTTGCCGAGGCGGACAGGAAAACAATTTATGGCATAAATTAGGTATTTGTGACCCAATAAGCCCTCATATCAAATTTGGTTCAAATCGACCTCTTGGTTTGGAAAATAAAAATTTTGGTATAATTTGGGCTTCTACAGTGAGCCCAAATATGAACCAAGGGACTTGGCTTTAACAAACTTCACTCTCAGCCCCCCCCCCCCCCCCCCCCCCCTACGAATGCTGTACATCAAATATCAAAAGATTTTGACTGGTGGACTGAAAAAAAAATTTTTTTTAAAGAATATTGCTCAGGGTAAACAATTTTCGGCATAAATTAGGTACTTATGACCCAATAAGCCCTCATATCAAATTTGGTTCAAATCGACTTTTTGGTTTGGAAAATAAAAATTTTGGTATAATTTGGGCTCCCACAGTGAGCCCAAATATGAACCCAGGTACTTGGCTTTACCAAACTTCACTCTCAGCCCCTAAGAATGCTGTACATCAAATATCAAAACATTTTGACTGGTGGATCTGAAAAAAAAATTTTTTTTAAAGAATATTCCTCATATTGAACTAAGTTATAATTTGGGCTCCCACAGGGAGACCAAATATGAGCCGAAGGACTTGACTTGAACAAACTTGAATCTCACCTCCCTAAGCATACTGTATACCAAATATCAAAAGATTCTGACCGGTGGATGCGAAGAAGAAGATTTTAAAAGAATATACCTCGTATTGCACTAAGTTACAATTTGGGTTCCCAAAGGGAGTCCAAATATGAACTCAGGGACTTGGCTTGAACAAACATCAATCTCACCCCCCTAAGGATGATGCATAGCAAATATCAAAAGATTCTGATTTGTGGATCCAAAGAAGAAGATTTTTAAAATATATCCCTCATATTGCACTAATTTGAACATTTGGGTTCCCATAGGGAACCCAAATATGGACCGAGGAATTTGATTTCTACAAATATGTGAATCAATGTTCCAAAGATGTTATATGTAAAATATGAAAGCTTTTAGAGCAGTGGTTTGGAAGAAAACAATTCTTTATTTTTTTCCCATTGCCTACTGTGTTAAAAAATACTGACTCAGCACTTTTTCAGAGTCCCGAAAAAGTACCCTATGATAAAACCGATAGCAATTTTTTTTTACCAATCCTTTCTGTTGGTCCCAAGAAAGCTTCACACCAAATAAAAATTCTCACTGCCGTGCAGTTTTTGAGATATAGGCGTTTTAATTTTTTTCTATTTTTAGCTCCTGTGGTTCCCACGGGGCTACAGGAAAAAAAATTTCTGCATAAATTAGGTACTTATGACCCAATAAGCCCTCACATAAAATTTGGTTCAAATTGGCCTCTCGGTTTAAAAAATAGAAATTTGGGGTGGGGCCAAAATTTTTGCTTCTCCCATAACATCGCCAAGTATAGACCTACAAACTTCTCTTGAACAAACTTGAGTCTACACCTCAAAAGGAAGCTGCATACCAAATATCAAGTCTCTGCTATTGCTGGTTCTTGAGAAGAAGATTTTTTAAGAATTGGAGCATTTTTGCCCCACCCCTCTGCTCAATATGAGCCGAAACCTAATTTGCCCAAAAATCAAAATGCCGCTATATAACCCCTACTCACATGAAATTTCATTAACATGCGGCCAGTGGTTTGGAAGAAAAAGACCCAAACACCACCTTCACGCCGGACGACGGACGACGGACGCCGGACGACGGACGACGGACGAAAAGTGATCAGAAAAGCTCACCCTGACTTTCAGTCAGGTGAGCTAACAAGAGTTAGTGCGAGTACAATGACTACAGAAGACACAATGAGTATGAGAATCCGAGGAAGACTTCCTCGAATTACAATTTCAACAAAATTCTTTCATAATTATAAAACTTTATTAAGCCGTAGTACTCGCACTAACCCTTATAATACAAAGATACATGATAATAATACAATCCATAACAAAATTTTGAAAAATAATTCACCAACACCAGATAAGTCTGGGTCATTGGTTACGGTATAAAATGTGAAAAGTTTTGGGTCTCCCCGAGTTTGCACTAATATTGAAAGACAATGAAAGGCAATAAAAATGTCCAATGAGGGGGTTAAAATTCAATGAGGGATTGCCTGAGAATCAAAACACTTACTTTTTAGCCTTATCTATATTGATAAATGTAAATGCTTGTGTCTGTCCTTCGCTCTCTCTTTGATGACTGTGAATTTTTGCATTTTCAAAAATATGGACATCACATTTGGTACATTACAGTAATCTTGTCTTTCATTAAGAGGATATGTTTCAGTTATCTTTTCTGCCTTATTGAAGGGGCTAAAAATTTCTTTGAGGTGTGGCTTGCGACTGACATGGATTACAAAAACGGATATAGAATTTCAAGACGATACAGACTGGGTCAAGAACAGGTCAAAATTCTCTGTCTGCTTTTCAGCCTGGTGCACTATAGAACCCCCAAGTGTTGAAAAAGATATCCAAGAATACACGAGAATACTGGAACTCACCTGATAATTTTTTTTTTTTTTTTGGGGGGGGGGGGGGGGGGGGGGGGGAGGGTCTGTGCTGCTGACAAAACAAGTTTGTAAATACAGTGTAAACACACTGAAGTGGCTTTTACCATTTTAATGGTGCCTCTATAAATGACATTGCTATCAATATTTCATAAGAATTTACTTTAGTAAGTATGAACATACAAGTACAGTGGAACTTTGTTAATTGAATAGGCTCTTCACAAAAATTAATTAAAAAATTATTCGGTGTATTCAATTAAGAGGAATATAGTCCTTGAGCTCTGTTAAACAAAATATAATAAAATAAATGCTCAAACTACAGGAACATGTTAACCCTTTACCCAACGCAGACGATATAAAAATTTATTATTTTAAATATCATTTTTTCAAATTTTTCAAAAAATCTCAACAAAACCATATCATGTGACCCCTCGTTGGAACGAGCTCGTTCCAATGAGGGGTCACATGATATGGTTTTGTTGAAAGTTATTCAAAAATAATATTTTTTCAACTGCTGAATTTGCATATTATGTAGGTGGATGCGGGCGATTCGTTGGGTAAAGGGTTAAGGAATGCACACCTATTACTTTTCCACCAGTACCATATTTACAAATCCATACTGAACACATGCTCCATACAAATTTCTGTTCACAAACTATTTTTCTAACTGACGTCATGGATCCATCAAAGGAACTAAACTACGTCCATTTCTGTAATCGGTCATCTGAAATGTTGCATACTGATCTAGATCAATTCAGAAGCTGCGGTGACAGCCGATAGATGGTTTTGTTCAAATCCACCAAAATTAATGAAATTAAACTTATTCTATAAATAGGGAGTGATTTTATAACACTCAAGTTATAACGATAACGGCAGCTAATTCTTAAAAATACGAATTAATAACCTCTTTGGACAAAATTTTCATTCGTATTTTTTTGTTTACGTATCGATCTGTCACATGTGTTTGCCAAACACACCCGACTTTTATTTCTGTTCCTAATTCAAGAAGACAATCAATAAAGAACAAAGAGTTTTAAAGTTTAAAATTTTCTGTATGTAATATTTGAATTTTTAAATTAAAGGATTCTATGTCACAGAGGCATGTAATAAACACAGAATGACACAATGTGTGAATACGTTTATCAGTCATGCCATCATGGAAGGATAGAACTGGAGGCTACATCTCTCTCCTTCTGGCACTCATGCCATATTGACGAATGCATTCACACATTGTGGCATTCCGTATATATATTCTAGCAATAACCTGATCATTTATTGTAATATATCTTTTTTAACAGAGCTCATACAAGTTATATAGAGAGTAATCGCTTGACTGGTCTTGTTACGTGAAATAATACATAAGAGGTGAGGGACGTTGTACAAACACGAGTGTTTTACAATATAGTCCCTCGCCTCGAATGAATTGTTTCACATAACCAGTCCAGCCAAGCAATTACTCTTTTTATTACTTTTCATTATTAATGATAATTATATTATTTAACCCTTTACCTAACGTAACGGTCAAAACCGGCCAGGGCTATTCTAAAAAAATTGCCATATTTTGTCTCTACAACATAGGTTATGACGTTGAGCTCGTTCCAATGAGGGGTCATAACCTATGTTTCTGAGACAAAAAATGAAAAAATTAGTTATTCAAGAATTTTTTTTGCAAGTGTCGTCTGATTTTCATGTTAGGTGAAGGGTTAAAAAAACAAAAAAACAATACATGACCCAATTAGGGCTGTCACGATTTTTTAATTTAGGAATCGATTAATCGTCGCAAATAATCGATGATAATCCATTGATCGTACCTAAATGACCCCCATCTCCTCTTTGAAGTCGATAAAAATGAAGTTGAAGTCAGTTGACCTACCTCATGTAAACAACGAAGACGATCCTCTTTTAGTTACATTCAAACCTTTGATGTTCTGAACTTTTGAACAGTCAGTGTAATAATCAAAACCGGTCGGCAGTTGCGAACTTCGCAACTGCCGACAGGTCTTGATTATTACACTGACGGTTCAAAAGTTCAGAACATCAAAGCTTTGATGAATGTACCTGGAAGACAAATGCTTCCAATAGCTTCTTGGGGTTTAACATCGATGTTCTTAACTCTTTACCTTTAGAAACAATAGTTTTTTCAACATATTTTCTTTTAATTATTAAACATCTAAAGCGGGATATAATTTACCGATCATTCGACAACGAAAAATATTAATCGATTAATCATGACAGCCCTAGACCCAATTGTTGATTGCATAATTCACATGTTAAGTTATTGTTTATAATCAAACCGGGAAATCCCAGTAAATCACACTTTGGAAAATAATAAAACAGAATAATACTAACACTGGATGTTTTGAGGGTCTACATACATATAGAATTCTTTGGCTGTCAGACTAATTCTCTACATTATTTTTATACAATTAACAAGAGTTTCCTCTATAACTTATATTTTTATTGTATGCAATTAACAGGTAAAATTAGTTCTGAAGGTATGGAAAATGATATTGTATTTGGATGTTATATGCAATTAGGGTTAATCAGTTAACCCTTTACCTAACGTAACGGCCAAAACCGGCCAGCGCTATTCCCCAGAATCGCCAATTAATTTTCATTATTTTTTTCATTTTTGTCTCAAAAACATAGGTTATGACCCCTCGTTGGAACGAGCTCGTTCCAACGAGGGGTCATAACCTATGTTTTTGAGACAAAAAATGAAAAAAATTAGTTATTCAAGAATTATTTTTGCAAGTGTCGTCTGCTTTTCAGGTTAGGTAAAGGGTTAACTGGTAGAGTGCTGGAAGCTCATATTTGGGTTTTATTCTGAATTTGGGCACCAAGACTTAAAGGCTTCAGGTTCAGTAGATATGCTTCAAATTATTTTTGAAGTGAAATTATGTAGTCTGTAAAGATTTGCCTTGTTACAATTTATGGAAGAGTGCCTATAGGCATGCCCATAAACACGCCCATAGGCACTCTCCCATAAATTATAACAATTCAAAGACGTAAAAAAATTTCGATAATCAAAAATAATTGAGCACTCTACCAGTTAGGAGATATCCAAATGGATTCCACTGTAATAATGAAAGTGTCAATGACACTGTAGCTTAACTTGTGTGTTGTGTTTGATGATAATGTTCAATGTTTATGAAAGGATTATGAAATAAGACAAGAATTGTGATAATTGGGAATATGTTCATTTCTGTTCCTGTATGCTATGTTTTTGATAAAAATAATATGAGGTGTACACTGTACTAAAGAGCTGAGGGGTGGGTTAATATGACCTCACAGTTAATGTACGTGGCCCTCACAGTTAACGTATATCAACGAAAGTTACCAAGTTACAGTGAAATTATTCCAAAACGAGTCATCCTATCAAATTACATTGAAATCCCTTCATAAAAATGGTCTGTAGAGGTTTTTGGGCTTCAGGCCCCTGTAGCCGTCAGTTTCCCAATTGCGTCCAAAGGGGACATTCTCATCTAGACATTATATCAAGTCAACCTACCAAGTTACAATGAAATCCCTTCATAAATATGACCTGTAGACTGTGCTAAAGGTTTTGGGGCTTTGGGCTCGGGCAGACATCATGTTTGAATGATTGCAACCAAAAGGGGACATTCTCATCTGGGCATCATCTGGAGTGAACCTACGAAGGTACAAAGACATCCCTTCATAAATATGACCTGTAGACTCTGCTCAAGGTTTTCGGGCTTCGGGCCCCTGAAGCCGTCACAGTTGACCAATCACGACCAAAAGGGGATGTCATCATCTAGGCATTATATGGTGTCAAACTAACAGGTTACAATGAAATCCTTCCATAAATATGACCTATAGACTATGCTAAAGGTTTTGGGGTTTTGGGCTTAGGCAGCCATCAAGGCTGAATGATCGCTACCAAACGGGACGTTCTCATCTAGACATTATTTGGAGTCATCCTACCAAGGTACAATGAAATCTCTTCATAAATATCACCTGTAGACTGTGCTAAAGGTTTTCGGGCTTCGGGTCCATGTAGCCATCACAGTTGCCTAATGGTGTCCAAAAGCCATAAAGTTTCCCAATTGCGTCCAAAGGGGACGTTCTCATCTAGACATTATATGAAGTCAACCTACCAAGTTACAATGAAATCCCTTCATAAATATGAACTGAAGACTGTGCTAAAGGTTTTCGGGTTTTGTGCTCAGGCAGCCATCATGGTTGAATGATCGCAACCAAAAGGGGACATTCACATCTGGGCATCATCTGGAGTGATCCTACGAAGTTACCTGTAGACTGTGCTCAAGATTTGCGGGCTCCGGGCACCTGTAGCCATCACAGTTGACCAATCACAACCAAAAGGTGATGTCATCATCTAGGCATTATATGGAGTCAACCTAACAAGTTACAATGAAATCCTTCCATAAATACGACCTATAGACTATGATAAAGGTTTTTGGGCTCAGGCAGCCATCAAGGCTGAATGATCGCGACCAAAAGGGGACGTTCTCATCTAGACATTATTTGGAGTCATCCTACCAAGCTATAATGAAATCCCTTCATAATTATGACCTGTAGACTGTTCTAAAGGTTTTCGGGCTTCGAGCCCCTGTAGCTGTCACAGTTGCCCAATCGTGTCCAAAAGGGGACGTTCTCATCTAGACATTATATGAAGTCAAACCTACCAAGTTAAAATGAAATCCCTTCATAAATATGACCTGTAGACTGTGCTAAAGGTATTCAGGCTTCGGGTTCGGGCAGCCATAATGGTTGAACGATCGCAACCAAAAGGGGACATTCTCATCTGGGCATCATCTGGAGTGATCCTATGAAATTACAATGAAATCCCTTCATAAATATGACCTGTAGACTGTGCTCAAGGTTTTCGGGCTTCGGGCACCTGTAGCCATCACAGTTGACCAATCACGACCAAAAGGGGATGTCATCATCTAGGTATTATATGGAGTCAACTTAACAGGTTACAATGAAATCCTTCCATAAATATGACCTTTTGTCTATGCTAAAGGTTTTTGGACTCAGGCACCCATCAAGGCTGAATGATCGCGATCAAAATGGGATGTTCTTATCTAGACATTATTTGGAATCATCCTACCAAGTTACAATGAAATCTCTTCATAAATATGACCTGTAGACTGTGCTAAAGGTTTTCGGGTTTTAGGCTCGGCAGTCATCACGGTTGGCAGATCACGTCCAAATGGGGAAATTCTCATCTAGACATCATAAGGAGTCATCCTACCAAGTTACAATGAAATCCCTCCATATTAAACATGACCTACAGACTGTGCTAAAAGTTTTTGGGTTTTGGGCTTGGGCAGCCATCACGGTTGACAGATCATGCCCAAAAGGGGACGTTCTCATCTAGGCATTATACAGAGGCATCCTACCAAGTTACAATGAAATCCCTTCATAAATACGACCTGTAGACTGTGCTAATGGTTTTCGGGTCTGAGCAGCCATACCGGTTGACAGATCGCAACCAAAAGGGGACGTTCTCATCTAGACATGACCCCAAACCTGCATACGAAATTTCATGATGATCAGACAAGAACTGCGGGGTGTAGCCCGTGCTAAAGGGAAATGTGAACAGACGTCACAGACTCACAGACTAACAGACTTCCGCACGCGTGATGGCAATAGCTTATTTTGACTTTGTCAAGTTAAGCTAAAATGATCAATCAGATGTATATCAGCCCTCTAGGGTTACAGCACAATGGGGCTTGCCAGGGGGCAAAGCCAGACTAGATGGCATCTGGGAGTATTTTTCTCCCCAATTCATTTCACCTTGTGCTGGGTTAAGAGTGAATGTCCTCCATAGATGAAGAACAAGATTTTAAAAATTAACTTTGATGCCAACTGGAGCACCCAGAGTACGTTTTGAGACTCAGGTACCCATAAAGTAAGGAAAAACAATAGTGCTGAAACCGTGAGCTGGATAACCGGTTTCCAACCGGTTATTGGTGGAACCGGTTAAAAAAAGCTGTCAACCGGATAACCACTATATAGTTGACGGGATGCCACCAGGAAAATAAATAGTATTTGGCCGCAAGACGTTATAATAGTTTTGTCGACTCAAGCATTGTCAAAGCTAGCAAACATTTGTCGATTTACAATGATGTGTAGTCTATGTAACATGAAAGGGTTAAAGTGTTGGAATGTTGAAAGAACAGTTATTTCGGTTGCTTGGGATGTCAGGTCAGGTCGCAGATAAATGTCTGTTACTTTGTATCAAACTGCCAACAGTCGAGTGCACTGAAGGTTTTTTTTCTGCGTGGGCTGCAGTTAGCACGTGCCTGTCAGTGTTACATTGTCTTCTACAGACAAATTTGACATTCTTCTCTTTGATGAGGTGTTGTTGATTGCAGATTATAATGCTGAAAAAATCCCTCAGTGTGTGTAATGGTGCATTCAAAATAAATTGACTGTTTGGTACTTTACAAACATATTTTAGAAAAAACATGTTTTGATTTTATTGAACTGTTAAAAAGTATGAACGTATGTCATAAAAAACCTATTTTAAAATCTAGCATTGTAAAATTCATTTTTCAATTGTCAATGTCGAACGAGGGGCTCTTGGTCAATGGGGCATATAATAATTTCTTACCACAGTCCTTTCATGACTCGCAACATATTCCCGCCAGAAGTTTCAGTTCGAGGAATAGGCAAATGTAATTTGTGAATGTGGAATTGTTTGTGACTTTTATCTTAGCAGTGAACAGAAAAAGATATTCAAAAAATGAAGATTATATATTCACTCTTTGATCATATCAAATTCAAGCCACTCAAGGTGAGAGGCTCTTTGTTAATACAGTTAACTAATAACTATGCCTAACTACAATTTACTAACTGATTGGAAAATTCTTAACTAATATCAATGACATTTGTCCCTCACTTCAGATGCGTGCCCGTGGGAACAAATTGCATATGCGATTTTTATTTCAGGTGTGCTGCATGCCGTGCGCTTGTGATTTTCAAACAGCAACGCCTGTTTTTGTGTCCGGGCAATGCAGGGTGACCACAGTTATGATGTATCATCACTATTATGTGGGACCATTGCAGTCATATAAATTGTTGACATTCGTTTGCACACTGACGATTGCCGTTGGCACTCGATGGTGTTCGTTTGTATATGTTTTGCAAAAGTCAGGTGGCAGTGTTTTGAACTGTTTTCTCGCCATTCCTTACTGATTTTGCATCATGGACAATGCAATAATACCAGCGGTTAAAATTAACGGTTATCCGGTTGAAATCCAGTTATGCCTGATGGTTAGTCGGTTGCAAAAAATGGGCCAACCGTTTCAGCACTAAAAAACAATGGTAAAATGACCCAAGAAATATCAGGGTTAGAGTAAATGAACCAGTTCTATGGATTTCAGATTCAAGTACCCAGAAAGTGAGGCATAACAATGGTAAAATGACTCTAGAAATATCAGGGTGAGAGTTCATGAACCAGTTCTATGGATTTGGGACTCAGGTACCCAGAATGTAAGGAATAACAATGGTAAAATGACCCACGAAATATCAGGATGAGAGTTCATGAACCAGTTCTATGGATTTGAGACTCAAGTACTCAGAAAGTGAGGAATAACAATGGTAAAATGACCCAAGAAATATCAGGGTGAGAGTTCATGAACCAGTTCTATGGATTTGAGACTCAGGTACCCAGAAAGTGAGGAATAACAATGGTAAAATGACCCAAGAAATATCAGGGTGAGAGTTCATGAACCAGTTCTATGGATTTGAGACTCAAGTACCCAGAAAGTAAGGAATAACAATGATAAAATGACCCAAGAAATATCAGGGTGAGAGTTCATGAACCAGTTCTATGGATTTGAGACTCAGGTACCCAGAAAGTAAGGAACAACAATGGTAAAATGACCAAAGAAATATCAGGGTGAGAGCATGTAAACCAGTTCTATGGATTTGAGACTCAAGCACCCAGAAAGTGAGGAATAACAATGGTAAAATGACCCAAGAAATATCAGGATGAGAGTTCATGAACCAGTTCTATGGATTTCAGGCATTAATGTATTCAAGGTTGACATTTTTCAGAAAAAGAGGAGGGGGTGGGTGGGGGAGTGCCCCTAATTCCCTTCGCGGCTGCACTGCTGGTGTTCATCCCGACCTCACCCACACTATTAATCCATGAGAAGTTGCGTGCATCATTAACTGGTAGAGTGCTGAATTATTTTTGATCATCCAAATTTGTCCACGTCTCTTTGCCTTGTTACAATTTATGGGAGAGTGCCTAGTGGCACTCTCCCATAAATTGTAACAAGGCAAATCCTCACAGACAAAATAATTTCAATTTAAAAATTATATGATGCACATCCATAGAATATGAAGCCATTAAGTTGCAGCACCTGCACTTCAGAATAAAGCCCAAATATGGGCTTCCAGCACTCTACCAGTTAACAGTGCAGAACAGAATAAATATGCATAAATTGCAGTACATGTATTGTACATGAATATTTCATGGGACAGTAACTCCTATAAAACCGGGTGAGCAAAGCTCATATGTGAACTCATTCTACTTAAACATCCTGTGAGCCTGCATACTAGAAATATTTTAAATTTGTTGGTAATTGTTGATATTAACCCCCAGACAACCTTTGGTCATATGCTCACATACTGGAAAAATCTGAAGTCAAAGGGGCAAAACTCCTGAAAAACTGGGTGAGCGAAGCTGACATGCAAACTTGTTCCACATCAACATCTTGTGAGCCCACATACCAAAAATACTTGAATCCACTGGTAATTATTGATATTAACCCCAGGACAATATTGGTCATATGCTGACTTACTTGAAAATTTATAAGTTAACCCTTTACCAAAATTTATTATTTGAAATAAAAATTTTTTTAATTTTTCAAAAAATTTCAACAAAACCATATCATGTGACCCCTCGTTGGAACAAGCTCGACGAGCTCGTTCCAACGAGGGGTCACATGATATGGTTTTGTTGAAATATTTTAATTTTAAAATTTAATTTTTTCAACTGCACAATTTGCATATTACGTGGGCGGATGTGGGCGATTCATTAGGTAAAGGGTTAAAGGGCATAACTCTAGGAAGATTGTGCATACAATGTCATTTTTCACTCTGCAGGATTGTACAACAACGTAATTTAAAAAAATAATGAGCCTGGCTATTTGACCACTCTCAGTACTCTGTAGTATTAACAAGCACTCTGTTAACCCGTTACCTAACATGAAAAGCAGACGACTCTTGTAAAAAAAATTCTTGAATAACTTTTTTTTTTTCATTGTTCGTCTCAAAAACATAGGTTATGACACTTCATTGGAATGAGCTCGACGAGCTCGTTCCAATGAGGTGTCATAACCTATGCTTTTGAGACCAAAAATGAAAACAAAATGAAAATTAATTAGCGATTTTTTAGAATAGCACAGGCCGTTATTGGCGGTTAGGTTGGGTAAAGGGTTAACCAGTATGAAAGAGTATCATTGAAATAGAATACCTTTGAACAATTCTGAGTATATATACAGAACCACACTTATGTTTGAATGGGTTAACGATTACTGGACGAGAGCGAGAGGTGGTGGGATACCACTTGAGCCTAACAGCTGCTGATGCATTAGCATTGCTGTGCATCAAACATTTTGTGATGAGAAATGGTAATTCCAGCATATAAATATAGCTGAAGGTTCTCATTGGTTATTTTTCACTGAACGCTGCAAACTGAAAGAACAAGTCTTACAAGAGAACTCGAGCACACGAAGGGCACTTTTTATCGGATCGCACTAAAGCTTTCTGGTTAAAATTACTGCATGCCCTAAAACCCATGTAATCATGAGATATACAGTTACGCGTGTGTAATAAGTCGATTATTATGGGAAGTTAGTGCAGAATGCAGAGTGAATAGAATCTTTGGGCTTGTACACTCGAACGACTCCATTGGAACAATCCAAACCGCAAAAGCGAGAAAACTGTCACAAGACTCACAAAGGTCAGTTCACTTGCAGTACTAAGTTGTAACTAGGAATGGGGGGAGTTTTATAATCAAATTTTCTGGAAATTAGTTATAGAAATTAAACATATGCACAAATGTTCTTCTGTTCAAAGAATTCAGATCAATAAGAGATGTTTTGGGGTTTCCATTTTATCCCAGCACAGAAGTATTCACATTCAAACATCTTCAGTTTCAAATTTGTTTTCTAAGTACGTTAGAGATAGTTTGCTGAATTTATGGAAAACAAATATTAATCAACTAACTGTTGATTAATGCTGGCCTTTAAGTCAGAGACCAGAGGCTAAATTTAGGGAGAAGTCACTTCTCCCTCCCAAGGTTTTAAGGTGAAGTGAGGTGAAAATAGGGAGAAGTGAGCAAAAAATATTATTTCTCAAAAAGCTAAGTCAAGTAAAGGGTTAAATTCAGTTTATCAAATTACTTTTAACATCCAAATATTCTCAAGAACATGTGTTAGGTAAAGGGTTAAATTCAGTTTATTAAATTTACTTTTGCTAACCAAATGTTATTTCTCAAAAAGGTGCTTTCGGTAAAGGGTTAAATTCCGTTTAGCAAATTATTTTTTTGTCAACCAAATATTATTCTCAAAAAACTGTGTTAGGTAAAGGGTTAAATTCAATTTAGCAAATTATATTTGCCAACCAAATTTTTCTCAAAAAGCTGTGTTAGGTAAAGGGTTACATTCAGTTTAGCAAATTGTTTTTGCTAGCCAAATATTATTTCACAAAAAGCTGTTTAGGTAAGGGTTCAATTCAGTTTAATAGCTATCAGTGGGGGGTTAAATTCAGTTTAGTGAATTATTTTTGCCAACCAAATATCATTTCAATTCAGTTTAGAGAATCATTTCTTCCAGGCAAATGTTCCGTTATCAAGGAAGATAATTGAATTTGTCAGTTTGCTTTTTACACCATTTATTTCTGTAACTTACTACTTTTTGGAAATTTAGTGGGACCCTCATTGTGACTGCCACAAATGGAACACACCCAACAATAATTTTTAAAAATCACATGCTGCAAACTCATAAGTGCAAACTTAAAATTAAACATTTTTATCATTACCAAAAATGTTGTTTTTAAATAAATACCATGTATAGCGAAGGTTGATGGTGGAAATCACTTTTGAAATGAAACATTAAAAAAAAACACTTGAGCAGTTTTCGTCTTGTCATCTAACTTCACTGTAGTGAAAACTTGAATTGTCATGACGAAATCGTGCCAGGGTTGGTATTATTTTGGGGTTTTATGGGAAGTAAAATCAATATATTTAGTAATTCATTAACCTATCCAATTATTTGCTTTCACTACACTTATTTTTTTCTATTTTTTACAAGCGAAGTCAGCAACAGAATCGCCGGAAATAACTTTTCTCAGCGTCTTTTCAAAACTGTAAGGCGACTTCAACTTCGCCCAGAGAAAGAAATTGGGTGAAGACCTGGTGTTAAGGGCGAAGATATCGCGTACTTCACCTTGTAGGCTGGTCCCTGCTTTAACCCTTTACCTAACATGAAAAGCAGACGACACTTGCAAAACAATTCTTGAAAAACTATTTTTTTTAAATTTTTGTCTCAAAAACATAGGTTATGACTCCTCATTGGAACGAGCTCGAATAGCTCGTTCCAATGAGGGGTCATAACCTATGTTTTTGAGACAAAAAATGAAAAAAATAATGAAAATTAATTGGCGATTTTTGAGAATAGCGCTGGCCGGTTTTGGCCGTTACGTTGGGTAAAGGGTTAAGTTTGAATTACAATGCTCTAACTAGTGAGCAACCATGCTCCCAATAAGAAGGTAAAGATTGAGGAATGATGAGAAAGGTCCTTGAGCATCAAACCTTCAACCTTCAACAACCTGGGCAATTTTCAAAAATATTTTCCGCACATGACAAGCTCTGGCCAGTAGCTTTGTAGTGGTTTTGAGACAAGGCTTGGCTGCCTTGACTAGAAACCACTACTGGTAAATTTTTAAATTAACTGACAAGATGGCACAAAGGCTATGTACTGTGCTCCCTGTTCTCCTTTAAAACATTTGTTCAAAGCGGGAATTTGGCCTACAAGGATTTATGGCCTAACCGGAAGTATGCAGTTAACTTACCAAAATCACAAAGACATGCAATGGTACCTATAATCTCAGTTACCACGGTAACATTAGCCTGGTATTTATTCATTCCACTGATGAGAGTAGTCAGTACATCACCATTTGATGCCACAGAAGTCTTGTATGAGTAACTGTGGTGTTATAAAACATGCAAAACAAGAAAAGATTAACAAATAAAAGATAGAAAAATACATTCCTGTGATAAACCTGAGAGTAAATTTAATCGTTGCCAATTAGAGATTTAAAAGCATTCTCATGCACAATCTGGAAGAAAATTTGGTAAGATGTACAGTAGACAGTCTCAAATCCATACTATTTTGATCCTGACATTCCCCAAGACTTTATCTAGCACCAGGCTTGCCATTCACCACCAGTCATTCACTAAGATATTTGTCAACATCATGCTTGTCATTCGCCACAAGTCATTTACCAAGATATTTGCCAGCATCATGATTGTTAATCACCACCTGTCATTTGCCATGATATTTGCCAATATCATGCTTGTCATTTACCACCAGTCACTCACTGAGAAACTTACCAGCATCATGCTTGTCAATCACCACCAGTCATTCACTGAGATACTCACCAGCATTGAGCTGGACAATCAGCACCAGTCATTCATCAAGATATTCACCGGCATCGTGCTTGCCAGTCACCACCAGTCATTCACCAAGATACTCACCAGTATCGTGCTTGTTAATCATCACCAGTCATTTGTCAAGATACTCACCAGCATCATGCTGGTTAACCACCACTAGTCATTCATCAATTTAACTGCCAGCATTGTGCTTGTTAATCAGCACCAGACATTCATCAAGATATTTGCCAGCATTGTGCTTGTTAATCACCACCAGACATTCATCAATATATTTGCCAGCATTGTGTTTGTTAATCACCACCAGACATTCATCAATATATTTGCCAGCATTGTGCTTGTTAATCACCACCAGACATTCATCGATATATTTGCCAGCATTGTGCTTGTTAATCACCACCAGACATTCATCAATATATTTGCCAGCATTGTGCTTGTTAATCACCACCAGACATTCATCGATATATTTGCCAGCATTGTGTTTGTTAATCACCACCAGACATTCATCAATATATTTGCCAGCATTGTGCTTGTCAATCACCACCAGTCATTCATCAAGATATTTGCAAACATTGTGCTTGTTAATCACCACCAGACATTCATCAAGATATTTGCAAACATTGTGCTTGTTAATCACCACCAGACATTCATCAATATATTTGCTAGCATTGTGCTTGTTAATCACCACCAGACATCCGTCAAGATATTTGCCAGCATTGCGCTTGTTAAACACCACCAGACATTTGTCAAGATAATTTCCAGCATTGTGTTTGTTAATCACCACCAGACATTCATCAAGATATTTGCCAGCATTGTGCTTGTTAATCACCACCAGACATCCGTCAAGATATTTGCCAGCATTGCGCTTGTTAAATACCACCAGACATTTGTCAAGATAATTTCCAGCATTGTGTTTGTTAATCACCACCAGACATTCATCAAGATATTTGCCAGCATTATGCTTGTCAATCACCACCAGTTATTCACAAAGATTATATTATTATATAATGACCAGGAACACAAAAAAAATCTTCTCATCTCTGATACTAGACATGTGTGAAACTTGCCTGCAAAGGTAGGTGGGTCACTTCTGTTCCAGTTTTGCTGATTAACCTGAGAGGTCTTCACTGTATGAAATCTAACATTATTTCACCTCATGTGCTATATACTATTAAAAAAAAGTAGGGAATATTTGATAAAAGTGAGATATATGAAGAAATATATTTATATTTTCATCAAAAAGACAGTTGAAGCATTGCACTGTGACATCTGGTGAATGATTTCAGCGATAGTTGGGTGTCTGACAAGCACACATTCCACGCACTGAGCTGTAGAAGACATGGACGGCCAGTCAGAGAATTTAACACATTCAGCCCAAGACCTCCATACCTTGTATATTCTCCTCGGTTTACGAGACAAGTGCGGATCCGATGTGGCATACTCCTCACCAAACATTCAAATGGAAAATGAATCGACGGCCGTCACATCTCACAAAATACACCACATGTGCTGCTAACAGGTTGTCATGGTAGTACTGCCCTGTGACATGCCCTTGGATGACATGTAATGCTGTTCTGCTTGTCATGGTTATGCCTCCTCACACCATAACCGATACACCACCAAAACGGTTGTGCTGCCTAATGGTAACGTCATGGTATTGTTCATTCTGCCGCTGCCACACTCTGCTTCGCCTGTCGTGGAAGTCGAGAGTAAACCTTGATTCATCGGAAAACATGACATTGCTCCCCCCGAAGATTGTCCCACGCTGTCGTGCTCCACACCAATTACGCCTTGCTGCAGTGTGATGTTCAGTCAAACGTGGAATTATTCGAGGTCGTCGAGCGTACAAATTCCAGCTGTGCAGGCGATTTTGGATAGTCTGACCACCGACTTGAATATCTGTTGCTTGGTGCAATTTCTGAGGCACTTTGATGGTGGACACGTAATGCTGTGGTTCGGATGAAACAATCCTGGTCAGTGGTTGTCGCCCTTGGACGACCTGACCGACGTCTGTCATCAGTTTGCTTGTCTGACGGTAGCGTGACCACAACCTGCTAATCACCGATTGAGTAACGTTGAGAATTTGAGCCGCTGCAGTCTGTCTGTTGGCAGCTTCCAACATGCCAACGGCAAGTAAACATTCATCACGTGTCACTCTTACATGGATAATTTGTTTTCACTCTCACTTTATTGCACTCAATGGATGCTATATGGATAATTTATTCTCAGTTATGATCAGCTTCCATATGGCACTAAAATATGTCATTTGGTACCCCAAAAATTCATTTGTCGCTGAACAAAAATTCCATTTGGCACTAAAACATTTTGGGCCAGCATGAACACTGAATTCAAACATACTGATATTCATTTAATGTGTTATGGTAGATTATTAGCTTCAGAAGAAAAAAGTAACACTCTCGACTTCATCTCAAACGTAATTTTTTCTATAACTTTTCTAGTGCAGACATGCAAGGCTTCAAGAATCAATCAGATTGGACATCACTGCAAAGATTCAACTATATTCAATTTATGCGTTTGACTTTTTCAAATTCAAGGAGATTGATCTTCTTTCTCTACTTAATGACTTCCCATCTTTGACTGCATCTCATCTCACATTTTTGATCTACAGAAAAATGCTGCATTTCTTATAGAATGCAATAACAATATTAGGGCTGAAACGGTTGGCTCATTTTCGTAACTGACTAACCGAGAGCTATAACCAGATAATATAAGGTTATCCATGGCCATTATTTTACCGAATATGCGATCAAAACTATAGGAATTGGAAAGCAGTATTCTCAAACTATTTCGTAGTGTGTATACAAACGAATGTTGTCGAGTACTCAGCAGTTTCTGCGAGTACTCGACATCGTTCATTTGTATACACACTACGGAATAGTTTCTGTGGTTACTCATTTCTCACGGAAACTGCCGATCATTAACAAAGTCTTGAACGCCAAAGTCCGGTATTTCTCAATATATACAACGTGGCTTCGATGTGTAATCTATCACAAAGGAGAAGTGGCAGATTTACTATGTTTTAAAGGTAGAATGACGATCACAATCGATATTTCGGATAACCGGTTGACAATTTTTCTAATCGGTTGATGTAATTCACCCTCAAATACTGATATCAGTTCTGAAATTCCCCAGCTTTTATTTTCAGTAATCATATGTCTCAATTATTTATTTGTAACAGGTTTATCTGCTTGTTATTAAACAGAGTCATCACACTATGTCAAATTTATTTATTTTCTGACATTTTAATCCTTAAGTGACTAATTCCGACTTTAATCACACTTGTCTACAACAAAACAGGTGCCACAACATGCAGTTTTGGGGTAAGCTTGCAAGTTATATTTGAAGTGCCATGGCAGTTGTTTCTAAGCAAGTCTTGGCTGCCTACATAGGCAGCCAAGACTTGCCAAGAAACAACTGCGAAGTCATAGGATGTGGATTGTCAAAGTAAAGCAAAAATGTATTAACTAGAAGCACTGTCAAAGTGCCGAAGCTGCGATGTGCAACGCCAATGATGTTTTAAAATTCGTTGGTGACAAAAAAACTCACCAATAAATTTGTTGGTGACAAGTCCATAAATGTGACAGAAATTATCCGAATGACGTGCACTATTGAGAGAGTGTAGACATCATGAAGATACACTTGCATACCAAGTATGGTGTCATTCCATCAAGTATTTTAGGAGTTATGGTGTTTTTTAAACTCGTTGGTGACAGACAGACCAACAGACAGACCGACATTGCCACATATAGAGCTGCTCGTCGCACCTAAAAAATCTCCCAGCCCTTAAGGGTTAAGTTCACAGATTTCTGCACAATGGCTAATTGTGACTGAAACATGGCAATAAATGCAAGTCTAGCCAATCGCTTACACCAATGTTGCCCATTTTAGAGTAGTGTTCAACCGATGATTGGAATCAGCCACCACAATCGGCCGATTGTGGGCAATCGGATGACAATGGCAACGGCTTCTGGAATGTCGGTTCAACCAATTGTTGCCAAGCATTTTGAGATAATTCATTAACCACATTTTATTCTCTTCTGCAATTGTTTAATTGTTAATGTAAAATGATACCCTTCAATAAAGTTGAGAAACAACCACAATGTGTATTCTTAATCTCTCTAGACGCCCCGTTACGGGACATACAAGTTAAACAACATGCAAAGCTTACAACTGGGTGAAATCGCTAGTTCATACCGGAAAAGTGACGGTTACACTCCACTGACTCAGGCAGAAGTAAAATTACCAGTTGCAAGCACTTGGGCTGTAAATGTGGCTCTGAGAGCCACGTTTACCGCCCAGGTGTGCGCGACTGGTAATTTTATTTCGACCCCAGTCAACGAAGTTTAACAACGAAAAATTTTCAGTTTAATGTAGTTCTTTCGAGCCTCGACTTGTCCTAGTGCATGGTATTAAAATCGGAATCGGCATCGGAATAGACCGATTGAGAGCTCAAATAACCGGTAATCGGTCAATGACCATTTTTGGTAATCGGTTGAACATTATTTTAGAGGACTTCCTCCACAGGCATTGGTGGCCGGGTCCTATCTTACCAGCAAAACAGTGCTGGTTTACAACAGTAAACGGGTAGTGCTTCATTTCCTGGGGTTGCCACGGTGACTGACACTGTGTCAAAACTACAAAGCAAAGAAAAACATTGAGAAGAAAGTTGTTAACTGTTACTTCGCACTATACACATCACACTAACACTACCACCAGCATGTAACACCTTTTAATATCATCTCTCAGAACGCTGGAAAAAAAACTGAGTAGATAGATGTCGGAAAGTTGTAGAATTTTATTGTTGTGATGATGTGAAAGTTATTCTCATAGACTTAGTTTAAACTGTATTTATTTCCAAAGTGTGAAAGTACAATTTATACAATACAACAGAAGCATACAACTAATAAGGAAATGGATTCAGCAGCAAGCTATAAGCTTGTACTCGGCTGTTTCCAGTTAGACATTTAGCCAATCGTATATCTTATGCGGCTAATAGTTATGCACACACAGTTGCACTCGCACGATCTGGATCCGGCACAGGAAAGGAGGGGGTATTATTATAGTTTTTCCATTTTTGGGTAATAGTTGTCCAGTTTACACCAAGTGATACGCGTGTTGTACTGTTATTACACATTCTCATAGACTTGGTCGACATTCAATTAAATTCAAATTGATTCAATATTTACTCATTCAGGATATAATTCAAGACAAAACAGAGATTTCTTGGGTCTTACTTTACCCACAAACACTTCCAAGGACTTTTTGTGATCTTTGCCTAGAATTACCTTAATCATCAACAAGCCTGAAAATAAGCAGTCTGACATTTGCAAAATGAGGTCCCCAGAGGGTGAATTTGATGATGCTATCCCATGCAGTGGCCAATTTATCCTCCAGGTACCTCTTTCTGATTAGTTTTGAGACCTGATTCAGATTGAGGTTCACAGAGGGTAAATTTAGTGATGCTACCCTGCTATGCAGGGTTGCATCACTAAATTCACCCTCTGGGGACCTCATTTTGCAGATGATAGTCTGCTTATTTTCTGGCTTGATCATCAGTGATTTTTATATAGATACGCCAGAACCCTAATTTATTAGCCACTTTGCCAGTGAAAATTATTCGATCAATGGGAGTATTTAATTAACAGGTATTTTCCTGTATTCTAGAGATAAACTGAGCAATTAAGGCCACACAAAGTAGATCTTCTGTTTCTCAGGCCATCATTTGTAAAATTGCATGCAGGCGAGCATTTTTTTATTTTATTTTTTATTTCAGTAATTACTTCTTTGCCATCAAAAGTTCATGTTCTTGGTTCAAGTTTTAGGCCTCATAATCTACAGAATAGCATGGGTGGTGGTGTATTTCATCCCTAGAGTGCAAGAAGGCTTTGCAATGCTAAAGCATTGCAAAGCCTTCTTGCACTCAAGGGACAAATTCATCAAATTTTTTAACTTGGGTAAAATATCAGACATAAACCATTTAATTTTTATTTTTTTTAAAATTTAAATTGGTTATAAAAAGAGAGCATGCGGCAGCCAAAAGGACCATGCGGGAGGGCCTGAGAAACAGATTATTTATTTTTTTAGGCCTAATCTACTATATATTGTTTGACAGAGCTAATGGAGCTCTGTCAAACAAGATATAATAGATTAAATACCTGTACTGGATGTACCAAGGCCATATAGTTTTATAAACAAGGGGAATTCTGTAATTTTGGGGGTAATGTCTTGACAGATTACAAGATTTTTTTATCCAATTAAGAGGAGTTTACTCTATAACCTATATCCAATTAACTGGTCAAATTTGTACTGAAGGTATGGCAAGTGGTTTTGTGTCTAGAAATTATATTCAATTAACAGGGATATTCAATTAACCCTCTGCACTCTGGTGTCAAAATATTAAAAAATTTCAACATGCAATTATTTCCCATAATGCAACTAGGAATTTAACCAATTCAGTCTTGTTTGACAGAGCTCACTGACATAAACCATTCAATATTTATTTTTTTAAGTTTGCATTGGTTATAAAAAGCATGCGGCAGCCAAAAAGAACCATGCGTGAGGGCCTGAGAAACAGATTTTTAACTTTTTTAGGCTTTACCCTAAATTTTATATCAATAAATTTCATGATTTTCCCATAAAGACTGATGTTCAAGAGCCTGACACTGCAGTTTTGAAATTTAAGCAGCTTTACAGACTCTGTAAAACAGTTAACTAAGATTAACATTGAATAAATCATACAGTAGAATCAAACAGTAGGCAGCAAACAGTAGTGAAAATATATAAGAATCTCGTCATTAAATCATTCCATACTCACGAGAATAAAACCATAGCTCTGAGGGCCTTCGCTGCAGCAGCAACTGCCAGTGGATCAGAAAAGTGATTTTTCATTCCCAATATAACTGCTATATGTGAGTTTCTCTCCATTAAAGCTTTACTGAGTGGATCTAAAATAATAAAATAATAATTCATTAGGCCTAAAAAAATAAAAAGTCTGTTTCTCAGGCCCTCCCGCATGGCCCTTTTGGCTGCCGCATGCTCTCTTTTTATAACCAATGTAAACTTAAAAAAAATAAAAATTAAATGGTTTATGTCTGATATTTTACCCAGGTTAAAAAAATTGATAAAATTGACCCTTGAGAGCAAGAAGTCTTTGCAATGCTTTAGCATTGCAAATAAAGCATTGCAAAGCCTTCTTGCTCTTAAGGGATGAAATACACCCCCACCCATGCTATTCTGTAGATTATAAGGCCTAAAACATAAACCAAGAACATGAACTTTTGATGGGAAAGAAATAATTACAGAAATAAAAACTAAAATAAAAAAACGCTCGCCCACATGCAATTTTACAAATAATGGCCTGAGAAACAGAACATCTACTTTGTGTGGCCTTAATTGGAATGATTAAAAAAAATCATGTTCTGTGATGTTGACATATTTAGTGTTAGAAGCACAAAGGCAAAAAAAAAAAATAAATGGCTTGGTTCAAGTCATTTAGATCACATTCAGTAAGTCATGGTTCATCAACAATACAGAGTAAAGAAATCATGAAATTATTCATAACTCTAGTGTCCATGTCAGATGATTATTATCATAGGTCTTCATAAAATCACATAAAAAATTCCTTCAAAATCCTTCAAAACTTATTTTAAACAAAAGAAAATAAATTCTCCCAATGGACACCAACCAACATCACCACCCCCAGGATCTCACACAGTCCAGTTGGCCCCATTGAACTAATATTAATCTTACATTTCAAGAGAGAGTGTCTATAGGCACTCTCTCATGAATTGTAACAAGGCAACGAGACATGAACAAATTTTGATTACCAAAAATAATTTAGCACTCCACAAGTTAAACAAATGAATAGTAAATTCTCTGTTGGGTTCTATGTTACATTTCAAACCCTTCTTGTGCCCCCCACCCCACCTACCCTTCCCTCCATAGATCAATCAAGCATAATGCTTTGAACAAACTTTATTAATTTTGGAGTCATAGTGATGCTATATACCATAGCGTGGGCTATGTTCCTCAACAGCAAATTCTTACATTGGACATATTGAAGACTAAAACAACAAATTTTCAAAGTCGAAAAAAATGGAAAAAGGGCCATAACTCAGCCGAAATTGGTCAGAATGAATCCAAATTTGAACCGGACCTGTGTATTCATGAGGCAAACCTATGTACAAAATTTGGTGTTGATTTAATAACTCACACTGAAGTTATCATCCAGACACCAAATTTTCAAAGTAAAAAAAATGGAAAAAGGGCCATAACTAAGCCAAAAGTACTCAGACTGAATCCAAATTCAAATTTGACCTGCGTATTCTTGAGACAAACCTATGTACAAAATTGTGGAAAACTTATGTGGAAAAAGGGCCATAACTCAGCCAAAATTGGTCGCACCAAACCCAAATTCAAACTTGACCTGTGTATTCTTGAGACAAACTTTGGTGTTGATATGTGTCAATAACTCAAACTGAAGTTTTCATACAGACACCAAATTTCCAAAGTTGCAAAATTGGGTGGAACAGTGTCAAAAAAGGGGCATAACTCCAACAAATATTATTGGATCCAGCCAATATTCGGAATTCACCTAATCATTGGGGTAAGGGACATATACACCACATTTGTTTTTGATTTGATTACCCAAACTTTAGTTGTTACTCCATACGGATGGGAAGATGGATGGATGGATGGATGGATGGATGGATGGATGGATGGATGCACACATGCATGAACGCATGCACACACGCTCACACACATGCATGCATGCACACAACTTTGTCAGGGGGACAAAAATATTTTGCCTAGTGGATCTGAAGAAGAAATTCTTTGAAGAATACTCCTCATATTGCACCAAGTTACAATTCAGGGACCAAATAGGAACCAAGGGGCTTGATTTGAACAAAACTGAATCTGACCTCTAACAATACTGAATACCAAAAGATTCTGACTGATGAATCTGAATTTTCAAGAATCTTCCTCATATTGTACAAAGTTAAAAGTTGGGCTCTCATAAGCAGCCCAAATATAGAGCCACATACTTGAATTTATCCATTTTGTTTTCAAATGTTAATGCATCCCCATGTGGCCCTCCAGGAGAAAAGTTTAGGAGGGTGACTTTTTACAACAGTGTAACAGTTATTTCACTACAATGATGGGATACAGTAGAATCCTCTTAAATGAATATCCATTTTGCCAGTGAAAATTATTCAGTTAACAGGAGTATACAATTAACAGGGATTTGGTCAGTGTCTTGTGTTCTGGAGGTAAACTGAACATTTATTCTATTATATCTTGTTTGACAGAGCTCATAGAGCTCTGTCAAACAAGATATAATAGAATAAATGCCTGTATTGGATGTAGTGGGGCCAGAAGGTTGATACAATTAACAGGAGTTTACTCTACAACCCATATGCAGTTAACAGATCAAATTTGTACTGAAGGTATGGTAAATGGTTTTGTGTTTGAAAATTATATTCAATTAACAAGGATATACAAGTAAAAGATATCCAATTAAGTGGGCTCCACTGTACCATGTATTTTTTAATACCATCCACTGAGAACTGTTATCCATCTTTGTTATCGACCATTAATGCAAACCCATGCAGCTCTCCAGGGGAAAGGTTTAGGAGGGTGAATGTTCCTGCAGTGTTAAAATCATTTCACCATGATGATGGGATACCATACATTCTTTAACCCTTTACCCAACGAATCGCCCGGATCTGCCTGTGTAATATGCAAATTCAGCAGCTGAAAAAATATAATTTTTTTAAAAATTTCAACAAAACCATATTATGTGACCCTTCTTTGGAATGAGCTGGTCGAGCTCATTCCAAAGAGGAGTCACATGATATGATTTTGTTGAAATATTTTAAAAAAATTTCAATGAAAGTGTCAATGACACTGTAGCTCAACTTGTCAAGACAAAGACTTGTATGTGACACAGCAATGACAAACATCTAGGTAATGACCTGATAACAAAGGTACATATAAAGTATTGTAACGGTCTGTACATAAATACTGACCATTGCCTGTAACAAATGTATAGGTAAAGTATTGTAAAGGTGGGTGACAGTCAGATGCTAAACTAGAAAAAAATCTTTAAGTCCGAGAGTGGGTCTGACTGAACCCCAAAATATTTGTTCTCATAGCACAGTGATAACAAAGGCTCCCCAAAACACACTCATTCCTGTCCCAAGGTGAAAACAAAGGTACCCAAGAAGTTTCGTGAAGATCAGTTCATAAATATGAGCTGTGCAGAAGTTGTGACAAAAAACTGATTGGACCTAATTTCGGTACAAAATGGCCACTGGCAGCCATCTTGAATTTTGGACCGCACCCAGAAACACTCGTTCTCGTCCCAAGGTGATAACAAAGGTACCCAAGAAGTTTTGTTAAGATCGGTTCATAAAGACAGCCTCTAGCCCGAGCAGTATTGACATGTGCACTTACAGTGTATAAGTAGCACTGAATAAATCAAAGTTCATCTAATTTACATAATTTCTGCACGAGAAAAAAACCCGTACTATATGTGATGTATTCCATGTTTCTAAACATTCATACAAAAATTTATTCAAATCAGAACTTTCATACAGAAGTTCTGTACAAAGACTGATTGCACTAATTTTGGTACAAAATGGCTGCTGGTGGACATCTTGAATTTCGGACCACACCCAAAAACACTCTTTCTCATCCCACGGTGATAACAAAGGTACCCAAGAAGTTTCGTAAAGATCGGTTCATAAATACAGCCTCTAGCCTGAGCTGTATAGAAATTGTGTACAAAAAACTGATTAGACCTAATTTCGGTACAAAATGGCCACTGGCAGCCATCTTGAATTTTTGACCACACGCAGAAACACTCGTTCTTGTCCCAAGGTGATAACAAAGGTACCCAAGACGTTTCGTGAAGATCGGCTCATAAATACAGACTCTAGCCCAAGCCATATTGACATGTGTACTTACTGTGTGTAAGTAGCACTGAAAAAATCAAAGTTCATCTAATTTGCATAATTTCTGCACGAGAAAAAAACCCGTATTATATGTGATGTATCCCATGGTACTAAACATTCACACACAAAATTATTCAAATCAGCGCTTTCATATGGAAGTTCTGTGCAAAAATCTGATTGCACCAAATTTTGTACAAAATGGCTGCCATCGGCCATCTTGAATTTCTGACCGGACCCAAAAACACTCGTTCTCGTCCCACAGTGATAACAAAGGTACCCAAGGAGTTTCATAAAGATCGGTTCATAAATACGGCCTCTAGCCCGAGCCGTATTGGCTTTTGCACTTACAGTGCTGAAAGTAACACCAAAAAACATCAAAGTTAGTCTAATTTGCATAATTTACGCACAAGAAAAAAACCCGTATTATATGTGATGTATCCCATGGTACTAAACATTCATACAAAAAATTATTCAAATCAGAGCTTTCATATGGAAGTTCTGTACAAAAAACAGAATTCTGCATCGTCGGTACAAAATGGAGGCTGGCAGCCATCTTGAATTTCGGACCACACCCTAAAACACTCGTTCTCGTCCCACGGTCATAACAAAGGTACCCAAGAAGTTTCGTAAAGATCGGTTCATAAATGCGGCCTCTAGCCCAAGCCGTATCCAATTGTTGACGGACAGACGGACGACGGGCCATGGCATAAGCTCAAATTTGGCTTTGCCAAAGTTGAGCTAAAAATGGTGTTTAAAATAATAAATTTTGAAATCAACTGTGTTAGGTAAAGAGTTAATACCATTCACTGAGAATTGTTATCCATCATTGTTATCTACCATTAATGCACCCCCATTTGGCCCTCCGTCGGAAGAATTAGGAGGGCGATTTTTCCCACAGAGTAACAATCATTCAACAATGATGATGGGATACCATGTACTCTTTATTATCATGCCACCTGTTTAATTTGACCAATCAACATGCTCTAATTGCATCAATGGACTATGCGATATTAGGTTATTCAATGGAGAACGGACTATTGGATTGAGTCCATACATTGCAAGTGACCGTGTATGAGCCCATAACCCCCTCTGCTGGGCGCCATTTTGTTTCCGAATTAGTTTTCCCACCTCAAGTTTTCACCTATTTTTGGCAAATAAAACACAGTTTCCTGATAAATATTCAAAATTGGATCTTTTAATTTATTATTTAATTCATTGGGTGGCATCATAAATTAGTTACAGGATGTTTACTTGCCAGGTATGGCATCATCTGAGGCTCAACGCGTTCAATATTAGCCTCAGCCTATGGCTTCGCCTAATATTAATCTCACTTCGATACACATAATGCCATACCTGGAAAGTAAGTGTCCTGTAACTTATAATACCATCCACTGGGAGCTGTTATCCATCTTTGTTATCCAGCATAAAGCCCTCAAGGGAAAAGGTTTAGGAGGGTGAATGTTCCCACATGCAGCCCTCATGGGAAAAGGTTTAGGAGGGTGAATGTTCCCACATGCAGCCCTCATGGGAAAAGGTTTAGGAGGGTGAATGTTCCCACATGCCGCCCTCAAGGGAAAAGGTTTAGGAGGGTGAATGTTCCCACATGCAGCCCTCATGGGAAAAGGTTTAGGAGGGTGAATGTTCCCACATGCAGCCCTCATGGGAAAAGGTTTAGGAGGGTGAATGTTCCCACATGCAGCCCTCAAGGGAAAAGGTTTAGGAGGGTGAATGTTCCCACATGCAGCCCTCATGGGAAAAGGTTTAGGAGGGTGAATGTTCCCACATGCAGCCCTCATGGGAAAAGGTTTAGGAGGGTGAATGTTCCCACATGCAGCCCTCATGGGAAAAGGTTTAGGAGGGTGAATGTTCCCACATGCAGCCCTCAAGGGAAAAGGTTTAGGAGGGTGAATGTTCCCACATGCAGCCCTCATGGGAAAAGGTTTAGGAGGGTGAATGTTCCCACATGCAGCCCTCAAGGGAAAAGGTTTAGGAGGGTGAATGTTCCCACATGCAGCCCTCAAGGGAAAAGGTTTAGGAGGGTGAATGTTCCCACATGCAGCCCTCATGGGAAAAGGTTTAGGAGGGTGAATGTACCCACATGCAGCCCTCATGGGAAAAGGTTTAGGAGGGTGAATGTTCCCACATGCAGCCCTCAAGGGAAAAGGTTTAGGAGGGTGAATGTTCCCACATGCAGCCCTCATGGGAAAAGGTTTAGGAGGGTGAATGTTCCCACATGCAGCCCTCAAGGGAAAAGGTTTAGGAGGGTGAATGTTCCCACATGCAGCCCTCATGGGAAAAGGTTTAGGAGGGTGAATGTTCCCACATGCAGCCCTCATGGGAAAAGGTTTAGGAGGGTGAATGTTCCCACATGCAGCCCTCAAGGGAAAAGGTTTAGGAGGGTGAATGTTCCCACATGCAGCCCTCATGGGAAAAGGTTTAGGAGGGTGAATGTTCCCACATGCAGCCCTCAAGGGAAAAGGTTTAGGAGGGTGAATGTTCCCACATGCAGCCCTCATGGGAAAAGGTTTAGGAGGGTGAATGTACCCACATGCAGCCCTCATGGGAAAAGGTTTAGGAGGGTGAATGTTCCCACATGCAGCCCTCAAGGGAAAAGGTTTAGGAGGGTGAATGTTCCCACATGCAGCCCTCAAGGGAAAAGGTTTAGGAGGGTGAATGTTCCCACATGCAGCCCTCATGGGAAAAGGTTTAGGAGGGTGAATGTTCCCACATGCAGCCCTCATGGGAAAAGGTTTAGGAGGGTGAATGTACCCACATGCAGCCCTCATGGGAAAAGGTTTAGGAGGGTGAATCTACCCACATGCAGCCCTCATGGGAAAAGGTTTAGGAGGGTGAATGTTCCCACATGCAGCCCTCAAGGGAAAAGGTTTAGGAGGGTGAATGTTCCCACATGCAGCCCTCATGGGAAAAGGTTTAGGAGGGTGAATGTTCCCACATGCAGCCCTCATGGGAAAAGGTTTAGGAGGGTGAATGTTCCCACATGCAGCCCTCAAGGGAAAAGGTTTAGGAGGGTGAATGTTCCCACATGCAGCCCTCATGGGAAAAGGTTTAGGAGGGTGAATGTTCCCACATGCAGCCCTCATGGGAAAAGGTTTAGGAGGGTGAATGTTCCCACATGCAGCCCTCAAGGGAAAAGGTTTAGGAGGGTGAATGTTCCCACATGCAGCCCTCATGGGAAAAGGTTTAGGAGGGTGAATGTTCCCACATGCAGCCCTCATGGGAAAAGGTTTAGGAGGGTGAATGTTCCCACATGCAGCCCTCATGGGAAAAGGTTTAGGAGGGTGAATGTTCCCACATGCAGCCCTCATGGGAAAAGGTTTAGGAGGGTGAATGTACCCACATGCAGCCCTCATGGGAAAAGGTTTAGGAGGGTGAATGTACCCACATGCAGCCCTCAAGGGAAAAGGTTTAGGAGGGTGAATGTTCCCACGTGCAGCCCTCATGGGAAAAGGTTTAGGAGGGTGAATGTTCCCACATGCAGCCCTCATGGGAAAAGGTTTAGGAGGGTGAATGTACCCACATGCAGCCCTCATGGGAAAAGGTTTAGGAGGGTGAATGTTCCCACATGCAGCCCTCAAGGGAAAAGGTTTAGGAGGGTGAATGTTCCCACATGCAGCCCTCAAGGGAAAAGGTTTAGGAGGGTGAATGTTCCCACATGCAGCCCTCATGGGAAAAGGTTTAGGAGGGTGAATGTTCCCACATGCAGCCCTCATGGGAAAAGGTTTAGGAGGGTGAATGTTCCCACTGTAATGATTGGAAACCCTGTACAGCATGCTAATCTTTAACTCCTAACTCGCTGAATATTTTCATATTTTTCTGAAAATCTAGTCATGGCTGCTGGGAAGAACAAACTTGAATCTGACCCCCACAAAGGATGCTGAACATCAAATATGAAAAGATTCTGACTGGTGGATCTGAAAAAGAAGATTTTTAAATAATATTCGTCATATTGCATCAAGTTAAACTTCAGGCTCTTGTAGGGACTAAGTTCAAATTTGAGCTCCCACACGGAGCCTAAATATGGACCCATAGAGTTGATCAGAAGAAACTTGAATCTGACCCCCATGAGGATGCTGTTTACCAAATATCAAAGGATTCTGACAGGTGGAGCTGAAGAAGATTTTTAAAGAACATTCCTCATATTGCTACAAGTTAAAACTTCAGGCTCTTGCAGAGAGCCCAAATATGAAACCAGGATCCTGATTTGAAGAACAACCTTGATTCTGACCCTCCTAAAGATGCTGTTTACCAAATATCAAAAGATTCTGATTGGTGGTTCTGGGGAAGATGATTTTTTTTAATTTTGGGGGGTTTACTAACAGTGTTATACTCCCTGTGGTGCTCCCCATGGGCATGTCATCTTTATTTCAACAATTTAAATTGACATATGGTGAGGAACATGCATATCAAATTTGGCTAAATGAAGTTGAAAATGTAAATCTCTGGATGGAAAGTCATCACTAAGTCTCCTCTTGAGCTTTACTTACTTGAGTTAAAAAGTAGAGGTAAAAATATTTACCTGTATCAGCTGTCATCCAATATATGGCATCACATACAGCAGTAAAAACATTACTTGGTAACTTACTAATTAAGAGTAACCCTAAACAGACAGTGTGTACTGGATCTCTGAAACAGATTAATAAAAGTTTTGTCATTCAGAACCGATAACCGCATGCATTTTGCCAAGCTCTCAAAACCACCAGTCTAATTCTGTAAGAAATTTGTTATGGCCTGCAACCAGTCTGGCCCACAACCAGTCTGACCCTTAACAGCCTAATTCCAACTTTGATAACGCTTTAATGCAAAGGAACAGGTGCCCCAACATGCATTGTTTGGGTAAACGGAAACCTTGTTTTCTAAGTACCTTGTCATTTGTTTCTCGTCAAGTCTTGGCTGCCTTTGTAGGCAGCCAAGACTTGACTAGAAACAACAGCAAAGCTGGAGGTAGACTTTCAAAGTATAGAGAAAATGAATAAAAAATATCCAGGCACTTAAGAGTAAAATATCCAGGCCTTTAAGGGTAAAATATTGAGGTACTTGAGGGTAAAATATCCAGGTACTTAAGGATAAAATATCCAGGCACTTAAGGGTAAAATATCCAGGTACTTAAGGGTAAAATATCCAGGCCATCAAGGGTAAAATATCCAGGTACTTAAGGGTAAAATATCCAGGTACTTAAGGGTGAAATAGCCAGGCCATTAAGGGTAAAATATCCAGGCCCTTACAGGTAAAATATCCAGGCACTTAAGCGTAAAATATCCAGGTACTTAAGGGTAAAATATCCAGACCCTTGAGGGTGAAATATCCAGGTACTTAAGGGTAAAATATCCAGGTACTTAAGGGTGAAATAGCCAGGCCATTAAGGGTAAAATATCCAGGCCCTTAAGGGTAAAATATCCAGGCCCTTAAGGATAAAATATCCAGGTACTTAAGGGTAAAATATCCAGGTACTTAAGAGAAGGGTGAAATAGTCGGGCCATTAAGGGTAAAATATCCAGGCCCTTAAGGGTAAAATATCTAGGTACTTAAGGGTAAAATATCCAGGTACTTAAGGGTGAAATAGCCAGGCCATTAAGGGTAAAATATCCAGGCCCTTAAGGGTAAAATATCCAGGCCATAAAGGGTAAAAAATGCAGGCCATTAAGGGTAAAATATCCAAGCCATTAAGGGTAAAATATCCAAGCCATTAAGGGTAAAATATACAGGAACCTAAGGGCAAAATATCCAGGCCCTTGAGGGTAAAATATCCAGGTACTTAAGGGTAAAACATCCAGGCACTTAAGGGTAAAATATCCAGGTACTTAAGGGTAAAATATCCAGGTACTTAAGAGAAGGGTGAAATAGTCGGGCCATTAAGGGTAAAATATCCAGGCCCTTAAGGGTAAAATATCTAGGTACTTAAGGGTAAAATATCTAGGTACTTAAGGGTGAAATAGCCAGTACATAAGAGTAAAATATCCAGGCCATAAAGGGTAAAAAATGCAGGCCATTAAGGGTAAAATATCCAAGCCATTAAGGGTAAAATATCCAAGCCATTAAGGGTAAAATATCCAGGCACCTAAGGGCAAAATATCCAGGCCCTTGAGGGTAAAATATCCAGGTACTTAAGGGTAAAACATCCAGGCACTTAAGGGTAAAATATCCAGGTACTTAAGGGTAAAATATCCAGGCACTTAAGGGTAAAATATCCAGGCACTTAAGGGTAAAATATCCAGGCACTTAAGGGTAAAATATCCAGGTACTTAAGGGTAAAATATCCAGGCACTTAAGGGTATATCCAGGCACTTGAGGGTAAAATATCCAGGCTGTTAAGGGTAAAATATCCAGGTACTTAAGGGTAAAATATCCAGGCATTTAAGGGTAAAATATCCAGGTACTTAAGGGTAAAATATCCAGGCACTCAAGGGTAAAATATCCAGGCACTTAAGGGTAAAATATCCAGGCACTTAAGGGTAAAATATCCAGGTACTTAAGGGTAAAATATCCAGGCACTTAAGGGTATATCCAGGCACTTAAGGGTAAAATATCCAGGCTGTTAAGGGTAAAATATCCAGGTACTTAAGGGTAAAAGATCCAGGCCATAAAGGGTAAAATATCCAGGTACGTATGGGTAAAATATTCAGGTACTTAAGGGTAAAAGATCCAGGTACTTAAGGGTAAAAGATCCAGGCCATAAAGGGTAAAATATCCAGGTATGTAAGGGTAAAATATCCAGGTACTTAAGGGTGAAATAGCCAGGCTATGAAGGGTAAAATATCCAGGCCATTAAGGGTAAAATATCCAGGTACGTAAGGGTAAAATATCCAGGCACTTAAGGGTAAAATATCCAAGCACTTAAGGGTAAAATATCCATGTACTTAAGGGTAAAATATCCAGGTACGTAAGGGTAAAATATCCAGGCACTTAAGGGTAAAATATCCAAGCACTTAAGGGTAAAATATCCATGTACTTAAGGGTAAAATATCCAGGCACTTAAGGGTAAAATATCCAGGCACTTAAGGGTTAAATATCCAGGCCCTTAAGGGTAAAATATCCAAGCACTTAAGGGTAAAATATCCATGTACTTAAGGGTAAAATATCCAGGCACTAAAGGGTAAAATATCCAGGCCTTTAAGGGTAAAATATCCAGGCACTTAAGGGTAAAATATCTAGGCACTTGATGGTGAAATATCCAGGCACTTAAGGGTAAAATACCAGGCCATTAAGGGTAAAATATCCAGGTACTTAAGGGTAAAATATCCAGGTACTTAAGGGTGAAATAGCCAGGCCATTAAGGGTAAAATATCCAGGCCCTTAAGGGTAAAATATCCAGGCCCTTAAGGATAAAATATCCAGGTACTTAAGGGTAAAATATCCAGGTACTTAAGAGAAGGGTGAAATAGTCGGGCCATTAAGGGTAAAATATCCAGGCCCTTAAGGGTAAAATATCTAGGTACTTAAGGGTAAAATATCCAGGTACTTAAGGGTGAAATAGCCAGGCACTTAAGGGTAAAATATCCAGGTACTTAAGGGTAAAATATTCAGTCACTTAAGGGTGAAATATCCAGGCACTTAAGGGTAAAATATCCAGGCACTTAAGGGTAAAATATCCAGGCACTTAAGGATAAAATATCCAGACCCTTAAGGGTGAAATATCCAGGCACTTAAGGATAAAATATCCAGGCTCTTAAGGGTGAAATATCCAGGCAATTAAGGGTGAAATATCCAGGCACTTAAGGGTAAAATATCCAGGCACTTAAGGGTAAAATATCCAGGCACTTAAGGATAAAATATCCAGGCCCATAAGGGTGAAATATCCAGGCACTTAAGGGTAAAATATCCAGGCACTTAAGGATGAAATATCCAGGCACTTAAGGGTAAAATAACCAGGCACTTAGGGGTAAAATATCCAGGCACTTAAGGGTAAAATATCCAGGCATTTAAGAGTAAAATATCCAGGCACTTAAGGGTAAAATATCCAGGCACTTAAGGGTAAAATATCCAGGCACTTAAGGGTGAAATATCCAGGCACTTAAGGGTAAAATAACCAGGCACTTAAGGGTAAAATATCCAGGCACTTAAGGGTAAAATAACCAGGCACTTAAGGGTAAAATATCCAGGCACTTAAGGGTAAAATATCCAGGCACTTAAGGGTAACATATCCAGGCACTTAAGGGTAAAATATCCAGGCACTTAAGGGTAAAATATCTAGGAACGTAAGGATAAAATATCCAGGCCCTTAAGGGTGAAATATCCAGGCACTTGAGGATAAAATATCCAGGTACGTAAGGATAAAATATCCAGGCACTTAAGGGTAAAATATCCAGGCCTTTAAGGGTAAAATATCCAGGCCCTTAATGGTAAAATATCCAGGCACTTAAGAATAAAATATCCAGGCCCTTAAGGGTGAAATATCCAGGCACTTAAGGGTGAAATATCCAGGTACTTAAGGATAAAATATCCATGTACGTAAGGATAAAATATCCAGGTACTTAAGAACACAATATCCAGGCCCTTAAAGATAAAATATCCAGGAACTTAAGGGTAAAATATCCAGGCACTCAAGGGTAAACTATCCAGGCACTCAAGGGTAAAATATACAGGTACTCAAGGGTAAAATATACAGGTACTCAAGGGTAGAATATACAGGTACTTAAGGGTAAAATATCCAGGCAATTAAGGTTAAAATATCCAGATACTTAAGGGAAAATATCCAGGCCCTTAAGGGTAAAATATCCAGGTACTTAAGGGCGAAATAACCAGGCCATTATGGGTAAAATATCCAGGCCATTAAGGGTAAAATATCCAGGCACTTGAGGGTAAAATATCCAGGCACTTAAGTATAAAATATCCTGACCCTTAAGGGTGAAATATCCAGGCACTTAAGGACAAAATATCCAGGCCCTTAAGGATAAAATATCCAGGAACTTAAGGATAAAATATCCAGGCCCTTAAGGATAAAATATCCAGGAACTTAAGGGTAAAATATCCAGGCACTCAAGGGTAAAATATCCAGGCACTCAAGGGTAAAATATCCAGTCCATTAAGGTTAAAATATCCAGATACTTAAGGGTAAAATATCCAGGTACTCAAGGGTAAAATATCCAGGTACTTAAATATCCAGGCACTTAAGGGTAAAATATCCAGGAACGTAAGGATAAAATATCCAGGCCCTTAAGGATAAAATATCCAGGAACTTAAGGGTAAAATATCCAGGCACTCAAGGGTAAAATATCCAGGCACTCAAGGGTAAAATATCCAGTCCATTAAGGTTAAAATATCCAGATACTTAAGGGTAAAATATCCAGGTACTTAAGGGTAAAATATCCAGGCACTTAAGGGTAAAATATCCAGGCACTTAAGGGTAAAATATTCAGGTACTTAAGGGCGAAATAGCCAGGCCATTAAGGGTAAAATATCCAGGCACTTAAGGGTAAAATATCCAGGTACTTAACTGGTTGGGTGCAGGAAGCCACGATCGTGGCTCTCCTGTAAAGTGCGGGGAGCCACGATCATGGCTTTCGGTAATGTGATTTTATTGACCCTTGTATTTACATATAAATCACAATTAATAGTGCCCAGTTTGAAACGGTTGGTGTTTATAAGATTGACCATTGGTAAGTTCACCAAATTGCACATGTGGAAATGACCAATGGTCTGTGTTAAGCTAAATTAAATGATTAATTTTCACACAATATTCCATAAAAACGAAATGGGAAATCCCCAACTTGATCCAAGTTTGTTTGCTGTTGTCAAAAATTTTTGAATGGGGTGTTCTATAAGAGATAGAAATAATTTTACCCCCTTGTCAGTTTTAATACTTCCGTAGTTAAATAAAACAATGCATTCTTGTGTGAATATCCCGTTTTGATGATTTAGTTGTCATTTTTTTAATTGTAAACTCGGAGAATGAATGTTGAAATGCACATGCGAATGTCTGTCCTGGATATTTTGGACTATTTTTAGCAGTAAATAACAAGACAAGTTTTGTCCATAAACGCTGTTAAAATCAATAATTTTAGCAAATTTTATTGTTAACCGAATAAATATGACAGAGGGTGGATTATTTCATCAAAAACAATACAGAATTCGAGAATTATCCAGACAGAAGTGAATGTCGAAATCTGAGTTAATTTATGCAGGAAATTTGCAATGGCATCGTTGCACTGTTCAAATCTGTTGTGCCTGTTTGACGTTCATTCATGCATATTTATTCATGCATTAAAAATGTAGAATTGACATGTCCAACGGAGAACACAATAAAAGAAAGGACACCCTCACCTAATGCCAGGAACATTATGTAAGATATATTTTTATTTAATTGAAGCGAGCCAGCCATCTTGTTTACAAATACAATACAAATTGAGTCAAACACGTGTACCGGCATCAGAATCCAAGGTAAATTGTTAACAGTTCTTTTACACTGCAGTTCAGATATATCATTTAAAAATATGCCGAGATGCTCGTCCCCCCACCCCCACCCCTCATACTTTCCTGAGTCTTGTGTATTTTGAAAGAGTGAATAACCCAACGAAGGCCCTGTGAATACTTAACACTTGTTCTCAAGGCACTTGGACTTTTTGCCCCTGGGAGTGGGACGTTTCACCCTCTACTCTAGACGTTTTGGGTCACATACCGTGTGTTGTTCTTGTACAGTACCTCCTCATATAAGTTGTAGGATAACCACAATAAAACTGTGTCGGAACTGTTGGCAAAAATAAGAGATAAGTTGATAACCCAAATTTTTTGTGGTTATCCAATATATTTGAGGAGGAACTGTGTGTGTATCTCAGGTTAGCACATGCAGTGTGCAGACAGGGTCACAACCTGTTATCCTACAACTTATTTGATTCATTCACATATTTTACCTGTAATTTACCTGTCATAATATGACAAGTTATTATGCTAGTGTTATTTAT
Source organism: Pictodentalium vernedei (assembly GCA_031216915.1). NCBI lineage: Eukaryota > Metazoa > Mollusca > Scaphopoda > Dentaliida > Dentaliidae > Pictodentalium > Pictodentalium vernedei. The sequence continues at coordinate 854,681,850 of CM062296.1, read as the reverse complement.
ACAGGATATGTGCTAGGGCGGTATCTTGTGGGACTCCCAATAATAAAAAAAAAATTATAATGTGGGCTTAGTTTTTTACGAAAAAATTGATCATTTTAATTCGTTCGGACAACAGTTAAAACCTCATTTTTTGAAAAATTTAGGTGGGGGGGGGGGGGGGGGGGGGGGGGGGGTGGGTCGGGGGGGGGGGGGGAGTCTATAGACATGGTTACATCCCCCAACGTAATGCTTGATAGTAACTGAAGCTAACCCCAACCCTGAAACTGACCCTAACCCTTAATATAAACCCCGACAAATCGCTATTGTCTCATAAGTCTCATATTTTAGACATACAGCTTATAATATTTTCAATTAAACTCATATGTCGGTAAGCTCATAATGCCTGTCCAGACAAAAAAAAAACAAACTCGTAACTCCCGTATAATAGCGAATGGACAGATGGATGGATGGATGGATGGATGGATGGATGGATGGATGGATGTGGATGGATGGATGGATGGATGGATGGATGGATGGATGGATGGATGGATGGATGGATGGATTGGATGGATGGATGGATGGATGGATGGATGGATGGATGGATGGATGGATGGATGGATGGATGGATGGATGGACAACTCAGATTTAAGATGCCTCCCTATCTCGGACATACAAATGCTTTTCGAGTGGGAAATATATGGGGGTGCAATTCAGTGGTAAACCACTCTCTTTATTCTGTACATGTAGTCAAATTTTAATATCTCTTTACATCATTACATGCGTATGTATCCCAGAAGAGATTAGCAATGATGTTAATAATCTCTATTTACTAGCATAAAATTGTACAGAGTTGGGCATGCTGTTTTCTACAGGAATTGACTTACGCTAATGGTACAGTGGGAGTATGATAGGAATAAAAGTGAGCTATTACTTCAATATAGAGCACAATACAGTAAAATGACTTTCTAGTTTCAAATATTTATCATATGACTCGTCCGTTTTGTCCACTTTAAAACATTTGATATTTTGTTTTCATATTAATCAATGATAAATAAAACCTTTCACTTTCATTGGTCAATTTCAAAACTAGACAATTTGATTGGCTGAACAAAATACAACTGGGTCACATTTGATAATATGCATAATTAGAGTTGAGAGCTTTCATTGGTCAATTTCAAAACTGGACAATCTGATTAGCTAAACAAAATACAACTGGGTCACATTTGCATAATTTCAGTAGGGAGAATTTACGTTATCTGTCAGATTTAGGGTGGGTTATATTGTATTAATCTTTTACCTACAAGAAAAACGTCATTCATTTTTTTATATTTTCACTTTTTGCTTCCAAAACATAGGTTATGACCCCTCATTGGAATGAGCTCGACGAGCTCGTTCCAATGAGGGGTCATAACCTATGCTTTGGAAGCAAAAAATGAAAAATTTTAGATATACGAGGATGTTTTTTCCAAGTGCCATCTGCAACTCAAGTTAGGTGATGGGTTAAAAAGTCATACTAAGTGGCTAATTTGTGCGTGTGTGTATCATATGATAAATAGAATATGAAATGAGTGTTTTTATCATATAATATTTATGAAACTGGTCCAAATTTTCCATTTGGGCTCACCAGAGGCTTGCCAAAACGGGAAATTCTTAGACTTGTTTCATAAATATTATATGAGAAGAACACTCATTCCATATCCTCTATAAATTATTCACTTACTGTTTAGATTCTGTATTCTCACCGATCCACGCAACAGCTTCAGGTCTGTTCTTTATTAAAACAACTAATGTTTCACAACCAACTTTCTATAAAATAAACAAGAAATTGACAACAAAAGTACCTAGGTGTCACCAAATTGGGTAACCCAGGCCATGTCGCATAAAAACAATGTGAACTATTTTTTTAAATGTAGGTTAGGATTTTCGCGACTACCGATTTTCATTTTGTAGTCGACTAATCACAAACATTAGTCGATGGTTAGTCAATTAATATTTAAGTCCAAGCCTGAATATAAGCAACCTGTCATTTGCAAAATGAGGTCCCCAGAGGGTGAATTTTCTGATGCTACCCCATACAGTGGGCCAATTTATTCTCTAGGTACATCTTTCTTCTTTTTGCTTGATACCTTGATTCAGACTGAGGTTCACAGAGGGTAAATTTTGTGATGCTACCCTGCTGTGCAGGGCAGCATCACCAAATTCACCCTCTGGGGGCCTCATTTTGCAGATGACAGTTTGTTTATATTCAGGCTTGTTGAAGTCCCATAAATTCAACAAACAATCTCCAATATACTTACAAATTCAAAATGGATGATGTATGAATGTGTACAAGTCTGTTTTGAGATAAAATGAAAGCAACAAAATATCTCCAATTAATCGTAAGAAATTAAGCAGAAGAACGTTTGTGCAAATGTTTCATTTCAGTAACTAAGTCCAGAAATTTCGAACACAAACCTCCCTCCATTCCCACACAAGTTACAACTTCATACTACAAGTGAAGGGACAAATGTAACAGCTTTCATAGTTTCGATTGTTCCAATGGGCTTATTTGAGTGTCCAAGACCAAAGATTCTGTTTACTCTGCAGTCTGCAATAACCTCCACCCCCCCCCCCCCCTCCACCTCAAATTATTCAAATGGTGCACTGTTTGAATGATGCTCTTTAAATCTGATCAACAGACTGCTGGTTACACAAAGCTCCGTATGCTCCGAATGCGAAACATTTTGTACCACAACATCTGGGGCCAGATGTTGTTGTACGAGAGAGGGGCCTCTCTCGCTCGCCGTCCGGATGGACCAGAACGAGCTATGAACTGGACTAAAAGGCTTCCTCCGTTCTCCCTCTAATCCGCCGTCACTGGGTGTGCATTTGGTTGATTTATAGTGCTCGCATCACCCCAAAACTCCTTCTAGACCGCAACGCACGAACCCGGCTGCCGAACCATTCGATGAATGGACGCTACACCGGGCGAGCTAGCGGACGTCAAAGGCCGTCGAACCTACTAGGGTCCTCTTAGGCAATTGGCGTATTTACATGAGCACTTTTCCGCTAGCCCTTCATTAATTGTGCCGACGGAGGCACACTGTTGGAAGACATCACAGATACATCACCCTAATCTTGATCGTCTGAAATAGAAATTGATAAAGTAGAGTGACCCTGCGGGGAAAGGACCGGAGTGTCCAATTCCCCACTAACATACTGTGACATACGCTTCCCATGTTGTCATCGAAATCATACGATACAGAACAGGAGTTAATGCGAGTACACTGACCACATATAGAATGATTATAAAAGTCAGAGGAAGACTTCCTCTTATTACAATTGATCAAAATCCTTTCAATGTGAAAAGAAAACAAGTCCTGGTACTCGCACCAACCCCTGGCAATCAAAATACATAATAATAATATGATCCATTAATATAGAAAAAATAATTGAAATCAAAATATTTTGAAAAAATATTTTTTCAGAACAGCCCAAGTTTCTGAAAAGTAACGTTGAGCCCCAATGGATCCCAAGCCTAAGTGTGGACAAAAATTTTAAAAATATTTTAAACAATTTATTCAACACTTACGAACAATAATAATGTATCTAGTTATGATTAAAATAACATCAAGATATTATTTTCAAGAAATCCCCCCCTCACACAGAGGGCTGTTGTAAAAGTAAACAATGAATGTAAAAACACTAAAATAAGACTCCAGGCACCCAGGCCCGGAATCAGTTACCAAAAATACACTATCTGATGCAAAACAGAGACTTCCAGGGAAGAAACTGCAGAACATCAGATGGTAGATGCAGAACACAACGCCTAACCACCCGTAGGTGAAGACGTAAACATGGGGAAAAGTACAGAATTCATTCTGTTATTCAGCTAAAACTCCCAAGAAAATTTAGTAATAATAATTACAGAAACTATGCCAAAAGCATGGGAGAATAGCAAGGGGGGACTTAAAGGAAAGGGAGAGAGGAAAACACTGAAAAATCAGTGTAACTAAATAATCAGAATGACAACAAAACAGCTGCTGCCTCGAAAATAGGTAACTTAACATAATTTCATTAAAAAATTTTAAGTTACAGCCCTGATAATATTCTGTCACACATTTTTCCTCTCCTCCTTCTCTATCCTCCTTAGAATCACCATTTCACTAATATTTATGTGTCTGGCATTATTTAAACTGAGATTTACAAGCACAAAGATCAGTCAGATGTTAACTGATGAAGGGCCAAACTTAGAATGATTAATGGCGCCAATTTCGGAACGTCCTTGACACTGTGCATGCGCAGTAGAGGTGAAGTGTGGAGGGCCATTCAGGACATGTTTTCTTTGGTTTTAGATGCAAATTTTGGGGATTGGGGGCAAAATTTGTGTTTGGCCCTATATTTTAAGAGTTAGCACCAGCTATGTCTGGGTCATTGGTACAGTATAAAAATATTTCAATGTTCAGTGGGTACAGTAAAATTTCAAAGTATCGGCAAACAGGAAGTGGCCGCAGGGCAGATCTGAAAATTGCTTACACGATACAATTTATCATTATGAAGCAGCAGACCAAATATAAAATCAATCCCTTGCATAGAAGCCGAGAAAACCTTGACAGAAAATTTCAATGTTCAGTGGGTACAGTAAAATTTCAAAGTATCAGCAAACAGGAAGTGGCTGCACGGCAGATCTGAAAATTGCTTACACGATACAACTCATCATTATGAAGCAGCAGACCAAATATAAAATCATTCCCTTTCATAGAAGCCAAGAAAACTTTGACGGAAAAAGTGTTTCGGACGGACTGATGGACAGACTGACGGAATGATGGACTGACGGAATGACAGACTGACAGACGGAGTCGAGCGGTTACTAGACCTGCTCTGCCGCTGACGATGCAGGTAAAAAGGGGGACAAATATGACCCCAAAAATTACAGGCCTATATCCTTATTATGCTGTATTGGGAAAATCATAGAACGAGTTGTTTTTAAAGATATTCCTAAATATTTCCTTAATAACAGTTTATTTTATAAATTTCAATCTGGATTTTTGACGAACAATAGTACCGTATTCCAATTACTAGAAGTCTATCACATCCTTTGCAACGCAATAGACAAAAACATGCAAACCTGTCGCGTTTTCTGTGATATTTCCAAGGCTTTTGATAGGGTATGGCACAAAGGATTAGTTTTTAAACTAAAGCAGTATGGGGTTTCTGGTCCACTCCTACGATGGTTTCATAGTTATTTTACAAACTGAAGAAAAGGGTGAAAATTAACGGCTGCAAATCGGATTATAAAGATATGGAAGCTGGAGTCCCACAAGGTTCCATTCTTGGACCTTTTTTATTTCTGGTGTACATCAACGACATAGCCAACTATATCGAGTCTGTTGCTCGACTGTTCGCTGATGATACTTGTCTGACAGAGTCATCTTTTGATACTCATAGAATTCAGTCTAAAATGAAAACCGAACTCCAAAAAATTAACAAATGGGCTGACACGTGGTTGGTCACATTTGATGCTAAAACAAGAGGCCTCACGGGGCCTGAAGCGCTCATCTTGTACAGAACACAATTTAAACAGAGTCCAAGAATGAGTCTACATTAAGCAAGCCATCTCCATAGGCTACACTGTCAATCCTTGAGTCCCTCAGGAGTGACAAAAAAAATCTGGGCATCATGCCTTTTCTTCAGTTGATCATTAGTAAAATGTAGAGCTCCCCTATGAAGCCCCTTGATACAACCTATGTGGATAAATCTTAGTACCTCTAGAGGGTAATGAATACACAATTTTTAATTCTTCAGCACAATGGCCAATTCCGGCTCCCAAGGAGAGCCCAAATGTTAACCCAGGCTCTTGATTTGAACACAGTTAAATCTGACTTCCCTAGAGATGTTTTGTACCGAATATAAAAGCATTCTGACTGTTGAATCTGAAGAAGAGAAATTGTAAAGAAATTTCTTCGAATTGCACTAAGTTCAAATTTGGGCTACCATAGAGAGCCCAAATATTAACCTATGGATCCGATTTGAACACACTTGAATCTGACCCCCCTAGAGATGTTGTATACCAAATGTGAAAGCATTCTGACAAGTGAATCTGAAGAAGAAGATTTTTGAAGAAATTCCCTCATATTGTACTAAGTTAAATTTCATGTTCCCATATGGAGCCCAAATATTAACCTAGGCACTCAAATTGAACAACCTGGAATCTGACCCCCCTAGAGATGTTGTATACCAAATATAAAAGCATTCCGACTGGTGGATCTGAAGAAGAAGATTTTTAAAGACATTTCCTCATATTGCACTAAGTAAAAATTTGGGCTACCATAGTGAGCCCAAATATATACCTAGGGATCTGATTTGAACAAACTTGAATCTGACCCCCATAGAGATGTTGCATACCAAATATCAAAGCATTCTGACTGATGGATCTGAAGAAGAAGATTTTTTTTAAATTACCCTCCATATTGAACAAAGATAAAATTTGGGCTTCCGTAGGAAGCCCAAATATTAACCTAGGGACTTGGTTTGAACAATCTAGAATCTAACCCTCATAACAATGATGTATACCAAATACTAAAAGATTCTGACTGGTGGTTCTGAAGAAGATTTTTAAAAAATATTCCCCATATTACCTTATGTTAAAACTTCGGGCTCCTGTAGAGAGCCCAAATATGAACCAATGAGCTTTATTTCAACAAACTTTTATCTGATGATTGGTTCTGGAGAAAAGATTTTTAAAAATTTTTGCAAATATGCTGACTCAGCATTTTTTCGATGCCCATTACAGAACACCCTAACATAACCGATGGCAATTTTTTTTTACCATTCAATTCTACTGGTCATAAGGATACTTCATACCAAATAAAAGCTCTCTGTTCCGTGGGGCTTGGGAAATATGGGCATTTGAAAATATTTCTATTTTTAGCTCCCAGGGTTCCCATGGGGATGCGGGAATTTTTTTTTTGCATGGGTCAAGTACTTATGACCCAATACTACCACAAACCAAATTTGGTTCATACCGGACCATCGGTTCAGAAAATAGAAATTTTGGGCGGGGCCAAAAATCTTACCCCTCCTATTACAAAGCCAAATATTACTTCACGAACTTCGTTTGAACAAACTTGATTCTACACCTCATATGGAAGCTCCATAGCAAATATCAAGTCATTGTACACACTGGTTCTTGCGAAGAAGATTTTTAAAATATTTTGGAGCATTTTCCCCCACTCCCTCCCTATGGGGCTGGGCATGCTGAGTTGAACAAAAATGAAATACCCCTTTGGGACCATGACTCACACAAACTTTCACTTGAATTGGTCCAGTGGCTTTGGAGAAGAAGACCAAAACATGGTGTTGACGGACGACGGACGATGGACGACAGACGACGGATGACGGACGGAGAGCGATGAGATTAGCTCAGCTTGACTTTGTCAAGATGAGCTAAAAACTAACGTTATACTATTTTCACTCAGCAGGGATGTTATATTTCCAAATGTTGTTTTCAACAGCGAAACACTAGATTTTGTTGCTGTCCACAAACATTTGGGGTTATCTATCCAATCCAACTTATGTTGGGAAGCCCATATTGATGATATCTGTAAAAAAGCTTGTGCAAGACTTTCTCAGTTGAGAAAATTGAAGCACATTTTTAACCGACAGATCCTGGGAAAGATGTATAACGCTTTCGTACTACCAATATTACAGTACAGTAGTCCTGTTTGGTGCGGTGCTCCGCAACATTTAATGAAGCGCCTTGAGGATATACACTGCGATGCCGCACAAATCGTATTGTGCCTGACACGATCAGTATCACGCGATTGCCTCTTGTTAGAAGTTGGGTGGAATAATCTAGAAACAAGAAGACACGTTCAAAAGATGTGTATCTTTTACAAAATCATACACAATGATGCACCAGATTTTCTCTATGAACTTCTACCACCACGAGTTTGCGACACATGGTCTTATAACCTTCGCAATTCGTCAAATTTCATGCCTTACAGCATGCGAACTGAGCTATTTAAATGATCATTCTTTCCGTCTTGCACGGAAATGTGGAACAATTTATCCCAATCAGTATGAAATTGCTCATCGCTTACTGAATTCAAAAAACTCATATCGCGCCCCGTATGCAGACCACCTGTATATTTCTCGCATGGTTCTAGAAAACACAATATCATTCACAGTAGAATTAGAACTGGTTGTAGTGATCTGAAAAGTGATAAATTCCTCAATTACATCTCTGAATGTCCACATTGTATAACTGTTGTTGAGGACGCAGAACATTATTTCCTTGTCTGCCCATCTTATTCAAATGCTCGTAACGCTCTTATTGGTAATTTATCAAATCTTAATATTACTCTGAATTCGGTGGATAATCTACTTTACGGTGATCCGGTGTTAGAAACCAAAACACTTTGATTTTTAAATTTGTTCAACAATTTATTTGTAGCACTGGGAGGTTCGACAAGGAGTTTCCCATCTAGTAATATTTGTAAAACAATGCTGACTCAAGGCATCCACTTCAATATAGAATACGCATGGAGGGGTCACGGAATGGACGAGTCATCAGGGTGACTTTGAGCCAGCGCATCGGTACACAGATTGTGCAGTCATGATGATATTCATGGTTGCTCTGTTTGTGGCCTAACGTGGCGTTTCCCCTACCTCTTGTGTGAACCAGCATGGATGTAATGAGACACGTCCCTCAGCTGCAGTACAGAAGGCGAAGAAATTATTATTATTATTATTATTATTATTATATTATTATTACTAGTATTACTATTATTATTATTATTATTATTTTAACACATCCTAATTAGAACAGCGCCCAAGCGGCCTTTGGCTTTGAATATTAATTGATTCAAATCGACAGACACAGAATGCAAAAGGGACATCAACAGCTTTTCTTTCTTTCTTTCTTTCTTTCTTCCTTTTTTCTGTCTTTGTTTACTGCTACATATTCATATTTATTTATACACATACACATATATATATATATAAACCCATTCAAATAGTTTATTTTAGGCCAAACAAAGTAGATCTTCTATTTCTCAGGCCATTATTTGTAAAACTGCATGCGGGCGAGCGGTTTTTTATTTTATTTTTTATTTCTGTAATTGTTTCTTTACCATCAAAAGTTCATGCTCCTGGTTTATGTTTTAGACCTCATAATGTATGGAATAGCATGGGTGGTGGTGTATTTCGTCCCTTGAGACCAAGAAGGCTTTGCAATGCTAAAGCATTGCAAAGTCTTCTTGCACTCAAAGGACAAATTTATCAATTTTTTTAACTTGGGTAAAATATTACACATAAACCATTTAATAAAAAGAGAGCATGCAGCAGTCAAAAGGACCATGCGGGAGGGCCTGAGAAACAGATTTTTAATTTTATTAAGCCTTACATTTATGAATTTCAAAAACTTATTTGTTTCGCCATTGTAACATTTTCTGTATTCATGTTATGGGAGCAGAAGTTTTTACTAAGTGGAAAGCACTTGTCCTCCTATCCCTTTTTGCTCAAAAGTTATGGCAAATAAAAATATGTTTAATGTGTCTTTGGGTACAACATTTAATCCTACTTGACGTTGGGACATGATGGTGCAGTGTACTAAGAAGGAGTGCACATCGATTGTATACTTTCCTTCAACTGCTCTCTAATTGTGCAGTTCCCATGCACATGGATTGCGCACTTGCCACCAAATGCTGTTTAACTCTTTACCTAATGCAGATGATATCAAAATTTATTATTTTAAATATCATTTTTTAAATTTTAAAAAAAATTTCAACAAAGCCATATCATGTGACCCCTCATTGGAACGAGCTCGACAAACTCGTTCAAAAGAGGGGTCACATGATATGGTTTTGTTGAAATGTTTCGAAAAATAATATTTTTTTAGCTGCTGAATTTGTATGTGGCCGATTCGTTGGGTAAAGGGTTAAGGTCTGTAAATCAAAACTGAATTGGTTAAATTCCCAGTTGAATTATGAGAAAAGTTAAAAAATTTATAGTAATTTACATATTGTTTATACTTACCAATGACCCAGACTTAGCTTAGCTGGTGCTAACTCTTAAATTCTAGGGCCAAACAAAAATTTTACCCCCCAATCCCCAAAATTTGCATCTAAAACCAAAAATTACATGTCCTATATGGTCCTCCATACCTTTCCTCCACTGCGCATGCGCAGTGTCAAGGAGGTCTCGAAATTGGCGCCAAAAGTCATTCTTACAAGCAGTGCCTGGAACAGCGTTATGTACTCAGCGGAGAGGTATGAGTTCCCAACTCATGGGAGGGCCATCCCCGTCTGGGTCATTGGTAAGTATAAAAAATATATAAATTACTATAAATTTTTTAACATTTTTATACTGTACCAATGACCCAGACTTAGCTGAATAGTAAAAAGGTTGGAGGGCCTAGGACATAAAGCAATCCAATAACTCAACTATATATATACAGAATTATCCCCTCAAGGAGAAAGGAGAAATAGGCTTTACATGTATCTTTCTATTCTGTATCAAAACGAGAAAGACACAACACCATTCTGTACTTGAGCATAATAACATCACTGATGTCTATTAACCTCCAGTATAATCCATTATGGTAATTATTTTTAAAGGAAAGCCGATAAATAAAGTAGTCCAAATAAATGAGACTCTTAAGTTCATTAAAAGTGACCGATAATTGCATATTAACGTCTGCATGATATGTGACATATACAAATACTACACACCGAGATACACTTAAAAATATTACATGGATGAGTAAAAAGATTATCTTTACACTTAAAAAATCATCCCGGTACCGACTAGAATTACTGACTCTAGGGGAGGTATTCCCTTGCTTTTCACTATAAAGCAGGTGACCTAAGGGAACACCCCCCCCCCCCCCCTTTCCCTTACCCTGGGTCAAATACTCCAGAGCGAAGAGGGCGGCAGCACAGAGTCACTGCCGGAACCAAAAGCCTACACAACTATAGTTGCAACTGTTTAGTGGACGACGTTCTGAGCAACAGATAACGAACCTAAACAATGCCGGTCTCTAGAAATGGACTCAATATTTCCGAGGTATAAATTCGTGCAAGTGAAAGGCTAAAACCAATATGCAGCCGTCATTAGAACTGTAATAGCAACGCTATTAGCATAAGCCTCTGAAGTAGAAAGAACTCTTACTTCAAGAGCTAAAATCTTAATCGCAGACTGCTGTGTTGAAGATATTATCATAAGCAGTATTGAAAGCTAATAGAATCCATCTAGCTATAGAATGGACCGAAATGTGGAGGAAGCTTCCACAGCATAAGCCACAACAGACACCTGAATAGATTAATGCACAGTCTTTGTGGAGACAGAGGTGCTACCAACAGAATTGCATTGAGATAATTTAACTTAAGCAATATCTGCTGAATCAACGGCGCTGGAGGATACCGATATCCTATTATCCCGTCTCACGAGATGGATAGAGTGTCAACTGCAAACGCTCGAGGATCCGAACATGTTGACACGTACACTTGCAACTGATTGTTGAGATGTGTCGCAAAAAGATCCATCATTGGCCGCTCTCATAGGTAGCAAATCTGATATAAATACTCGTTAAAAGTCCATTTGACTGCAACAAGCGGCCCTTTCGTGAAAGGGAGTCCGCTAATACGTTCAGACGACCCGGAATATGACGGACCGATAGGAGAACTTGATGTTCTAGTACCAACAGAAGGATTCATTCCGTTACAGTGAATAACAGAATGGAATGAGTCCCTCCCTAGTTCCGAAAATACGCTTATACCGTCGAATTGTCGGACAGAATTGCCTGTGGGCATTCTGGATAACATTCATGCAATGATGTAACGCAAGCCAAAATAACATCAATTCCTGATGTTTATGTGCTTGATTAGGAACTACGGATCCAAAGGACCCTGGCACTTAAAAACCGTTGGGCTCAATGTTGGGTCCCAACCTATTTAACTGGCATCCATCAAAACTGTAAAACTCGGATCCGGCAATTGCAGTGGAAGTTATTTCCTTGAATAAACCACTGAATATCTGCCCAAGTCTGAATCTGTTTCACTTGACTTACAAGAGGATGTACATAACGAGCGAAAGAATCTTCACCCTCCAACTCTGTTCTTTTTGAGTCAAAAAGATTTGGAGAGGACAAGTGCGTAGCCGCCCCATTGGAATAAAATCCGCGGCAGCTCCACACAACCCTATCAGTCTGATGAATTCTCTTGCTGTAACTTTGTCTGAGTGAAGACAATAGCGAGCGTAACAACTGATTAATTTCGCTCTGGTTAACGGCAGACGAACGAGATTGTTGTGCGTCTCGAAGCTCATTCCCAAGTGGGTGAATGACTTGGACGGCACCAGATCCGACTTCTCCTCGTTTATTATAAAACCGAGACGTCGGAGTAATAGAAGCAGATTCTGCACATCGTTCTGAAGCGTTAACTCGTTGCCGTACCCCTGAAGAATGTCGTCCAGGTAGGACGACGTTACCGCAGACGAATGAGCTCGGAAATGTATCATTACCAAGTTCATTATTCGAGTGAAAGCCCAGGGCGCTAGGTTCAAACCGAAGCACATCGCTCGGAACTGATATACAACTCCTAGGACTGCGAAGCGTAGATACTTTCTGAATGTCGGATGTACCATGACGTGAAAGTACGCATCCTTGAGATCTATGCTTGTAGCATAGTCGTTCACCGGAATACTCGCTCTGACTGATCGAATTGTCTCTCTATACAGAACTTCGGAGCGACGATCAGCTTGTTTATCCAGCTCAGATCTATGACTGGACGGAACGAGCCGTCTGGTTTCGGAACCAGAAACAGATGGCTGTAGAAACCCGGTGATTCCTGGTCTTCTACGACCTCTACCGCGTTCTTCTCCAGAAGAGACTGTACTTCTGATAGAAGAGTGTCTCTTTTCTGTGGATTTGAAGGAAGCTGAGTCCATTTTGTACTTCGAGTTAAAGGAGGCTTCCGTTTGAAGGATATTCTTAGTCCTTCCGAAATTACCCCTCGAACCCAGGGGTCGTCCATAATTGACGCCCAATTGTTATAAAACTCGACAATCTTCCGCCTACCGGAACACGATAGAGGTTTATACCATCACCTCCTGGACCTGCGAGGCTTGCGGAAGGAGAAACTACGTCCTCCACGACCCGCACCTCGCCCCGTCGACCTAGGGATGTCTAACCGGTTATCTTGGCCAGAATAACATCCCCCACGTGAGTCGCTGCCTGGGCGGTCTCTAGAATAAGACCTAAAGGACGCATAGGAACCTCTATAGGAACTTCTCTTGGGCGTACTTGTCCCAGAAGTGCCTGTCTTACTCTTTTCTGCTGTATCCGACTTTTTAGAAGCGGATTTGAATAGCAGAGAATCCGAAGCTTTCTTAGTTATCTTATCATAGATTGCTGAAAGCTTGCCGTCGAAGAGAAGCTCTCCTGAGACCGAACCGACTCTGAGAGAGTTTTTCACCTTACCATCCACGCGCGTGGATGTAGCTAGGGCTGCGTCACGTCTAACCAACTCCAGGTTTGCCACTGAAAGGGCGGAGTTATACGTGGAGTAAGCTATTGCCCTTGAAAGAACTCTTAATGAGGATTGTATATCCTGGAATTCTTTCCCTTGAAGACGTAATGATAACGCCTTAGTAATGTGATCTGCGTATGATAAAGCGTCTAAGATAACTCTGTTAGACATAATTGTCGTTTCCAACGTCGTGGTTGGAATTAGGGCTGGGCGATATGGGAATCTGAATACCGGTTACGATATCAGAAAAAATATCGCGATATACCAGTATATCGTGCAGCAGTGTGTGAAAAGCATATTAAGTGCAAGGGATATCATGAATAAAAAATATATTTTTGGAGCAAAAGATAGAAGTATCACTTACTGCTCTGGAAAAATGAGTGATTTGAATGGAAGACCATAATAATCCATGTCTACAAAGTTATTGAACCTATTGTTTAATACGAAAATAAGCCATAAAATTATCATGGATTTACTGGCTTTCATCTGAAGCTGGGATACAAGTAAATTAGTCTTTGTCAATTTAATTCCTGTAAAAACATGGCCAGCCTCTCTTGACTGATAAGCGTTTAATTACTGAGCCAGTCAATTGTCACATTGTGTTAATTGCGTATGTGTGGCTTCATGAAAACAGTGGCAAACAAAACTTTTTATCAAAACAACGGGTATCCAGTTGATGGGATTCCGAGGGCCTGGTTTCACAAAGAACCAGTAGTAGCTCCTCCCCTTCTCCTATCTTCCAGCAGTGAACTTCCTGAGATGACAATGTCAAATGTCATCTGTCACATGTCAGGCCAGTCGGTCTGTTGATGTTAAGCACGCCTCCAAGACGTGACCACCCTTCACTTTCATGATAGTCTGCAGGTGTCAATCACCAGCCGACAATGTTTTCTCCCAGTGATGGCATCAAACCTCTGTCATATTTGACAAACATTGTTGCACATTTCGCAGTTGTGAATATGTGTGGTTTGAAACATTTTTGTGTCAGATTGCTGACAACGAATTAAGCGATAAGTATGGCTTGCAGATTACAGTTCAAACAAATGCGACAGCAGGTGACCGTGTTTTTACAGCGTGACAGTCGGGTGTGTTTTCCGTGTAACAACAAACTATTTGTGTGATACGTGCTACATTAATTATTCACTAATTAAAAATAATCAAACAAATTTAGCAAACAAGTATTAAATATTTATTTCATAATTTCTCCATGAATGCTTGCATGTCGGTGACGATAAACGAGATAGAACGTTACTCTCGTCATCTCTCGCTGTTTATCATTTGTTCACAAAATAAGGAAAGATAAACTTCCTGTATTTTCAAAGCAACTTTCTGTGCGATTTTACAAAAAAACACATGTTGAAATTTTATTATCATGTGACACAAACCAATATTGTTACAGACGATATACCGGTATTGCCAAAAAATAGACGATATTTAACCTGTACCGATTTCAATACCGGTATTTACCGGTATATCGAAATATCGCCCAGCCCTAGTTGGAATTGACAGAGACGACGGTATAGACAATTCTTAGTCTTCAGCCTGGTCGTCTAGATGCAGAGGAACTCTCGGTATGCCCTGTCCTGCCGTTTCGAATTTATTCCTTGAATTGATGAAAGGTAGATTTAGAGCATTTGCGGACAAGAAACCAGCCTTGCTCGCTTGGAAGCAAGCTTATATATAGCGTCATTCAATAATTCAAATGTTCTTGTGACATTATTGGACTGTGTCGGAAACTCAGGGACGATGTCCCTGAACCGATCAAAAAATTCTGTGTCCAATGATGCTATCAGTCTCTTATCCGGCATTGCAGCATTCTGGTCCGACGGAACAACCTCTGGAAGATAATGCCAGATAAAATCTACAGCAGCTTTATGTTGTTCCGAAAGGGAAAGCTCCAAATCCTCTGAATCCCTTTCGCAATCCTGTCGGACCCTATGAAGTTCTCAGTCGTCCGTACCTGATACTTCAGCGGAGCGTACCGACCCAGTGTCGTCGGATAATTCCTGATCCGACAGAGATTCTGTCGTCTGCTGGGATGCTGCGATAAGTTGTGCTATTTGGGATAGCACGTCCGTCACTGAGGCCTGTGGAGTAGCGGTCTTACGTTGCTTTGCCGCTGGAAGCTCCGTGTACGTTGACTCCTGCATACTTCTTTTATGCGAACGTCTGGAGTCAACAGGACTCGTGTCCCTGGCTACCGGATGGCGTGACCTGGTCGCCGTGGAATCCCTGATCGGTGAAGCTGGCTGGATATCCATGGTCACGTAGCCAAGGTGCGGTCGTGTGCACTGCTGTGAGGATGAGGAAGCCATTTCAACAGTCTCTCCGGACTGTCTATATAACGGAGCGTCCCGAGCGGCGGACGTATGCTCCGAATGCGAAACGTTTTGTACCACAACATCTGGTCCCAGATGTTGTTGTACAAGAAAGGGACCTCTCTCGCTCGCAGCCCGGATGGACCTGGACGAGCTAGGAATCGGACTAATAGGCTTCCTCCGTTCTCTTCTCTGATCCGTCGTCACTGGGGGTGCACTTTGTCTTATTATAGTGCTCGCATCACCCAAATTTCCTTCCTGGACCGCAACGGACGAACCCGGATGCCGAGCCATTCGATGAATGGTCGCTACACCGGGCGAGCTAGCGGACGCCAATGCCGTCGATCCTACTAGGGACCTCTTAGGCAATTGACGTAATATCATGAGCACTTATCCGCTAGCTCTTCATTTGACTGTGACGACGGAAGCACACTTTTGAAGACATCACAGAAAATCACCGCATTCTTATTCCTGAATGAGGCCTGTAGAGCCGTGACTTACATAATATCCACTGTCAGCTCCAGGGACGTTCATTCCTGCATTTATATAATATGCGAACGTCCCATCAGGAAAGACCTCATATCCTTGGCTAACAGATGAAGTAACCTGGTCGACAATATTCCCTGGTCGGCAAAGCAGGAGCTCTAGGAATGTTCATTCCTGCATTTATATAATATGCGAACGTCCCCTGAAACTCTGTGGTCACAAGCCAAGGTACGGTGGTGTGTGTTGACATGAGGATGAGGAAGTCCATAACACAGCCAGTTCGGACTGTGTATGTGACGGAACGTCCCGAACAGGAGGATTGGACGCATGTTCCGACAAACAAACAAACATACCACAACATTGCGGCTCAAATGTAGTTGTAAGAGAGAGGGGGCCTCTCTCACTCGCGGTCCGGATAGACCTGGACGAGCTAGCTACTAGACTGACAGGCTTCCTCCGTACTATCCTCGGATCCGTCGTTGCTGGGTGTGCACGCTCCAAGTTTATATTTACCCACACTGCTTCCCAGAACCGTAACGGACAAACCTGGCTGCCGAGCCATTCGATGAATGGTCGCTACACCAGGCGGACTAGCGGACGATCAATGCCTTCGATCCTACTAGGAACCTCTTCGGCAATTTCGTATTACCCTGAGCACATAGCACTGCAACGACGGAGACACACTTGTTGAAGACATCACGAAAACATCACTCCGAATTCTGAAAAATAAAATGATAATATAGAGTGACCCTACGGAGAGAGGACCGGTATGGACCCCTCCCCGCAAACAAAATATCGTGACACACGTCTCCGACGTTGTCATTTCAATCAACATACACACAGCAGGAATTAGTGCGAATACACTGAACCTGAGAATTAGAGGAAGATATCCTCGCATTATAAATAAAAAATATTTTTTCATCAATAAAAAAATACACAGTCATATTAGTCGCACTATCCCTTGAAATAAAGATACATAATATAACATAATCCATTATAATCTTTGAAAGAAAATAATTTTCAAAAAAAAAATTTTTTGAAAAAATGTTTCAGAAGAGCCCAAGTTCTCAATGGGAACACCGAGCCCAAATGGATCCCAAAAAAGCCTAAGTGTGGACAAAAATTTTTAAAGCATTTCAAAAAATTAATGCAACACTTACATACAATATTAATGTATCTTGCTATGTCTAAACTAATGTAAAGACAAGAAATCACTATCAGCAGTAACCGTTGTCAATGTAAACAAGAAGTTGTACAAAAAACGGAAACATGACTCCTGGCACTGATAAACATGGCCCGAAATCAGTTACCAATTTAAACACTATCTGATGCAAAACAGAGATTTCCATAGAAGAAACTGCAGAACATCAGATGGTAGATGCAGATCACAACGCCTATACACCTAAGGGTGAGGACGTCAACATGGGGAAAAGAACAGAAATTCATTCTGTTACGAAGCCAAAACTCCCAAGAAATTTTAGTAATAATTATTACAGAAAATATGCCAAAAGCATGGGAGAATAGCAAGGGGGGAATAAAGGAAAGGGAGAGAGGCAACACTGATCAAGCAGTGGAACTTTCATAGCAAGAATGATAACAAAAGGCTCATGCCTCGAAATTAGGGAACATAACATAATTTCGTAAAAAATTTAAGTTACAGCCATGATTATTTCCTGCCACTGAATTTTCCTCTCATCCATGTATTTCCTCTTTAGATCCACCATTTCTCTCATATTTATGTGTCTGGCATCATTTAAACTGAGATTTACAAGCACAAATATCAGTCAGATGTGAACTGATGAAGGGCCAAACAAAGAATGACTTTTGGCGCCAATTTCGAGACCTCCTTGACACTGCGCATGTGCAGGAAAGGTATGGAGGACCATATAGGACATGTAATTTTTGGTTTTAGATGCAAATTTTGGGGACTGGGGGGTAAAATTTGTGTTTGGCCCTAAATTTAAGAGTTAGCACCAGCTAAGCTAAGTCTGGGTCATTGGTACAGTATAAAAATATCTGAAGGTTGAAATTCTGATTAATTGACATTTTTGACGAGAGGGTTAATGTTTGTTTAATAAATTTATTTCCTTTTTTATCAATACACTCAGGTCTTAAATGACATCTTTCCATATTTTTCAAGACCTTTTCCAAACCCACACAAACTTCCAAACTTTTTCAAGAATTTCCAAATGGCTTAAGAACCGTGTTTGTAACACAAATACTTACAACCACCATTGGTGAATCCATATGCTTTGATAATGCTAGGAAAATCACTTTGACAATCTGAGAAATACATTTACCACCAGTTGCAGTTTCCAACAATCTCTTAACTGTAATAGAAGCATGTAAATTTATGTTAAAGTAAGTCAGAATTCCACGGAATGATGTGTGTTATAGGTGAAAATGTAATTGGGGGGGGGGGGGGGGGGGAGGGCGGGCGGGCGGGCATTTTTATGGTTATAAATAAAACACAATGTGTCAACATTCTAGTTTTTACTAGGACATATCTGACCATTGCCTTTCACAAACATCACTATTTCAATTTTTGGCTCCATAATTAGGCTTATGACTCATTCATTGGAAAGAGCACAATGAATGGATGGATGGACAGATGGATGGATGGATGGACGGACAGACAGACATACAGACAGGCGGATGGACAAATGGATGAACAGACAAACAAACGAACGAATGAATGACATCCATATCCCCCACTGACTTGTATGGTATGATAGGAATAAAATCCAATGAAAAATGAGTTAAGCAGACAAGCATTTGTGACGGAAATTTTGCTATTACCGAGGGCTGTACTCATGCAAAATTTCTGCAAGCATAAATGAACAGACAGTTGCATGGACGCAAGCCATAAACAGAAAACAGATGTAGATAAATATATCATCACAGAAATTCATAATTCTAAGTACAGAAAGGGCAATAACTCTGGTAAAAAAATGTGGGCTAATCTCATTATCAACCTGGACAGGTCTTCATACCCAATAATGTAACTCAATAAATATAATTTAGTTCTTTTATCGCAACTGAAGATATCCTCCAAACACCTGAAATTTTACAGAAATTCAGAAGAATTCTAAGTTCAAAAAGGGCCATAAATCTGGTAAAAAAAGATGTGGATCAATCTCATTATCGAGCTGGACATGTATTCATACCCAATAATGTCACTCACCAAATATCATTTAATTTCTTTAATTGCAACTGATGGTCGACAAGGGCTATAACTGTGGAAAAATTCTTCAAATCGAAACTTCCTTTCCATATGCATATGTACACATCATACTCATCCGGCACACCAAGTTTCGTAAAAATCCAATTAAAAATGCAGGAGGAGTTAAGCAGCCAAGCCTTTGTGATGGAAATTTTGCTATTACCAAGGGCAGTAATCACGCAAAATTTGTCGCATGGAAAATTCCCGACCACATGCACATATACACTTGATACTGATACTTCAGACCAAGTTTCGTAAAAATCCACTCAAAACTGTAGAAGTTAAGCAGACAAAGTTTGTGATGGATGGATGGACGGACAGACTGATGGACGAACATCATTTCAATATCCACCCCCCCCCCCCCGACCTCATCAGCAGGGGAGAATGAATGAATGAATGAATGAATGAATGAATGAATGAATGAATGAATGAATGAATGAACGGACAAACGAACGAACAGATGAACGAAAGAATGAATGAACGAATGGATGAATGACTGAATGGATGGATGAATGAATGAATGAATGAATGAATGAAGACACAAACAAACAAATGAACAAACGAATGAATGATAATTACAAGTTTGCATATAAATAAGAAAATGTTTACCTGTACAAAGAAGAAGAGCCATCCCTTGAGCTTGTATAATTTCACTTTCTGTATTGTTCATGAGAAGTGGTAAAATAAAATCAACCAAGTAACCACTTTCCACCAGATCTATCTGTACATTATCTATATTTAACAAAAAATGAAGGTTGCAGGTTAAAATATCAATTGTAAAAATATTAATTGTGTTGATCAACGCCATGTGTGTCTAGAAAGTTGCTTGCCTAATAAGCTCCGGTGAATCTCAGATTTCAGGTTGAATCGAATCCTAAATCAAATTAAGAGGAAATATGAAATCAAATCAAAACTCGATTCAAATCTCACGACGCTTCAAATTGTAAAAACCAGAGGATAGATCTGTGCTACACAAGTTTTTTTTTAACCCCTAGCACTCTGGTAGAGAGGTTTCTCCAATCACTTTGTTTGTCTCTTGGTAAACTACAAATTTAACCAATTATATCTTGTTTGACAGAGCTCACTGAGCTCTGTCAAACAAGGTATACCTGATTAAATATCAAACTGCATTATGGAAAACATTTGCTGCTGGAAACTTTACGATTTTGACATCAGAGAGCAGAGGGTTAGTGGTGACTCATGGCTGTATACAGAATAGCACAGGATGTGACAAAATTGCTGATTTTCAGGAATAATGCAAAATATTGCCACCAAACATGTTGATGTAGTTATATCTGATAGAAAATACATATACCTGGTGTGTTTGAACTCAATCAGGCGCATAGAGGCTGAGTAAATAGGGCTCGTCATGATAAACAGAATAACTCAAATTGTAGTAAGATGGCACCGTCTTACAACCGTAAGTATTACCAGTCTTCTCTAAAGTATTGTATTCAACACCACGATCAATTGCACAATCCAGTACATAAGGTCTTAAAAAATTAAAAATCTGTTTCTCAGGCCCTCCGCATGGTCCTTTTGACTGTCACATACCCTCTTTTTATAAATAATGCAAGCTAAAAAACGTCCTCCAGCATGCAGTTTTACAAAAAATGGCCTGAGAAACAGAAGATCTACTTTGTGGGACCTAAACTATCCACCTTTCAAAACTCCAAAAGAAAAAAGATGAAGGTGAACAGGAAAAATAGAAAGAAATAGATTCAGAACCGTAACGTCAATCTCATTGTGGATTGCACGCTTGCAAAAATTATGAATGAAGTGACATCATGTCTTTAAGGTGATTCTTGCACACAACAAAAATATAATTCCCTTGTTGTTTTCGCAAACCACCCACCTATCCCTTAGGTGACTTCATGAATTGAATTGTTTGTTGAAGACTATTTTTGAGAAGTCATGGTATGGGGTTTTGTTGACTGTGTGTTAGATAAAAGTTTTATGTGTTCATTGTGCTTGTATAGAATTTTTTATCATGACTCAACTCGTTTTGGGGGAGGTATGGCTATTCTTCATGCAAGTGTGACTCCTAGCTATACTAGGCCCCTGTGAATCATAAATTTTGGCTTGAATCGAATACTGAATCGAATCTTAAGAAGATTCAAATCTGACGTAGTTTTAAATACATAGTAAAATCAGTGAACGGCACGATTTTTCGTGATGGCAACAAATAAAGAATGTACTATTGGGAGTGTCAGTGTAAATACATCATTATAGGATGGTTGATACGTTTACAAGCATGTGAATATTATGCAATCAATGATTATTATCAATCCAACTGGAACACATCGCAACAAAGTGATAAGTAGTTTAATTGCACATTCTCACTCCCACTATATAGATGCAGCAAACAGTACATGATCGTGCCGAACATTTGTTACATACGTATTTTTGCCAACCTCTCTAAAATCGAAAAGAAAACAAATTTCTGCCATTTTATCTTTCGTATTTTGAATTAGTCACGTAATATTAATGTAAATAAATTGAGTACTGTAAAACTTGTCTTGAGAGACCACCTGTCTTGAGACCACATCTACCAGGCACCAACTGGTTTTACTCTATAATGGACCTGCTATGGGAGACCACCTGTCTTGAGAGACCACCTGTCTTGAGAGACCACATCTACCAGGCACCAACTGGTTTTACTCTATAATGGACCTGCTATGGGAGACCACCTGTCTTGAGAGACCACCTGTCTTGAGAGACCACTGTGACCTGGTACCAACTTGTATTTTTATGCCATAATGGACCTGTCTTGAGAGACCACCCCTTTGAAGACTGAAACCATGACAAAAACTTTTTACCTGTTCTGGAATTGGAAAATCCATTGTGGTTATACTAACATAATTAAAAGTATTAAAAGCTCTTAATTGGGGGTCTTCCCGTTTCGCCGATGTGATTCTAATGGGGTAGGTGTCAGTAATCCGCAGATCAAAGAAGTGCCGCGATAATTTGTTAATTTGGATGTTGGGAGATAATTTTTATCAATTTAACCCATGTACCACAGGGAAACTCACAAGTAACGACGAATTGATTGAATGTAATGTAATTTTTTTATTGATTTATCAACGCAATAAACGAGCAAGTATAATATAATAATATGAACATTTAAAGACATAAAGCACATTTTTTAAAAACCCGAATTTCGACTGTAATTTTTTTATTGATTTATCAACGCAATAAACGAGCAAGTATAATATAATATAATAATATGAACATTTAAAGACATAAAGCACATTTTTTAAAAACCCGAATTTCGACTGACTCTGTCTAAAAATAACAATAAACGAGCAAGTATAATATAATAATATGAACATTTAAAGGCATAAAGCACATTTTTTAAAAACCCGAATTTCGACTGACTCTGTCTAAAAATGACAGTGCGTCAATCTGACCTTCCCTAAAGAGTCTTTTATAATAAGATAAAGCATTGTCGATGGCACGATACTTTTTTCTTCGTGGGGCCACCTTCCCACCATGTCTCAACTGCAGAATTGTTGATTCTGTGAATGCTTGTTCTTTCTTAATGAAATCAACTAAGAAGAACAAGTTAGGATGGGTTCCGGCAATTGCCTTCTTCAACTTGCTGTGCCATCCTTCTACATGATTTGTGGTGCGAGGGCCGACAGTCTCGTGATGGTTCCACACATTGAGGTTGCTACTCTCAACCCAGTTCGTCGTGACGTAGTCTGTGAACTTGGTAACTCTTGGGTCGACGTCTCTCTCCTCCAACGCTTCTTCCCATGCCTCTAATACAAGAAGCCATACGTCGCTGACCATATGTGGTGGTACAAATGGAAGGCCGATAGCACATCGAACGACCGCATGAATGTTGTCATCTTGCTTGTAATCGTCTCTGAGGCTGCACTTTTCTGTTGCATACTTGTACACTTCTTGGGCGTAGTGGAAGTGACAGCCTTTGATGGTCGCAGAAGAGAAAACTTGTCGTAAAGCATTTTGTGCAGCAGTTTCGAAATCAGTAAAGATTGTTGCTGGTTGTAGGTGAATGTCTAAAGATGAAGCTTTCTGGCGTATGGTGCTGAAGAATTTTATATAAGTTGACTTGGTTTTATTAGGCAGCAAGCCATAGACTAATGGCAACATCTTATTGTCGACGAAAGCATGGATGGTATACAGCTGATAAAAGAGTTTCGGTGATTTCTCAAATGTCCCATCACAGAAAAACGAAGTCGCTTCGTCGAGGAGGTGTAAGTTTGACGCTGTGCTGAAAATGAGGCAGTTGACGTCGCTTGGATCTGACAGTAAAAACTGATCTCCTGCAGTTGTTTCCATGTAACTATCAGGTAAGCTGATTGCTGAGCGAGTTTTCGGAAGAGCCGGTATGGTTTTCGCACGAGACCTGTATAATGCTGATTTGATGCTATAGAATGTAGGAACTTTAGCAATGATGAGTGGGTCAGTATCCGATCTGAGAGAACCAAGCTCCTCTTGGTAAAGTGCGCTCACTGATTTGCTGTCGTGTCGAACGGTTTTCTTTAAATCTGCTAGGAAAGCATCGGCTACAATCTGCTCCATATCTGGTGGATGATTATGCTGCCCCATCGGCGAACTGATAAAATCATTTTTCGTGTTGATAGTTGACCGACATCCTAAAGAATCTTTTTTAACGCAGTTCCAATGTATATTTGGTTGATTCTGAGACTTCACACGAAATTTATAACCACCATAAACTAAGTGTCTACCACCTCTCTTATTAGGGATGAAAGAAACATTTACTTGTTCACTTGCCATGATGAATTGAAGGAAATGTTGTTGATGTACAGCATGAAGGGTCATATTATATACTATTGAGATGTTTGAAGTTGTTTAGTTGTTTACAGTTGATCAATGTTAACTGATTGTTAGTCATTTTGGGACCATGAACTCAGCCGGTGAAGAAGAGTTAATATCAATCAGTGGGATTAACAACTTGTTCACACCTCCACCGGCGATTAGTTTTGGTTTGTTTATTTAACCTCATCAGCGAAACGGGAATAAACCCTTAATTGGGTTTCAATTGCTAACTCATTACAGATTGAGATGTTTTTATAAGGCCGGCCCCTGTGAAAAGATTAGGATTATTGCTGAATAAACAATTTCATACATACCTGAAAAGTGACAGATTGGAATAAAAATAAATTTGTGTTGAAAATCTTTTTGTAACAAATTGAAATGGACTGTTATAAAAATTATAAAAATAAATTAGTGTTGAAAATCTTCAATGAAGATTTTCAACACTGATTAATTTTTATAACAGTCCATTTCAATTTGTTACAAAAACTTCATAAAAAAGAACAACTACAAAGTAATTACAAAAATCTGTTCTTTTCAATTTTTGAATTTTGTGGTTGGTTATTCACTGACTTGAGAAAACCTGAAACCTGTTATGAGAGACCACCTGTCTTAAGAGACCACTTTTGTGTGGCCCAAAGGGTGGTCTCTCAAGACAGGTTCTACTGTAGTGCATAAAGGCATGTGAGTTCCAACAGAAGGAATTGTGAGTCACATTTGCTTTTATTATTATTATGTTATAATTCTGTGTTGATTTAAAGATAACAGTCGCCGACTTGATGAGTATAGATTACAATTCTATCAAGATGAACAAACATTTTCTTGTACCTTGTTATTATATTAGTTTTTGACAACTGAATTGGAGGGAATTCATTAATAAAACATAGTAGTAATAACTATAACAAAACTGTGCCATGGATTCGAAATTTCAAATGCCCATCGATGGATTCGAACCAAATCAATTCTCAAGGAAGATTCAAATCCAAATCGAATCTTGAAGCCTCGCAGAGGTCTGAGCTATATGTCCTAAAAACAGACTTGTTGCGATAAAGATTCTGTACAAGCACAATGTGCACATATAATTCTCCACAAGCAGGGTTAGCATTGGTTGATGACAGGTGCACCATCGACATGCACCTTAGTACACAGCACCACCGCACCTCCATGTGGGCAATCAGAATTAAGTGCCTTGCCCAAGAATACAATGCCATAACTCCTGGCAGGGATCAAACCATGGGTCTCTCAGTTTGAAGTTCAATGCCATAACCACTGAGCCACTGCAATTCCACTGACAAATGTTGGAAGCCACTTTAGTGGCTTTAATCCTTTACCTAACAAATCGCTTGCATCCGCCCGCGTATTTTGCAAATTGAGCAGTTGAAAAAAATCTTTTTTCCAGATATGTCAACGAAACCAGTTGACCGAACATGACTCAATTAGCTTGATATGATTTTGTTGAATTTTTATAGAAAATTTTTAAAAAGTTAAAAAATTTATAGTAATTTATATATTTTTTATACTTACCAATGACCCAGACATAGCTGGTGCTAACTCTTAAAATATAGGGCCAAACACAAATTTTGCCCCCCAATCCCCAAAATTTGCATCTAAAACTAAAGAAAACATGTCCTGAGAGGCCCTCCACACTTCGCCCCTACTGCGCATGCGCAGTGTCAAGGACGTTCCGAAATTGGCGCCATTTATCATTCTAATAACCAGTGCCTGGTAAGCGCTATGTACTCAGCGGGGAGGCAAGAGTTCCCAACTCCTGGGAGGGCCATCCCCGTCTGGGTCATTGGTAAGTATAAAAAATATATAAATTACTATAAATTTTTTAACATTTTTATACTGTACCAATGACCCAGACATAGCTGAATAGTAAAAAGGCTGGAGGGCCAAGGACATAGAGCAAAATGGAATACGCTCAATAAAATAAAATAGAGTCATCCCCTGTAGGGAAAAGAAGTAATAGGCCTTACATGTATCTTTCTTATTTATGATAAATTAGAAAGATACAACACCTTCCAAAAATTGAGCTTCATACATCCATGTACTCTATAAATATCCAATAATCCTTATACTAATAATTTTTAAAGTAAGCCAATAATAAAGTAAGTCTAGAGAATAGAGACTCTTATACTCCTAAAAGTGTGTGAGAATTGCATAATCATGTCCGTTGACATATGCAATATTCAAAAGCTATACTTTAAAAACTAAGACTTGAATGAATTTTATAAACTTAAACTTCTCACTAAACAACCATCCCAATAACAGCTCAGAATTACTAACTCCGGAGGAGATATCCCCTTGTTTTCATAGTAAAAACAGGTGACCCAAGGGAACACCCTCCCCCCCCCCCCCCTTTTTCTTGCCCTGGGTCAAATAGCCCAGAGCGAAGAGGGCAGCCGAACGGAGACACTGCCGAAACAGACAGCCTACCTAGCTATAGTAGCAACTGTTAAGTGAATGACATTCTGAGCAGTAGATAATAGACCTAACAATTGAGGCCTCCAGAAATGGACTCGATATTTCTGAGATAAAATTCATGAATGGATGGCTGAGCGCAATGAGCAGCCTTCAAAAAATCTATAATAGCAACACTATTAATGTAAGCCCAAGAAGTAGAAGAACTCTTACTTCATGAGCCGAAATCTTAAGCACAACTGCTAAGCCAATGATATACCATAAGCAGTACGCTAGTTAATAGAATCCATTAACAATAAAATGGAGCGTAACATCCTTCTACTAGACATCAAAGACAGAAGAAGCTTACGCCCTTGTAATAAACAGATATCTGTTTATAAATACATAAACTGTACCCGGAAAGAGTAAAGGCCTATGCCCATATGAAGACGGAAGGACCTTAAAATAATAGGTTCCGGATAATAGGAGCCTAACTCTTATGCAACAATCCAACCTAAATAGTAACGGAAGTATTGATTCCGAAACTATGAAAGTGAAAATCATCCATCGATAGTGCATGAAACTCACTGACTCTACAGTAAAAGAGAAACCAACAGAATTACTGTCTAAAAGGTTAGAATTTGAAAACTACTGTTTCCAGAGGCTCAAATGATTACTTAGCTAAATAAGAAACTGAAGTTAAAATCCGTATAGGAATTTAATCTAAAGATTCTAAGTCTATTTATCAAAAAGTTACTAACTGACTTAGATAAAGAGACAAAAGACTCAATTGTAAACTATCGTAGAGTGCATAGGTATGAGGTAACATAAACCTAAACAGGCTGCAGTAGATCTTGTGAAACAAGTATACTAAAAAATAGCAATGAGTAGTATGGAGGGATCAACCATATGAACATAATGATCCCTACACCACGACGGAAGAGCCTCCACTTTAGTCGCATAGAATAGCGAAGAAGAGGATCTCCTATAGTTAGAAATCGCGTCCAAAGCTCGTCCAGTACAGTGCTTACAATGCAATACGGACCACACAACAGAATACATGAAGGTTGCGACCTTGCTGGTTGTGATAAAGATGACACGATTTACCCAGTGAAAAAAGATCCTCACATAGAGGAAGATTTCACGTTAAGATCCACAGTAGACAAGAGAGTAAATTACTCATGATCTCTGTAAAGATAGAGATGCTATCAACAGAAATGTATTGTGGATGTTTATCTTAGCAATACCTGCTAAAAACAACAGCGCCGGAGGATACGCGTATCCTATCATTCCGTCCTATAGATCAATAGAGCGTTAACAGTATTAGCTCAGTGATCTGGACAAGCCAACACATACGTCTGCAATTGATTAGCCAGCTGTGTCATAAATAAAACATCATTGGGCGCTCCCATAGATAGCAAATCTGATTGAATACTTGTTTGTTGAGAGTCCATTCTGACAGCAACAAGCGACCCGTAAGAGAACGGGAGTGCGATAAAACAATCAGACGACCCAGAATATGACGGACCAAAACTGAACTTGGTGTACTATAACCAACAGACGGATTCTTTCCATTAAATTGAATAACGGAAACGAAAGAGTGCCTCCCTGGTTCCGGAGATACGCCACTACTGTCGAATTAAAGGACAGGAATTTGGGCATGCGTTTCTGAATAATGTTCATGCAATGACATAAAGCAAGCCTAAAAAACATTATTCCGCGGAAGTTAACTGATAGCTAAAAGACTGCGGAACCCAAAGACCCTGGCACTTCGAATCCGTAGGGATCAGTATATATCCCAATCTGTTTGACTGGCAACCGTCATAACAGCCACACTCGGGTCCGGCAACTGCGGCGGCACTCTCTTGAGTCAACCACCGAATGTTTGCCCCAGTCTGAATCTCTTGTAACACTAGATAGACAAGAGAATGTATAAATCAAGCAATTCATGGATTGCCGGAAAGTTGCCGTCGAAGAGAAGCTCCTCCGAGAACGAAGCGACTCTGAGAGAGTTCTTAACCTACTATCCACGCGTGGATGTAGCTAGGGCTGCATCACGTCTAACCAACTCCAATCAGCCACTGAAGGGCGGAGTTATACGTGAACAAACTACTGCCCTCAAAAGAAATTACATTGAGAATAATATCCCGTAAATCTTTTCTTGAAGACGTAATGATAACGCCTCAGTAAGGCGGATTACGTATAATAAAGCGTCTAAGTTAAGTCTACTATACATAATGTCGTTCCCAACATTGAAATTGGAAAAGACATAAACGGTGAAAAAGAATATATGCAGTCTTTAATCACACCGTCTAGACGCATATGAACTCTCGGTATGCCCTGCTCTGCCAAAATAAACTATATGTAAAAAAGATAAAATGGCAGAAATGAGCCACGCGGACAAGAAACTAAACTATCATGCTTAGTAGCAGGCTTGTATATATATATAATATATATAGCGTCGAAAAATAAAACACATGTTGTAATGACAATATTGGACTGCGTCGGTAAGTCAGGGACAAAGTCCCTGTACCGATCGAAAAATCCGAGTCCAATGACGCTATAAGTCTCTTATCCAAGATCGCAGCAATGAAGTCCGAAAAATAATCACTGGAAGAAATGCCAGAAGATATGAAAGGCATCTTCCGATACTACTAAAGGGAAAACTCGAAATCTTTCGAATCCCTTTCGCCATCCTGTCGGACCCTATAAAGCGTTCGGTCGTCCGTAGCTTGATGCAACCGCGGACCGCACCGACCCAGCGCCGTCGGATAATTCCTGATTCGACCGAGAAACCGTCAATTGCTGGGATGCTGCGAAACAACTGTGCTAACTCGGATAGCACGTCCGTCACTGAGGCTTGAGGAGCAGCGGTCTTACGATGCATTGCCGCAGGAAGCTCCGAGATCGTTACCCCGTGCATACTTCCAATATGCGAGCGAACGGAGTGTATAGGCCTCGTGTCCCTTGGCTACCGGATGGCGCGACCTATTCGCTGTGGAATCACTGAATGCCGAAACTGATCGGATACTCGAGGTCACGTAGCCAATGTGCGGTCGTGTGCCCTGCTGTGAGGATGAGGAAGCATTAAAGACAGTCTCTCGGACTGTCAATATAACGGAGCGTCCCGAGCAACGGACATATGCTCCGAATGTAAAATATCTGAACCACAACATGCGGTCCCCTATGTTGTTGGCTTCCTCCGATCTGTCCTCAATCTGCCGTCACTGGGTGAGTACTAAAGTAATTAAAGTGCTCGCATCACCCAAATCTCCTTCCTAGACCGCAACGGACGAACCCGGCAGCCGAACCAATCGATGAATGTACGCTACACCGGGTGAGCTAGCGAATGTCACTCCGTAAGCGATAGACATATTCCATGAGCACTTATTGCCGCTAACTCTTCATTAACTATGACGACAGAGGCACACTTTTGAAAGACATCTCCATAACTCTTCGAACAAGAAACCAGAAATGCTTGGATAGCAAGCATAAAATAATAATATATAGCGTCGTTCAATAATTCGAAAGTTTGTGTGACATTATTGGACTATGTCGGAACTGAGGGACGATGTCCCTGAACCGAACCAAAAATTTCTAAGTCCACCGACGCTATCAGTTTCTTATCCGGCATCGCAGCATATGTTGTTCCGAAAGGGAAAGCTTGAAATCCACCGAATCCCTTTCGGTATCCCGTCGGACCGGATGAAACTTTCGGACGTCCGTACCCGCTTCCGCGGAGCGTCCCGACCCAGCATCGTCGGATAAAATATATGCGACAGATTCAGTTGATGCTGGGATGCAGCGATAAACTGTGCTATTAAGGAAAGCACGTCCGTTCCCGAGGCCTGTGCAGTAGCGGACTTACGATGCATTGCCGCTGGAAGCTCCGTGTACGTTGACTCCCGCATACTTCCTATGCGAACGTCCGGAGTCTGCAGGCCTCGAGTCCCCGGCTACCGACCCAGCGCTGTCGGATAATTCTCGATCCGACACTGTTTCTGTCGGCTGCTGGGATGCTGCGATAAGCTGTGCTATGTGCACAAGAATGTCCGGCGTCGAGACCTGCGGAGGCGCAGTCTATCGCTGCTTCGCCGAGGGCAGCTCCGCATCAGATGGCTCCCGCATACTTTTCCTATGCGAACGTCCGGAGTCCATCGGTCTCGAATCCCTGGCTGCCGGATGGTGTGACCTGGTCGCCGAAGAATCCTTGATCGGCGAAGCTGGTAATATATCGGCGGTCACGCAGCCAAGGTGCGGTCGTGTGCGCTGACGAGAAGAGGAAGCCTTAGCAGTCTCAGCGGACTGCCTATACAACGGAGCGTCCCGAGCGACGGACGTATGCTCCGCTAACGACACATTTGTACCACAACAACTGGGGCCAGATGTTGTTGAACGAGAGAGGGGCCTCTCTCGCTTGCCGTCCGGATGGACCGGAACGAGCTATGAACCGGACTAAAAGGCTTCCTCCGTTCTCCCTCCGATCCGCCGTCACTGGGTGTGCATTAAGTTAATTTTATAGTGCTCGCATCACCCCAAAATTCCTTCTAGACCGCAACGGACGAACCCGGCTGCCGAACCATTCGGTGAATGGACGCTACACCGGGCGAGCTAGCGGACGTCAAAGGCCGTCGAACCTACTAGGGTCCTCTTAGGCAATTGGCGTATTACATGAGCACTTTTCCGCTAGCCCTTCATTAATTGTGACGACGGAGGCACACTGTTGGAAGACATCACAGATACATCACCCTAATCTTGATCGTCTGAAATAGAAATTGATAAAGTAGAGTGACCCTGCGGGGAAAGGACTGGAGTGTCCAAATCCCCAACAACATACCGTGACATACGCTTCCCATATTGTCATCGAAATCATACGATACAGAACCGGAGTTAATGCGAGTACACTGACCACATATAGAATGATAATAAGGTCAGAGGAAGACTTCCTCTTAAAACAATTGATCAATATCCTTTCAATGTGAAAAGAAAACAAGTCCTGGTACTCGCACTAACCCCTGGCAATCAAAATACATAATAATAATATGATCCATTAATATAGAAAAAATAATTGAAATCAAAATATTTTGAAAAAATATTTTTTCAGAACAGCCCAAGTTTCTGAAAAGTAACGTTGAGCCCCAATGGATCCCAAGCCTAAGTGTGGACAAAAATTTTAAAAATATTTTAAACAATTTATTCAACACTTACGAACAATAATAATGTATCTAGTTATGATTGAAATAACATAAAGATATTATTATTTAGAAATCCCCCCCTCACACAGAGGGCTGTTGTAAATGTAAACAATGAGTGTAAAAACACTAAAATAAGACTCCAGGCACCCAGGCCCGAAATCAGTTACCAAAAATACACCATCTGATGCAAAACAGAGACTTCCAGGGAAGAAACTGCAGAACATCAGATGGTAGATGCAGAACACAACGCCTAACCACCCGTAGGTGAAGACGTAAACATGGGGAAAAAACAGAATTCATTCTGTTATTCAGCTAAACTCCCAAGAAATTTTAGTAATAATAATTACAGAAATTATGCCAAAAGCATGGGAGAATAGCAAGGGGGAACTTAAAGGACAGGGAGAGAGGAAAAACACTTGAAAAAACAGTGTAACTAAATAATCAGAATGACAACAAAATGGCTGCTGCCTTGAAAATAGGTAACTTAACATAATTTCATTAAAAATTTTTAAGTTACAGCCCTGATAATATTCTGTCACACATTCTTTTCCTCTCCTCCTTTTCTATCCTCCTTAGAATCACCATTTCACTAATATTTATGTGTCTGGCATCATTTAAACTGAGATTTAAAAGCACAAAGATCAGTCAGATTAGATTTTAGGAGTTATGGTGTTTTTTAAACTCGTTGGTGACAGACTGACAAACAGACAGATAGACTGAATTATCGGAATGACATGCACTATTGAGAGGGTGTAGACATCCTGAAGATACACTTGCATACCAAGTATGGTGTCATTCCATCAACTACTTTAGGAGTTATGGTGTTTTTTAAACTCGTTGGTGACAGACTGACAAACAGACAGATAGACCGAATTATCGGAATGACATGCACTATTGAGAGGGTGTAGACATCCTGAAGATACACTTGCATACCAAGTATGGTGTCATTCCATCAATTATTTTAGGAGTTATGGTGTTTTTTAAACTCGTTGGTGACAGACTGACAAACAGACAGATAGACTGAATTATCGGAATGACATGCACTATTGAGAGGGTGTAGACATCCTGAAGATACACTTGCATACCAAGTATGGTGTCATTCCATCAACTACTTTAGGAGTTATGGTGTTTTTTAAACTCGTTGGTGACAGACTGACAAACAGACAGATAGACCGAATTATCGGAATGACATGCACTATTGAGAGGGTGTAGACATCCTGAAGATACACTTGCATACCAAGTATGGTGTCATTCCATCAAGTATTTTAGGAGTTAAGATGTTTTAAAAATTGTTGGTGACAAAAAATCTTGTTGGTGACAAAAAAAACTCATTGGTGACAAGTTCATAAATGTGACAGAAATTATCCAAATGACATGCACTATTGAGAGGGTGTAGACATCATGAGATACACTTGCATACCAAGCATGGTGTCATTCCATCAAGTATTTTAGGAGTTATGGTGTTTTTTAAAATCGTTGGTGACAGACTGACAAACAGACAGATAGACCGAATTATCGGAATGACATGCACTATTGAGAGGGTGTAGACATCCTGAAGATACACTTACAAACCAAGCATGGTGTCATTCCATCAAGTATTTTAGGAGTTATGGTGTTTTTTAAACTCGTTGGTGACAGACAGGTGCACGGGCAGGTGGGCGGGCGGGTGGGCGGGCAGGTGGGTGGGCGGGCGGGCAGGCAGGCAGGCAAACTCGTTGGTGACAAAAAAAACTTGTTGGTGACAAGTCCATAAATGTGACAGAAATTATCCGAATGACATGCACTATTGAGAGGAGGGTGTAGATATTATGAAGATACACTTGCATACCAAGTATGGTGTCATTCCATAAAGAATTTTAGGAGTTATGGTGTTTTTTAAACTCGGTGGTGACAGACAGGCGCACGGACGGACGGACGGACAGGCGGTTGGGCGGGCAGGCGGGCGGGTGGGCGGACGGATGGACGGACGGACGGACGGATGGACGGATGGACAGACAGACAGACAGACAGACAGACAGAGACAGACAGACAGACAGACAGACAGACAGACAGACAGAGACATTGCCACATATAGAGCTGCTCGTCGCAGCTAAAAAATATCATTATTGTTCAAAGTCAGGCTATAACAAGGATCCCATTGCTGTTAGAACTGTATCTTTAAAAAAAATTACTTGTGTTTCCAAACGCCTTTGAAAAAAAAGTCAGCAATCTACCAGTAAGATACGACAACTGAAATGTAAACAAATGAAAGTGTCATTGACACTGCAGCTTAACATGACTGTGTAGTGTTTGATGAAAAGGACAACGTTCAATGTTTAACTTTAAGAAAGGATTGTGAAATAAGAATTGTGATAGTTGAGAATATGTTAAGTTCTGTACCCTACATGGTATGCTTTCAACAAGAATAATTTGAGGTGTAGACAAAACTAGAGAGGCCTGGGTTGATGTGGTTGTTACAGTTAAAGTATGTCAACCAAAGTTACCAAGTTACAGTAAAATCATTCCAAAATGAGTCATCCTACAAGTCACAATGAAATACCTTCATAAATATAACTTGTAGACTTTGCTAAAGGAATCAAGAACCTGTGCCTGTCCGGTGGTCACAGTTGACCAATTGCTACCAAAATAGGACAATCTCATCTAGATATCATACAGAGTCATCCTACCATGTTATAATGAAATCCCTTCATAAATATGACCTGCAGACAGTGCAGAAGGAATCTAGATCACATGCCCAAGTTGCGTTAACAGCCAATCGATGGTGACAAAATACGACAGACAGTCTCATCTAGACATCATATCAAGTCATTCTGCCTAGTTACAATGAAATCAGTTCATCAATATGAACTGTAGACTGTGCCAAACAAATCTAGGTCACGTTGACTGAACACGACCAAAATAGGACGTTCTCATCTAGACAACATTATACAATCATCCTACCAAGTTACAATGAAATCCCTTAATAAATAAGATGTTTAGACTGTGCTAAAGGTTTTCAGGCTCACATAGCCATCACAGTTGACCGATCGTGACCAAAAGGGGACACTCTCATCTAGACATGACAAAATAGGATGTTCTCATCTGAACATTATACTGAGCCATCCTACCAATTTACAATGAAATGCCTTCATAAATGCAACCTGTAGACAGATTATGTTAAAGGAATCTAGGTGACGTGCCCTTGTGGCCATCACAGTTGACCGAACCTGACCAAAATAGGATGTTTTCATCTAGACATTATTTGGAGTCATCCAACCAAGTTACAATGAAATCCCTTCATAAATACAACCTATAGACTCTGCTAAAGGTTTTGGGTTTCAAACCTGCGCAACCATCACGGTTGACTGATTGCGACCAAAATGGGACGTTCTCATCTAAACATGACCTCAAACCTGCACATGAAATTTAGTGATATTTGAATAGAGAACTATATGATGTAGCCTGTGCTAAAGAAAATGTGAACAGACTCATAGACTTTCAGGCTCATTATAGACTTCTGCACACATGATATCAATAGCTTATTTTGACTTTGTCAAGTTAAGCTAAAAAGAAAGTATGCATGTTTGTCTCAGTCCTTATATTCTAAAATCCATAGAGGTGCAAAAAGAATTGCAGTTCTCAAAAGGTCAAGGGGTGCAATTTCTATAGTCCTAAAAGGCTGGGACCCAAAGGTCATTTTTTCTTGATGGGAAGGAGGAGTCCCAGTTAGGTCTACTATTTCTAGAACTCAACATGAGTTATGTGAGGGGCTGTGCACTCTGGAGATCAACAATTTTGTTTTAACCCTTTCAACCCAGTGTGCATAAATTTTTGCATGAAGAAAAAATTGCGAGAGGACGAGCAGATGATATAAAGAGCAAAAAATCTGATGTGAGGTTCGGTAATAATTTAATCCAACAGCTTGGGCTTTGTGCCTTGTGATAGAGATGGGTCCATGGGAGGTTTTGATTTTGGACTTTGTGCCTTGTGATAGAGATGGGTCCATGGGAGGTTTTGATTTTGGACTTTGTGTGCCTTGTGATAGAGATGGGTCCATGGGAGGTTTTGATTTTGGACTTTGTGTGCCTTGTGATAGAGATGGGTCCATGGGAGGTTTTGATTTTGGACTTTGTGCCTTGTGATAGAGATGGGTCCATGGGAGGTTTTGATTTTGGACTTTGTGCCCTGTGATAGAGATGGGTCCATGGGAGGTTTTGATTTTGGACTTTGTGCCTTGTGATAGAGATGGGTCCATGGGAGGTTTTGATTTTGGACTTTGTGCGTTGTGATAGAGATGGGTCCATGGGAGGTTTTGATTTTGGACTTTGTGCCTTGTGATAGAGATGGGTCCATGGGAGGTTTTGATTTTGGACTTTGTGCCTTGTGATAGAGATGGGTCCATGGGAGGTTTTGATTTTGGACTTTGTGCCTTGTGATAGAGATGGGTCCATGGGAGGTTTTGATTTTGGACTTTGTGCGTTGTGATAGAGATGGGTCCATGGGAGGTTTTGATTTTGGACTTTGTGCGTTGTAATAGAGATGGGGGTCCATGGCAGGTTTTGATTTTGGACTTTGTGCCTTGTGATAGAGATGGGTCCATGGCAGGTTTTGATTTTGGACTTTGTGCCTTGTGATAGAGATGGGTCCATGGGAGGTTTTGATTTTGGACTTTGTGCCTTGTGATAGAGATGGGTCCATGGGAGGTTTTGATTTTGGACTTTGTGCGTTTGATAGAGATGGGTCCATGGGAGGTTTTGATTTTGGACTTTGTGCCTTGTGATAGAGATGGGTCCATGGGAGGTTTTGATTTTGGACTTTGTGCCTTGTGATAGAGATGGGTCCATGGGAGGTTTTGATTTTGGACTTTGTGCCTTGTCATAGAGATGGGTCCATGGGAGGTTTTGATTTTGGACTTTGTGCCTTGTGATAGAGATGGGTCCATGGGAGGTTTTGATTTTGGACTTTGTGCCTTGTGATAGAGATGGGTCCATGGGAGGTTTTGATTTTGGACTTTGTGCCTTGTGATAGAGATGGGTCCATGGGAGGTTTTGATTTTGGACTTTGTGTGTTGTGATAGAGATGGGTCCATGGGAGGTTTTGATTTTGGACTTTGTGCCTTGTGATAGAGATGGGTCCATGGGAGGTTTTGATTTTGGACTTTGTGCCTTGTGATAGAGATGGGTCCATGGGAGGTTTTGATTTTGGAATTTGTGCGTTGTGATAGAGATGGGTCCATGGGAGGTTTTGATTTTGGACTTTGTGCCTTGTGATAGAGATGGGTCCATGGGAGGTTTTGATTTTGGACTTCGTGCCTTGTCATAGAGATGGGTCCATGGGAGGTTTTGATTTTGGACTTTGTGTGTTGTGATAGAGATGGGTCCATGGGAGGTTTTGATTTTGGACTTTGTGCCTTGTCATAGAGATGGGTCCATGGGAGGTTTTGATTTTGGACTTTGTGCGTTGTGATAGAGATGGGTCCATGGGAGGTTTTGATTTTGGACTTTGTGTGTTGTGATAGAGATGGGTCCATGGGAGGTTTTGATTTTGGACTTTGTGCGTTGTGATAGAGATGGGTCCATGGGAGGTTTTGATTTTGGACTTTGTGCCTTGTCATAGAGATGGGTCCATGGGAGGTTTTGATTTTGGACTTTATGCCTTGTGATAGACATGGGTCCATTGGAGGTTTTGATTTTGGACTTTGTGCGTTGTGATAGAGATGGGTCCATGGGAGGTTTTGATTTTGGACTTTGTGCCTTGTCATAGAGATGGGTCCATGGGAGGTTTTGATTTTGGACTTTGTGCCTTGTGATAGAGATGGGTCCATGGGAGGTTTTGATTTTGGACTTTGTGCCTTGTGATAGAGATGGGTCCATGGGAGGTTTTGATTTTGGACTTTGTGCGTTGTGATAGAGATGGGTCCATGGGAGGTTTTGATTTTGGACTTTGTGCCTTGTCATAGAGATGGGTCCATGGGAGGTTTTGATTTTGGACTTTGTGCCTTGTGATAGAGATGGGTCCATGGGAGGTTTTGATTTTGGACTTTGTGCGTTGTGATAGAGATGGGTCCATGGGAGGTTTTGATTTTGGACTTTGTGCCTTGTCATAGAGATGGGTCCATGGGAGGTTTTGATTTTGGACTTTGTGCGTTGTGATAGAGATGGGTCCATGGGAGGTTTTGATTTTGGACTTTGTGTGTTGTGATAGTGATGGGTCCATGGGAGGTTTTGATTTTGGACTTTTTGCGTTGTGATAGAGATGGGTCCATGGGAGGTTTTGATTTTGGACTTTGTGTGTTGTGATAGTGATGGGTCCATGGGAGGTTTTGATTTTGGACTTTTTGCGTTGTGATAGAGATGGGTCCATGGGAGGTTTTGATTTTGGACTTTGTGCCTTGTCATAGAGATGGGTCCATGGGAGGTTTTGATTTTGGACTTTGTGTCTTGTGATAGAGATGGGTCCATGGGAGGTTTTGATTTTGGACTTTGTGCGTTGTGATAGAGATGGGTCCATGGGAGGTTTTGATTTTGGACTTTGTGCCTTGTGATAGAGATGGGTCCATGGGAGGTTTTGATTTTGGACTTTGTGCGTTGTGATAGAGATGGGTCCATGGGAGGTTTTGATTTTGGACTTTGTGCGTTGTGATAGAGATGGGTCCATGGGAGGTTTTGATTTTGGACTTTGTGCGTTGTGATAGAGATGGGTCCATGGGAGGTTTTGATTTTGGACTTTGTGTGTTGTGATAGTGATGGGTCCATGGGAGGTTTTGATTTTGGACTTCGTGCCTTGTCATAGAGATGGGTCCATGGGAGGTTTTGATTTTGGACTTTGTGTCTTGTGATAGAGATGGGTCCATGGGAGGTTTTGATTTTGGACTTTGTGCGTTGTGATAGAGATGGGTCCATGGGAGGTTTTGATTTTGGACTTTGTGCCTTGTCATAGAGATGGGTCCATGGGAGGTTTTGATTTTGGACTTTGTGCGTTGTGATAGAGATGGGTCCATGGGAGGTTTTGATTTTGGACTTTGTGTGTTGTGATAGTGATGGGTCCATGGGAGGTTTTGATTTTGGACTTTTTGCGTTGTGATAGAGATGGGTCCATGGGAGGTTTTGATTTTGGACTTTGTGCCTTGTCATAGAGATGGGTCCATGGGAGGTTTTGATTTTGGACTTTGTGCCTTGTCATAGAGATGGGTCCATGGGAGGTTTTGATTTTGGACTTTGTGCCTTGTCATAGAGATGGGTCCATGGGAGGTTTTGATTTTGGACTTTGTGTCTTGTGATAGAGATGGGTCCATGGGAGGTTTTGATTTTGGACTTTGTGCGTTGTGATAGAGATGGGTCCATGGGAGGTTTTGATTTTGGACTTTGTGCCTTGTGATAGAGATGGGTCCATGGGAGGTTTTGATTTTGGACTTTGTGCGTTGTGATAGAGATGGGTCCATGGGAGGTTTTGATTTTGGACTTTGTGCGTTGTGATAGAGATGGGTCCATGGGAGGTTTTGATTTTGGACTTTGTGCGTTGTGATAGAGATGGGTCCATGGGAGGTTTTGATTTTGGACTTTGTGTGTTGTGATAGTGATGGGTCCATGGGAGGTTTTGATTTTGGACTTCGTGCCTTGTCATAGAGATGGGTCCATGGGAGGTTTTGATTTTGGACTTTGTGTCTTGTGATAGAGATGGGTCCATGGGAGGTTTTGATTTTGGACTTTGTGCGTTGTGATAGAGATGGGTCCATGGGAGGTTTTGATTTTGGACTTTGTGCCTTGTCATAGAGATGGGTCCATGGGAGGTTTTGATTTTGGACTTTGTGCCTTGTGATAGAGATGGGTCCATGGGAGGTTTTGATTTTGGACTTTGTGCCTTGTGATAGAGATGGGTCCATGGGAGGTTTTGATTTTGGACTTTGTGCCTTGTCATAGAGATGGGTCCATGGGAGGTTTTGATTTTGGACTTTTTGCGTTGTGATAGAGATGGGTCCATGGGAGGTTTTGATTTTGGACTTTGTGCCTTGTGATAGAGATGGGTCCATGGGAGGTTTTGATTTTGGACTTTGTGCCTTGTGATAGAGATGGGTCCATGGGAGGTTTTGATTTTGGACTTTGTGCCTTGTGATAGAGATGGGTCCATGGGAGGTTTTGATTTTGGACTTTGTGCGTTGTGATAGAGATGGATCCATGGGAGGTTTTGATTTTGGACTTTGTGCGTTGTGATAGAGATGGGTCCATGGGAGGTTTTGATTTTGGACTTTGTGCCTTGTCATAGAGATGGGTCCATGGGAGGTTTTGATTTTGGACTTTGTGCCTTGTGATAGAGATGGGTCCATGGGAGGTTTTGATTTTGGACTTCGTGCCTTGTCATAGAGATGGGTCCATGGGAGGTTTTGATTTTGGACTTTGTGCCTTGTCATAGAGATGGGTCCATGGGAGGTTTTGATTTTGGACTTTGTGCCTTGTGATAGAGATGGGTCCATGGGAGGTTTTGATTTTGGACTTTGTGCGTTGTGATAGAGATGGGTCCATGGGAGGTTTTGATTTTGGACTTTGTGTGTTGTGATAGAGATGGGTCCATGGGAGGTTTTGATTTTGGACTTTGTGCGTTGTGATAGAGATGGGTCCATGGGAGGTTTTGATTTTGGACTTTGTGCCTTGTCATAGAGATGGGTCCATGGGAGGTTTTGATTTTGGACTTTGTGCCTTGTGATAGAGATGGGTCCATGGGAGGTTTTGATTTTGGACTTCGTGCCTTGTCATAGAGATGGGTCCATGGGAGGTTTTGATTTTGGACTTTGTGCCTTGTCATAGAGATGGGTCCATGGGAGGTTTTGATTTTGGACTTTGTGCCTTGTGATAGAGATGGGTCCATGGGAGGTTTTGATTTTGGACTTTGTGCCTTGTGATAGAGATGGGTCCATGGGAGGTTTTGATTTTGGACTTTGTGCCTTGTCATAGAGATGGGTCCATGGGAGGTTTTGATTTTGGACTTTGTGTCTTGTGATAGAGATGGGTCCATGGGAGGTTTTGATTTTGGACTTTGTGCGTTGTGATAGAGATGGGTCCATGGGAGGTTTTGATTTTGGACTTTGTGCCTTGTCATAGAGATGGGTCCATGGGAGGTTTTGATTTTGGACTTTGTGCCTTGTGATAGAGATGGGTCCATGGGAGGTTTTGATTTTGGACTTTGTGCCTTGTGATAGAGATGGGTCCATGGGAGGTTTTGATTTTGGACTTTGTGCCTTGTGATAGAGATGGGTCCATGGGAGGTTTTGATTTTGGACTTTGTGCCTTGTGATAGAGATGGGTCCATGGGAGGTTTTGATTTTGGACTTTGTGCGTTTGATAGAGATGGGTCCATGGGAGGTTTTGATTTTGGACTTTGTGCCTTGTCATAGAGATGGGTCCATGGGAGGTTTTGATTTTGGACTTTGTGCGTTGTGATAGAGATGGGTCCATGGGAGGTTTTGATTTTGGACTTTGTGCCTTGTCATAGAGATGGGTCCATGGGAGGTTTTGATTTTGGACTTTGTGCCTTGTGATAGAGATGGGTCCATGGGAGGTTTTGATTTTGGACTTTGTGCCTTGTCATAGAGATGGGTCCATGGGAGGTTTTGATTTTGGACTTTGTGCCTTGTGATAGAGATGGGTCCATGGGAGGTTTTGATTTTGGACTTTGTGCATTGTGATAGAGATGGGTCCATGGGAGGTTTTGATTTTGGACTTTGTGCGTTGTGATAGAGATGGGTCCATGGGAGGTTTTGATTTTGGACTTTGTGTGTTGTGATAGAGATGGGTCCATGGGAGGTTTTGATTTTGGACTTTGTGCGTTGTGATAGAGATGGGTCCATGGGAGGTTTTGATTTTGGACTTTGTGCCTTGTGATAGAGATGGGTCCATGGGAGGTTTTGATTTTGGACTTTGTGTCTTGTGATAGAGATGGGTCCATGGGAGGTTTTGATTTTGGACTTTGTGCCTTGTCATAGAGATGGGTCCATGGGAGGTTTTGATTTTGGACTTTGTGTCTTGTGATAGAGATGGGTCCATGGGAGGTTTTGATTTTGGACTTTGTGTCTTGTGATAGAGATGGGTCCATGGGAGGTTTTGATTTTGGACTTCGTGCCTTGTCATAGAGATGGGTCCATGGGAGGTTTTGATTTTGGACTTCGTGCCTTGTCATAGAGATGGGTCCATGGGAGGTTTTGATTTTGGACTTTGTGCCTTGTGATAAAGATGGGTCCATGGGAGGTTTTGATTTTGGACTTTGTGTCTTGTGATAGAGATGGGTCCATGGGAGGTTTTGATTTTGGACTTTGTGCCTTGTGATAGAGATGGGTCCATGGGAGGTTTTGATTTTGGACTTTGTGCCTTGTGATAGAGATGGGTCCATGGGAGGTTCTGATTTTGGACTTTTTGCGTTGTGATAGAGATGGGTCCATGGGAGGTTTTGATTTTGGACTTTGTGCCTTGTCATAGAGATGGGTCCATGGGAGGTTTTGATTTTGGACTTTGTGCGTTGTGATAGAGATGGGTCCATGGGAGGTTTTGATTTTGGACTTTGTGTCTTGTCATAGAGATGGGTCCATGGGAGGTTTTGATTTTGGACTTTGTGCATTGTGATAGAGATGGGTCCATGGGAGGTTTTGATTTTGGACTTTGTGCCTTGTGATAGAGATGGGTCCATGGGAGGTTTTGATTTTGGACTTTGTGTGTTGTGATAGAGATGGGTCCATGGGAGGTTTTGATTTTGGACTTTGTGCCTTGTGATAGAGATGGGTCCATGGGAGGTTTTGATTTTTCAGTTTCGGGTTTGGTTTCACTCCAGTTACAGGAAAAACCTCAGTTCTGGTTTGGTTTTTCTATGTTTTTAGTCAAGTTTTAAAAAAACTATAGATATATGAAGAACTTACCATCAACAGCTAGTGTAGAGAGTAAAGTTAATACAGCTTCTTGTAAACTAGAGATATATGAAGAACTTACCATCAACAGCTAGTGTAGAGAGGAAAGTTAATACAGCTTCTTGTGAACTAGAGATATATGAAGAACTTACCATCAACAGCAAATGTAGAGAGTAAAGTTAATACAGCTTCTTGTAAACTAGAGATATATGAAGAACTTACCATCAACAGCAAATGTAGAGAGTAAAGTTAATACAGCTTCTTGTAAACTAGAGATATAAGAAGAACGTACCATCAACAGCTAGTGTAGAGAGTAAAGTTAATACAGCTTCCTGTAAACTAGAGATATATGAAGAACTTACCATCAACAGCAAGTGTAGAGAGTAAAGTTAATACAGCTTCTTGTAAACTAGAGATATATGAAGAACTTACCATCAACAGCTAGTGTAGAGAGTAAAGTTAATACAGCTTCTTGTAAACTACAGATATATGAAGAACTTACCATCAACAGCTAGTGTAGAGAGTAAAGTTAATACAGCTTCTTGTAAACTACAGATATATGAAGAACTTACCATCAACAGCTAGTGTAGAGAGTAAAGTTAATACAGCTTCTTGTAAACTACAGATATATGAAGAACTTACCATCAACAGCTAGTGTAGAGAGTAAAGTTAATACAGCTTCTTGTAAACTAGAGATATAAGAAGAACGTACCATCAACAGCTAGTGTAGAGAGTAAAGTTAATACAGCTTCTTGTAAACTACAGATATATGAAGAACTTACCATCAACAGCTAGTGTAGAGAGTAAAGTTAATACAGCTTCTTGTAAACTAGAGATATATGAAGAACTTACCATCAACAGCTAGTGTAGAGAGTAAAGTTAATACAGCTTCTTGTAAACTAGAGATATATGAAGAACTTACCATCAACAGCTAGTGTAGAGAGTAAAGTTAATACAGCTTCCTGTAAACTAGGGATATATGAAGAACTTACCATCAACAGCTAGTGTAGAGAGTAAAGTTAATACAGCTTCTTGTAAACTAGAGATATATGAAGAACTTACCATCAACAGCTAGTGTAGAGAGTAAAGTTAATACAGCTTCTTGTAAACTAGAGATATATAAAGAACTTACCATCAACAGCTAGTGTAGAGAGTAAAGTTAATACAGCTTCTTGTAAACTACAGATATATGAAGAACTTACCATCAACAGCTAGTGTAGAGAGTAAAGTTAATACAGCTTCTTGTAAACTAGAGATATATGAAGAACTTACCATCAACAGCTAGTGTAGAGAGTAAAGTTAATACAGCTTCTTGTAAACTACAGATAT
Organism: Pictodentalium vernedei; assembly: GCA_031216915.1. Taxonomy (NCBI): domain Eukaryota; kingdom Metazoa; phylum Mollusca; class Scaphopoda; order Dentaliida; family Dentaliidae; genus Pictodentalium; species Pictodentalium vernedei. The sequence continues at coordinate 854,637,736 of CM062296.1, read as the reverse complement.
ATGAAGAACTTACCATCAACAGCTAGTGTAGAGAGTAAAGTTAATACAGCTTCCTGTAAACTAGGGATATATGAAGAACTTACCATCAACAGCTAGTGTAGAGAGTAAAGTTAATACAGCTTCTTGTAAACTATAGATATATGAAGAACTTACCATCAACAGCTAGTGTAGAGAGTAAAGTTAATACAGCTTCTTGTAAACTAGAGATATATAAAGAACTTACCATCAACAGCTAGTGTAGAGAGTAAAGTTAATACAGCTTCTTGTAAACTACAGATATATGAAGAACTTACCATCAACAGCTAGTGTAGAGAGTAAAGTTAATACAGCTTCTTGTAAACTACAGATATATGAAGAACTTACCATCAACAGCTAGTGTAGAGAGTAAAGTTAATACAGCTTCTTGTAAACTAGAGATATATGAAGAACTTACCATCAACAGCTAGTGTAGAGAGTAAAGTTAATACAGCTTCTTGTAAACTACAGATATATGAAGAACTTACCATCAACAGCTAGTGTAGAGAGTAAAGTTAATACAGCTTCTTGTAAACTACAGATATATGAAGAACTTACCATCAACAGCTAGTGTAGAGAGTAAAGTTAATACAGCTTCTTGTAAACTAGAGATATATGAAGAACTTACCATCAACAACTAGTGTAGAGAGTAAAGTTAATACAGCTTCTTGTAAACTACAGATATATGAAGAACTTACCATCAACAGCTAGTGTAGAGAGTAAAGTTAATACAGCTTCTTGTAAACTACAGATATATGAAGAACTTACCATCAACAGCTAGTGTAGAGAGTAAAGTTAATACAGCTTCTTGTAAACTAGAGATATATGAAGAACTTACCATCAACAGCTAGTGTAGAGAGTAAAGTTAATACAGCTTCTTGTAAACTACAGATATATGAAGAACTTACCATCAACAGCTAGTGTAGAGAGTAAAGTTAATACAGCTTCTTGTAAACTACAGATATATGAAGAACTTACCATCAACAGCTAGTGTAGAGAGTAAAGTTAATACAGCTTCTTGTAAACTACAGATATATGAAGAACTTACCATCAACAGCTAGTGTAGAGAGTAAAGTTAATACAGCTTCTTGTAAACTAGAGATATATGAAGAACTTACCATCAACAGCTAGTGTAGAGAGTAAAGTTAATACAGCTTCTTGTAAACTACAGATATATGAAGAACTTACCATCAACAGCTAGTGTAGAGAGTAAAGTTAATACAGCTTCTTGTAAACTACAGATATATGAAGAACTTACCATCAACAGCTAGTGTAGAGAGTAAAGTTAATACAGCTTCTTGTAAACTAGAGATATATGAAGAACTTACCATCAACAGCTAGTGTAGAGAGTAAAGTTAATACAGCTTCTTGTAAACTAGAGATATATGAAGAACTTACCATCAACAGCTAGTGTAGAGAGTAAAGTTAATACAGCTTCTTGTAAACTAGAGATATATGAAGAACTTACCATCAACAGCTAGTGTAGAGAGTAAAGTTAATACAGCTTCTTGTAAACTAGAGATATATGAAGAACTTACCATCAACAACTAGTGTAGAGAGTAAAGTTAATACAGCTTCTTGTAAACTACAGATATATGAAGAACTTACCATCAACAGCTAGTGTAGAGAGTAAAGTTAATACAGCTTCTTGTAAACTAGAGATATATGAAGAACTTACCATCAACAGCTAGTGTAGAGAGTAAAGTTAATACAGCTTCTTGTAAACTTTCATTACCAACTAGATTCTTACTATACTCAATAACCTTGGTGTGTACTTTCTCATCCACCAGTCTATTTACATGAGTATCTGAAAAAAAAAAAACGAGAGAGATGCTCATCCATCACTAACTCAAATTCCTTACACTAAAATTTTTTTATTAGGGTTTAACGACACATTAACAGCCAGGGTCATATCATGTCGGTGACAGTTTTATGGGTGGAGGAAGCCGGAGTACCCGGAGAGAACCACCGAGCAACGACGAGCAGCTGTCAGCTCTCCAACATTGTAACTCTGAAATCTGCACTGCGGCACAGGCAGGGTTAGATTGGTTGAAGACATGCGCACCATCGACGTGCGTACGCCTTAGTACACAGCGTCATCATGCCCCCATGTAGGCAATCGGGGTTAAGTGCCTTGCCCAAGGACACAACACGGGAGAACGAATCAGTCGCTGAAATGGTCACCCATCCAACTACTAACCGCGCTCGACATTGCTTAACTTCGGTGATCTGATGAGAACCAGTTACCACGACGCCACCGTGCTCCCTACACTAAAATTATAAAGTTATAGCCCTGAACGTTTCAAACCACCGTTTCTTCCTTCCTTCATCCAGTTGTGTCCTTGGATCCACCAAATTAACCATTGATTTGTGTCAGGCATTATTAAAACTGAGATTTAAAAGCACAGATGTCAGTTTGATGTTATCTGACTGAGAGCCAAACAAAGAATGGTGTTGGCACCAATTTTGGTCACTTTCTGGCATCTGCGCATGCGCGGAGAGTAAATGTATGGAGGGCCAGATAGGACTTCTAATTTTCGGTTTTGCATGCAAGTTTTGGGGATTGGGGGGTGGGGGGGGGGGGAATTTGTGTTTGGTCCTAGATATTTTTGAGTTAGCACCAGCTAAGTGTGGGTCATTGGGTTGTACTGTAGAGGTTGTACAGTAGAATCCTCTTAATTGAATATCCACTTTGCCAGTGAAAATTATTCAATTAACAGGAGTATACAATTAACAGGGATTTGGTCAGTTTCCTGTGTTCTGGAGGTAAACTGAGCATTTATTCTATTATATCTTGTTTCACTGAGCTCATAAAGCTCTGTCAAACAAGATATAATAGAATAAATGCCTGCATTGGATGTAGTGAGGCCAAAAAGGTTGATAAATGAAGCGAATTTGGTGCGTGTCACAGTAATTTTTTCGACATATTACAAAAATTTATATACAATTAACAGGAGTTTACTCTACAACCCATATGCAATTAACAGACCAAATTTGTACTGAAGGTATGGTAAATGGTTTTGTGTTTGAAAATTATATTCAATTGACAGGGATATAAAATTAAGAGATATCCAATTAAGTGGGCTCCACTGTAGTTACTAAGAAAAGACATAATACCTGTTTCAAAACAGGTCAATAATGTGGAAAAATCATTTAGCCACTGTCAGTTCTATTTTACATCACACAGATAATGAAACTAGTGCTGAAAATAACCTGAAAAAAATGCCCTGATACGATAGCGGGAAACAGAAAAAAATTTAAGTTAAAGGTCACTGTGACCTTGTCCTTTGGCACAATGTCCTCAAAATAAATATGGTTTTTCGTCTCATCATACCTGACCCACACATGTGAAGTTATTTTTTCGAGCTGCTCAGCAGTATTTTAATTAGAGGGAATGGGGAAACTTTTTAACTAAAAGGTCACTGTGACCTAGATCTTTGGCACAACAACCCCAAAATATATATGGTTCTTCTTCTCATCATAACCAACCCACATGTTAAGTCTGATTTTGATCGTCCCTGTGAAACTTTAGAGAGCAGAAACCAGGAAAACATGTCAGTTAAAGGTCAAAATGACCTTGATCTTTAGCACAACAAGAGGCCCCAAGGGGCCTTAATCCCTCAGCGACCAAAGTGGTTCAAAGAAGTATTTGGGGTCACATGCAGTTAGACATGGTTAATCAACATTACAAAGGAATGAAGTCGTTGAGAGGCAAAGTTTATGGAAAAACATTATGGAATGGAACTGAACAAACCTGAATGTAACATGCTCCACCCCACCCCTGCCCATAGAGCCCAAATATTAAGCCAAGGACTCAAAGTGAACAAACTTGAATCTGATCCCCCTTGAGATGTCATATACCAACTAGGAAAGAATTCTGACTGGTGGATATGAAGAAGGTTTTTAAAGAAATCACCTCACATTGCACTAAGTTAAACTTTGGGCTCAAATAGGAGCCAAAATATTAACCCAGGGTCCCGATTTGAACAAACTTGAATCTGACCCACCTAGAGATGTTATATACCAAATATGAAAGTATTCTGATTGGTGGATCTGAAGAAGAAGATTTTAAAAGAAGTTCCCCCATATTGCACTAAGTTATAATTTAGGCTCTCATAGGGAACCCAAATATTAACCGAGAAACTCGATTTGAACAAACTTGAATCTGGCCCCCCTAAAGATGATGTATACCAAATATGAGAGGATTCTGACTGGTGAATCTGAAAAAGAACATTTTAAAAGAAGTTCCCCCATATTGCACTAAGTTAAAATTCAGGCTCCCATAGGGAACCCAACGACCCAATTTGAACAAACTTGAATCTGACCCTCCTATAGATGTTGTATACCAAACATGAAAGATTCGGAGTGGCCGGTCTGAAGAAGAAGATTTTTAAAGAAATTTCCCCAAATTGCACCAAGTTAAACTTTGGGCTCCAATAAAGGGCCCAAATACTAACTCAGGGACCCGATTTGAACAAACTTGAATCTGACCCACCTAGAGATGTTGTATACCAAATATGAAAGCATTCTGGCTGGTGGATATGAAGAAGAAGACTTTTAAAGAAATGTTCTCATGTTTCAGTAAGTTAAAATTTGGGCTCCTACAGGGAGCCCAATTATTAACCCAGGGACTGGATTTGAACAAACATGAAAGGATCCTGACTGGTGGATGTGAAGAAGAAGATTTTTAAAGAAATTTCCTCAAATTGCACCAAGTTAAACTTTGGGCTCCAATAGAGAGCCCAAATCTTAACCCAGGGACTCGATTTGAACAAACTTGAATCTGACCCCCCTAGATGTGATGTATAACAAATATGAAAAGATTCTGACTGGTGGATCTGAAGAAGAAGAATTTTTTTAATTTTTGAAAAGATTTATGGGTGCTATCAGATTTATGCCCCTTCTGGTGCCCCCTGTGTGCGCGGCAAGTTTATTTGTACAAAGTTGAATTGACATATGATAAGGAACATGCACACAAAATTTGGTTCAATTTGGTTGAGTAGTTTGTGAGGTGAAGTCCATAATGTAAAGATCACGATGACGACGGACGACGACGACAATGGATGACGACAGACAGCAAGTGTTAAGTTAAGCTCCCTTTGGTGAGCTAATAAAATAGTATTTTTCCTCAACCCACATGCCAAGTCTGGTGTCAATTGGCCCTGTGGAAATTTAATACGGGAACAGAAACCAACTTGAGAAAAATTTTCAAGTAAAAGGTCATTGTGACCTTGACATTTGGTGCAATGACCCCACAATATATAGGGTGCTTCCTCTCATCATACCCAACCCACGTGTCATGATTAGTTTTGAATGGCCAAGCCTAACTTCAATTAAGGAGCAAAAACCAAGTTCATCTACAAACGGACAGATAAACTGCAACACGACTACTCTTCACCCTAATTTTTTATTTTTTTTTTAGGGTGGGGGGGATAAAAATGTTAAGAAAATAAATTAAAAATTCAATATGCATGCAAGTAGATAGTACTAAATGCTTTGTCCTGTTCTCGGGAAGATTATGTTTGTTGATCATTCAAAATGAATTCTGACATTCTAAGTTCCAGAAAGCAAATCTGCCCAAATGTGTCTCTGATAAACACTCTTGAAGATAATGTCAACTTCCACTTGAACAACATTGAACCAGTATAACCTAAGTCTCTCTGTACTCTTTTCCAACAATGTGTAACTTAATAGCATATCCCAAGCAACAAATTCAGTCTCTCTCCAGAATAAACAGTACAGTCAGCCAGAATGGTCCCTTTACCACATCTCCAAAATGGTAGTGGGCACACATGTGAAAATCAAATTAAAGTTAATTGATCATGGGCAGAAAGATTTGGATGGCATGGACATGTGTCAGCTGCTCATCGCCTGATGCTCATCACAGAGATTTCCATGTTTGGAATTAAAGTCATGCAGGACAGTTGTCCATCAACTCTAGTTGACTGAAATTTTGGATTCAGTACCATTTTTTGCTAATTTAATTTTAATACTGCTTTGTAGATGTGATGTTTCATTGCAAAAACAAAACCCAAACAATATAGAAACAAATGCAGTGTGGCAAATGGGAATGAAAATGAGAACCGGCATGGCATCTATTTGGATGATGAACAAAGCACATGAATAAAATCTCAACAATGATTCCTTTCGGAAAGAAATTTATCGAATGCCATTTTTTGGGATAGGTTAAATGAAACTTTACCTTTGTGTCTCCTGACTAAAATCAACCTCTTTGACCACTGGCACCACTAAGAAATATCTTGCAGTCCAAAACACATGCATGCACACTTAAACAGGTGGAGCCGACCAAACAAAGTACTCCAGAACATACCTAGGTATGTTGGTGTAAAGCAAGTCTGTGTGTTCCTTTTCAATCTCTTTTTCACTTGGTGTGAGCTTTTATTATATGCTAGCCTGTGAATTATTGCAAATTATCTCAAAGATATTTCTCAATATCCATTGACTCGATAGATATCGAGAAATATCTCTCAGTAGCTTCCTAAATACGTTGCCTTGAAGGAACGATCAGCTGACCTTTGTTATTGTTTGGAAACGTACGCATTTGGAGTCGAATTGTGCTGAATATTGTGCAATAAAATGTCTCATAGCATATAATAAAAACGAAAATCTACTCTATTTTAGTCTGTATCTGGAATTATCTTTTGAGCATGGACCTGAAAGTTTCATTTTTCATGAGCTCTTGCGTGAGTGAAAAATAATATTTTCAGGTCGACACGATGAAATTTTTCAGTAGATTCCTAAATGATGTTATGCTTCAGTGCATGATGCTGCCTTAAATGTCACCTTGAATGAATGATCAGCTAATCTTCGTTATTGTTTTGAAACGTACGTGTTTGCAGTGAAATTATACTGAATACTGCACAGTAAAATGTCAGGAAGTATATAATAAAAAGAAAATCTACACTATTTTAGTAAATATCTAATTAATTCTCAATATTCACTAAAACAGCATAGATATATATGACATTTATCATATGACTCATCCATTTTGTTCACTTTAAAACAGTTGATATTTTGTCATATTTTTTCATATTAATCAGAGATAAATAAAGCCTTCCGTCAATTTCATTGGTCAATTTCAAAACTAGACAATTTGATTGGCTGAACAAAATACAACTGAGCCACATTTTCATAATTTGCATAATTAGAGTTGGGAGCTTTCATTGGTCAATTTTCAAAACTGGACAATTTGATTGGCTAAACAAAATACAACTGGGGGACATTTGCATAATTTCAATAGGGAGAATTTACGTTATCTGTCCTATTTAGGGTGGGTTATATTGTATTAATCTTTTACCTACAAGAAAAACGCCATTCATTTTTTTTATATTTTCACTTTTTACTTCCAAAATATAGGTTTTGACCCCTCATTGGAATGAGCTCGACGAGCTTGTTCCAATGAGGAGTCATAACCTATGTTTTGGAAGCAAAAAATGAATATTTTTAGTCATACAAGGATGTTTTTTCCAAGTGCCGTCTGCAACTCAAGTTAGGTGATGGGTTACAAAGTCATACTAAGTGGCTAATTTGTGCTTGTGTGTGTCATGTGATAAATAGAATATGAAATGAGTGTTTTTCTCATATAATATTTAGGAAATTCGTCCGAATTTTCCATTTGGGCTCACCAAAAGGGAAAATTCTTCGACTCGTTTCATAAATATTATATGAGACAAACACTCATTTCATATCTTCTATATATGACATAAAATAATCATGAAATATAAATCCTGATTTAACATATCATGTATAATATAATCAAAATACATTTGGCAAAGAAATGGTTTCTCACCAATGTTTTTTGTGCGGCCAGGATGACACGTCAGCATTATCCTGAGTTACCTCTGATATTTTTACATATTCTGCATCAGTTCTGGAATCGCTTACTGGGGTATACATAACAAGGTTACTGAAAATTACCTCGCTACTTTAGGGAACCTTAGTATGTTGGAATGCTTGTCTATGACATACCTTGGAAGGATAGCAGCACCAAAGCACACACACAAACACTCACACGAACAGATATAATGGTTCGGCCAATCAAACAAGGTACTTTGCTACATACCTAGGTATGTTCATTTATAGTTAGGTTGTGTTTCTTTTCAATCTCTTTTTATACCTGGTATGAGCTTATGACATAAAATGGTCACGAAATATAAATTTATGGACGTCGTGAACTAGTCTCTCCATGGGTGGGCAATACTCCCACAGCCGAAATAACATTATAAGTTATTGTGATGAATTGATGGTAACATGGTCTGAGGTTTGTGGCTCGGAGCTTATGTTCAACTGAGACGCGAAGCATCAAGGTTGAACATACGCTCCGAGCCGCAAACCTCAGACCATGTTACCGTCAATTCATCGCAATAACGTATATATTCCAATAGACACTTGTTTGTTTGTTGGTGGTTAACGTCACATATTTATGCACCATGGCTAATCGTGACACAACATGGAGATGAAGTCAAGTTTAGTCCATCGTTGATCAACATGTTGCCCATTTTAGAGGACTTTCACCCCAAGCATTGGTGACTGGGTCCTATTTTACTAGTAAAGCGGAACTGGTTTACCACAGTAAACAAGTGCTGCTTACTTCCCGGGGTTCCCACGGGGAACCAATAGACACTACCCATAGCCCAAAACCTACATCATGAAACACAAGAGGCTTATTTACTAAACATGTGATCGATAAAGGCAACTTTTAATGTTCACAGGTTTAGTAAATAAACCTCTAGTGTATCCACAATGGCACTGGATTAATAATCGATAAACCAGATAAACTCATTCCATCTTAGTTCAAATCGTAAATTGGTTTGTAATTTAAATAACACTTCATCTGGAACATCGTCTGCTGTACACGTGAAACATCCAGAAAAATGAAGTGGCTGGCTAGTCACGCCATTGATGAAACACTTACGAAACAGACGTCATTGCAAATATTTCGCGTTGTGACATCAGTATTTATTATTATTTATCTATTGGTGTTTAAGGTCACATATTTCTGCACAATGGCTTATCATGACCTCGACAGTTTTACAGGTGGAAGAAGCCAGAGAACCCGGAGAGAACCATCGAGCAATGGCGAGCAACTGTCAGCTCCCAACATACTAACTCCACACAAGCAGGGTTAGCATTGGTTGAAGACAGGTCCACCATCAACATGCAGTACGCCTTAGTACACGTCACCGTGCCCCCACATGAGCAATGCAGGTGAAGTGTCTTGCCCAAGGACACAAAACGGTTGCCGCAGGTGGGATTCGAACCGAGGACCTCTCGGCTTGCAGCCTGCACCTCTACCTACTGAGCTACCACGCCTCCCGTTGTGACGTCAGACGGTAACATTTGTCACTTGAGCCGTAAACAAAGTATACTAAGTATACTAAGACCTCAAAAAGTAGATTTTCTGTTTCTCAGGCCATTTTTTGTAAAATTTCATGTGGGTGTCCGTTTTTAATTTTATATTTTATTTTTGTAATTATTTCCTAAGGCTTGCAGTTAACACCACTTCACCACTGATGGTGAACATTTGGTACACCAAGCTACTATAGGTATATTCTATATGTATACCAAATATCAAATGATTTTGACTGGTAGAATTGAAAAAGACATGTGAGGTGTAGCTGAATGAGTTGTGGACAGTGTTCTGAAGAAATCTAAGATGGCTGCCATGATGACAATTAGGGGTGGATCATCATTAAACAAGACGCACTGTCACATTGCTGAAGCTGCGACGATTCGTGCAACAACAATTATGTTTTAAAACTTGTTGGTGACAAAAAAACTTGTTGGTGACAAGTCCATAAATGTGACAGAAATTATCCAAATGACATGCACTATTGAGAGGGTGTAGACATCATGATGATACACTTGCATACCAAGTATGGTGTCATTCCATCAAGTATTTTTGGAGTTATGGTGTTTTTTAAACTCGTTGGTGACAGACCGACCGACAGACAAACTGACATTGCCACATATAGAGCTGCACATCGCAGCTAACAAAAACTGGACATTCTCATTTAATTAATTCTTAGTCACTGCCAAATTTCAGGAAAACTGATCCATAAATGACACCTGTAGATTGTGTTGAAGAAATCTAAGATGGTTGCTCTTGGTGGACACGGTTGACAGTTGACTGTGATAATAAGAGAACATTCTCATCTATGCATGAACCTGAACATGCATATAAAATTTGGTGATGATCGGAAAAGAACTACGGGCTGTAGCCTGTGCTGAACAAATTGTGGACAGACATTCAGACTAACAGACTTCCAGACATGCCATGGCAAAAGCTTACCTTGATTTTGTCAAATTAAGATAAGGACAGAACCAGAAACACAACATAAAACTAGAAAACATATATCCTTGCGAAATGGAAAACATTCAAGGAAATCAAGAACTTTCAAACAAGAATAAACAAATTTTTCAAAATTCTTTTTGTCTAAAAGTAACAAAAGTACTTACGATTTGAGCCAATGATGTCATAAACAAGAAATAAATGGCTGAGTACATCAGAATTAGGGTACTTTGAAGTTAAAAGTTCCTGTACGAAGATAAAAAGTCGCTTCATAAAAGCCTCATGCTGTTCTGTATCTGGAATAAAATCAAATAATTTATGTAGATTGTATGAAGTGATGTGTAATATTTACGGGGTTTATATCACTTGCTTGCTTTTGCCTACAGAAAATTGAAAAAGGGTGTGCAATACTTACAAATCGTCACCCAGGGACATTATTTATTTATTTATTGGTGTTTAAGGTCACATATTACTGCACAATGGCTGATCATGACCACGACAGTTTTACGGGTGGAGAAAGCCGGAGTACCCGGAGAGAACCACCGAGTAACGGCGAGCAACTGTCAGCTCCCCAACATACTAACTCCACAAAAGCAGGGTTAGCATTGGTTGAAGACAGGTGCACCATCGACATGCAGTATGCCTTAGTACACAGCGTCACCATGCCCCCACAGGAGCAATGGGGGTGAAGTGTCTTGCCCAAGGACACAACGCGGTTGCCGCAGATGGGATTCAAACCAAGGACCTCTCGGCTTGCAGCCTGCCCCTCTTCAAACACCCAGGGACATCCTTATAGGTGCCGATCCATGCAGTGCTACTTTTTTGTGAATTCATATAGCCATGTGGATTTCATGGATTTTTTAGCATATTTGACACATATTGCCATCCCGGAGTGATGCCACCAATTGAGCACTCATACTGAATGACTCTTAGGGCTGTTGATGAGTTTGTCATAGTTTAGAAATCAACTATAGCTGGCTGAATATTTTTCTTGTACATCATCTGTACATCTGAAGGTTTCCAGTGCATGCAGATTTGTTTATCTTATATCGTATCAGCCTTTCAGGTCAGCAGTCCAATTCAGTAAGGAATTCAATGTTGTTATGGTCTGGAGCTAGTCAAGCCATTAACCACCCTTTACCTAACATGAAAAGCAGACAACACTTGCAAAAAAAATTCTTGAATAACCAATTTTTTTCATTTTTTGTCTCAAAAACATAGGTTATGACCCCTTTGTCATAACCTGTTTTTGAGACAAAATATAAAAAACTAATGAAAATTAATTGGCAATTTTTTAGAATAGTGCTGGCCAGTTTTGGCCATTAGTTGGGTAAAGGGTTAACTCCTTGCATCCTGCTGGAGGGTATCCTAGTTAGGACAGGATTTCTCTTGACATTGATATAAGTATAATTTTGACACATTTAATAAAATGTTACTCCTTTTACCCTTTACCCAACGCAGACGATATCAAAATTTATTATTTTAAATATAATCTTTTTAAATTTTTCAAAAAATTTCAACAAAACCAAACCAATGAGCTAGTTCCAATGAGGGGTCACACGATATGGTTTTGTTGAAATATTTTGAAAAATTTAATTTTTTCAACTGCTCAATTTGCATATTATGCGGGCGGATGCGGGCGATTCGTTAGGTAAAGGGTTAAACTAGATCGATTTTTTCACCAGTGACATTTTGAGTTAAATTTAGAAGAATTATTTATCAAATCCAGTCATGGCTGCTAAAAGCAGCCATGCCTAGATTTGGTGAAAAATATCTTGAAAGTTAAAAAATTTATAGTAATTTATATATTTTTTATACTTACCAATGACCCAGACTTAGCTGGTGCTAACTCCACAAAAACCAGGGCCAAACACAAATTTTGCCCCCCAATCCCCAAAATTTGCATCCAAAACAAAAAGAAATCATGTCCTAAAGGACCTCCATAGTACGACTCTACTGCGCATGCGCAGTGACGCAGTCGTCCCGAAATTGGCGCCAAATATCATTCTTACTGGCAGTGCCTGGTCAGCGCTATGTACTCAGCGGGGAGGCAAGAGTTCCCAACTCAGGGAGGGCCATCCCCGTCTGGGTCATTGGTAAGTATAAAAAATATATAAATTACTATAAATTTTTTAACATTTTTATACTGTACCAATGACCCAGACTTAGCTGAATAGTAAACAGGCTGGAGGGCCTAGGACATAGAGGAAAATCCAATAAGCTCAATTATAAAATAAAGAGGTAACCCCTTAAGGAGAAAAGGAGTATTAGGCTTTACATGTATCTTTCTTATTTAATATTTAAATTAGAAAGATACACTACCCTTAATAATTGAGCACAATAACATTCATGTTCTCTATTAACATCCAGTATAAGCTTTATACTAATTATTTTTAAAACAAGCCAATAAATAAAGTAGTCCAGAGAATTGAGACTCTTTATAATCATTTAAAAGTGTCCGAGTATTGTATATTAAAGCCCGTTTGACACTTGACATATACAAATGCTTCACACCGAGCTACACTTTAAAAATAAGACATGAATGAAATTAAACATTAATATTACACTTTAAAACCATCCCGGAAGCGACTCAGAAATACTGTCTTGGAGGAGGCATTCCCTTGCTTTTCACTATAAAGCAGGTGACCTAAGGGAACACCCGCCCCCCCCCCCCCCCTTCCCCTTGCCCTGGGTCAAATAGCCCAGAGCGAAGAGGGCAGCCGGACGGAGTCACTGCCGGAACAGAAAGCCTGCATAACTATAGTTGCAACTGTTTAGTGGACGACATTCTGAGCAACAGATAACGGACCTAAACAATGCAGGTCTCCAGAAATGGACTCAATATTTCTGAGATAAAAATTAGTAAATGTGGATGGCTGAGACCAATAAGCAGCCTTCATTAAATCTGTAATAGCAACACTATTAGCATAAGCCCAGGAAGTAGAAAGAGCTCTTACTTCATGAGCAGAAATCTTAAGCACAGACTGCTGAGAAGAAGATAAATCTTCATACGCAGTACGGATAGTTAACTGAATCCATCTAGCAATAGAATGGACTGAAATGTCCTTTCTATTAGGCATCAAAGACAGAAAGAAACGTTTCCGTCCCTTTCTGATGAATTGAGATCTCTGTTTATAGATACGTAGTGCTCTAACAGGACAGAGTAAAGGCCTACGCCCGTCTGAAGACGGAAGAGCCTTAATAACAATAGGTTCCGGATATTTATTAGGAGCCTGATTCTTAGCTAAAAAACCGACATTAGTAGTGAAGGTGATAGTGTTCCCAACACTACGATAATGAGAATCATCCACCGATAGTGCATGAAGCTCACTGACTCTTCTGGCAGAAGAGAAAGCTAAGAGAAAAGCTGTCTTATAAGATAAGAATTTGAAATCTACTGTCCCAAGAGGTTCAAATGGCTTTTCCTTCAATTTAAGGAGAACCCAAGCTAAATTCCACTTAGGAATTAATCTAAGAGTTCTGGGTCTATTTATCGAAAAGTTTCTAACCAATTTCGATAAAGAGACATTAGATCCAATTTGTAAACTATCATGATGTGCATAGGAATCAGATAACATAGATCTATAACCCTTTATAGTAACAGGTTGCAGTTTGATTTCGTCAAACAAGTATACTAGAAAGTTAGCAATGTCTGGTATAGAGGGATCAAATATATCAACAGAATGATCCCTACACCAACGACGGAAAACCTTCCACTTAGCCGCATAGTTTAGCGAAGAGGAGGTCCTCCTACAGTTAGAAATCGCGTCCACTGCTCGTCCTGTAAAGTGAAGGACCGCACAACGGAAAAACGTGAAGGTTGAGACCTTGCGGGTTGTGATGTAGTTGGCGCGATTTCCCCTGCCAAAGAAGATCCTCTCGTGGAGGGAGCTTCCGCGGTAGGTCCCACAACAGACACCTGAGTAGATTTATCCACGGTCTCTGTGGCGACAGAGATGCTACCAACAGAATCTTGCATTGAGATTGTTTTATCTTTAGCAATACTTGTTGAATTAACGGCGCTGGAGGATACGCATATCCTATCATTCCGTCCCAAGGGATCGATAGAGCGTCTACTGCAAATGCTCTTGGATCCGGACACGGGGACACATACGTCTGCAACTGATTGTTGAGATGTGTCGCAAATAAGTCTATCATTGGCCGTTCCCATTGGTAGCAAATCTGATTGAATACTTGTTTGTTGAGAGTCCACTCCGACGGCAACAAGCGACCCTTTCGTGAAAGGGAGTCTGCTAGCACATTCAGACGACCCGGTATGTGACGGACCGAAAGAAGAACGTGATGTTCCAACGCAAACAGAAGGATTCTTTCCGTTAGATTGAACAACGGAACTGAATGAGTGCCTCCCTGATTCCGTATATACGCCACTACTGTCGTATTGTCGGATAGGATTTGGACATGAGCATCGTGAATAATGTCCATCCAGTGACGTAACGCAAGCCAAATTGACATCATTTCCTTGAAGTTTATGTGCTTGCACAGGAATTGCGGATCCCAAAGACCCTGGCATCTCGAATCCGTTGGGATTAATGATGCACCCCAACCTGTTTGACTGGCATCCGTCATAATGGTAAAACTCGGATCCGGCAACTGCAGCGGAACTCCTTGAGTTAACCACTGAATGTTTGCCCAAGTCTGAATCTCTTGTTTTACTTGATCTGACAAGAGAACGTCTACATCGAGCGAATGAATTTTCACACTCCAATTCTGAGTCAGGAAAATTTGAAGAGGCCGTGTGCGTAGCCGTCCCATCGGAATGAGATCCGCGGCGGCTCCGCACAGACCTATCAGTCTCATAAATTCTCTCGCCGTGACTTTGTCTGTATTCAGACAATAGCGAGCGTAACAACTGACTAATTTCGCTCTGGTTAACGGCAGACGAACGAGATTGTTGTGCGTCTCGAAGCTCATTCCCAGATGAGTGAATGACTTGGACGGCACCAGATCCGACTTCTCCTCGTTTACTATGAAACCGAGACGTCGGAGCAATAGAAGAAGATTCTGAACATCGTTCTGAAGCGTTAACTCGTTGCCGTACCTCTGAAGAATGTCGTCCAGGTAGGCCGACGTTACCGCAGACGAATGAGCTCGGAAGTAGATCATTACCGAGTTCATTACCCGAGTGAAAGCCCAGGGTGCTAGATTCAATCCGAAGCACATCGCCCGGAATTGATACACCACTCCTAGGACTGCGAAGCGTAGATACTTTCGGAATGTCGGATGTACCATGACGTGAAAGTACGCATCTTTGAGATCTATGCTCTTTGCATAATCGTTCACCCGAATACTCGCTCTGACCGATCGAATCGTCTCCATATAAAACTTCGGAGCGACGATCAGCTTGTTTATCCAGCTCAAATCTATGACTGGACGGAACGAGCCGTCTGGTTTCGGAACCAGAAACAGATGGCTGTAGAATCCCAGCGATTCCTGGTTTTCTACGACCTCTACCGCGTTCTTCATTAAAAGAGACTGCACCTCTGATAGCAGAGCGTCTCTTTTCTGAGGGTTTGACGGAAGATGAGTCCACTTTGGACTTCGAGTTAATGGAGGCTTTCGTTTGAAGGATATCTTTAGACCTTCCGAAGTCACTCCTCTCACCCACGGGTCGTCCGTAATCGACGCCCACTCTTGAGAAAAACTCGACAACCTTCCGCCAACCGGAACGCGATAGAGGTTTGAGCCATCACCTCCTGGATCTGCGAGGCCTGCGGTAGGAGAAACCACGTCTTCCACGACCCGCACCTCGCCTCGTCGACCTCGGGGCGTCCGACCGATTGTCCCGGCCTGAAGGACGTCCCGAACGAGAGTCGCTATCCTGACGGTCTCTCGAATAAGAGCTAGAGGACGCACCGGAACCTCTATAGGAACCTCTCTTGGGCGGATAAGACCCAGAAGTGCCCGCCTTATTCGTGTCTGCTGTATCCGACCTTTTAGGAGCGGATCTAAACAACAGAGAATCACTAGCTTTCTTTTTAATATTATCATAAATAGCAGAAAGCTTGCCGTCAAAGAGAAGATCTCCTGAGACCGAAGCGACTCTAACAGAGTTCTTCACCTTAGAATCCACTAGTGTGGATGTAGACAGGGCTGCGTCACGTCTAACCAACTCCAGATTTGCCACTGAAAGGGCGGAGTTACACGTGGAATAAGCTACTGCCCTTGAAAGAAGTCTTAAGGAGGATTGTATATCCTGAAACTCTTCCCCTTGAAGACGCAGTGATAACGCCTTCGTAAGGTGATCTGCGTAAGATAAGGCATCTAAATTGGCTCTGCTAGACGCAATAGCTGTTTCCAACACTGCGGTTGGAATAGAAGCTGACGACGGTAATGATAGCTCTAAGTCTTCCGCCTCGTCGTCCATACGCAGAGGAACTCTCGGTATACCCTGACCTGCCGTGTCGAATTTATTCCTTGCATTAATGAAAGGCAGGTTGAGAGTATTTGCGGACAAGAAGCCTGCTTTCCCCGTCCTGGAAGCAAGTTTAAAAATAGCGTCGTTCAATAATTCAAATGTTCTTGCAACATTATTGGACTGCGACGGAAACTCGGGAGCGATGTCCCTGAACCGCTCAAAAAATTCAGAGTCCAATGACGCTATAATTCTCCTGTCTGGAAGCGCAGCAGTCTGGCCCGACGGAACAACTTGAGGAAGAAAGTGCCGGATGAAGTCCACGGCAGCTTTGTGTTGTTCCGAAAGGGATAGCTCCAATTCATCCGTATCCCTTTCACCATCCGGTCGGACCTCCCGATGTTCCCGGTCGTCCGCCCCCGATGCTTCGGCGGAGCGTACCGACCCAGCGCCGTCGGATAATTCTCGATCCGACACCGTCTCTGTCGGCTGCTGGGATGCTGCGATAAGCTGTGCTATCTGCACTAGAATGTCCGACGTCGAGACCTGCGGAGGAGCGGTCTTTCGCTGCTTTACCGAGGGCAGCTCCGCATCAGATGGCTCCCGCATACTTTTCCTATGCGAACGTCCGGAGTCCATCGGTCTCGAATCCCTGGCTGCCGGATGGTGTGACCTGGTCGCCGAAGAATCCTTCATCGGCGAAGCTGGCAAAATATCGGAGGTCACGCAGCCAAGGTGCGGTCGTGTGCGCCGGCGAGAAGAGGAAGCCTTAACAGTCTCTGCGGACTGCTTATACAACGGAGCGTCCCGAGCGACGGACGTATGCTCCGCTAAAGACACATTTTGTACCACAACATCTGGTCCCAGATGTTGTTGTACGAGAGAGGGGCCTCTCTCGCTCGCGGCCCGGCTGGACCTGGACGAGCTAGGAACCGGACTAAAAGGCTTCCTCCGTTCTCGTTCACTATCCGCCGTCACTGGGTGTGCATCTATTATTTTTATAGTGCTCGCATCACCCAAAATTTCCTCTTGGACCGCATCGGACGAACCCGGCTGCCGAACCATTCGGTGAATGGACGCTACACCGGGCGAGCTAGCGGACGACATTTGTCTAATCTCCATGAGCACTTTTGCCGCTAGCTCTGTATTTATTTGTGACGACGGACGCACACTTGAAGAAGATAACATGGAAACATCACCCTGTTCTGGTTCCTCTGAAATAGAAACTGAGAGAGTAGAGTGACCTTGTGGAGAAAGAGCCGGCATCGCTCTTTCTCCAGAAACAACATATCGTGACACACGTTTCCAATGTTTCTCATCCCAATGTTCACATACAGGACAGGGATTAATGCGAGAACACTGACTACAATTAATGCAATAATCATGAAAGTCAGAGGAAGATTTCTTCCTATTACAATTTGAACAAGTTCCCTTCATTGTGAAAGAACAACAATAAGTCCTAGTTACTCGCAAAAACCCCTGACACAAAGATACATAATAACATGATCCATTAATAAATGAAAAAACAATTGCAAAACAAAATAATTTTGAAAAAATATTTTTTCAGAGAAGCCCAAGTTGCTGAAAAGTAACGTTGAGCCCCGATGGATCCGATGGCAAAGTGTGGTCAAAAATTTTAAAATTATATAAAATAATTAATGAGACACTTTCGGATAATATAAATGTATCTTATAATGAGATAAACTACCTCAAAGGCAAACAGCCCCCCTCAAAAAAGGCTGTTGCCAATGAAAACAAACAGTGTAAACACAGAAGAAAACATGACTCCAGGCACTGAAAAAACTGGCCCGGAATCAGTCATCAATTACACTCTATCTGATGCAAAACAGAGACTCCCAGGGGAGAATCTGCAGAACATCAGATGGAAGATGCAGAACACAAACGTTATACACCCATGGGTGAAAACGTAACTATGGGGAAAATAACAGAAAACATTCTGTAACCAAGCAACTCTCCCAGGGAATTTTTAGAAATGAAACTTCTCAAAAATAAGCCAAAAGCATGGGAGAATTGCAAGGGGGGACTTTAGAAGGTTAGGGGAGAGGAAACACTGAATAAGCAGTGCAACAATTAGCAAGAATGACAACAAGAGGCGTTTGCCTCGAAAATAGGCAACTTAACATAATTTCAACAAAAAATTTTAAGTACAGCCCTGATTATTTTTTGCCACTTCTTTTTCCTCTCCTCCTTCTATCCTCCTTAGAATCACATTTTCTCCAAGAATTACGTGTCTGGCATCCTTTAAACTGAGATTTACAAGCACAAAGATCAGTGAGATGTTGACTGATGAAGGGCCAAACAGAGAATGATATTTGGCACCAATTTCGGAACGTCCTTGACACTGCGCATGCGCAGTAGGGGCGAAGTATGGAGGTCCTATAGGACATGATTTCTTTTGGTTTTGGATGCAAATTTTGGGGATTGGGGGGCAAAATTTGTGTTTGGCCCTGGTTTTTGTGGAGTTAGCACCAGCTAAGTCTGGGTCATTGGTACAGTATAAAAATATACTCGAGTTTAGAGTTAAGTTATCAATGGCCTGTGTTTAGATTTACCCATATGGAATATTTCAGTTGGTAGGAAAAGCAAACCTATGGATCACATTTAAAATCAATTTATATATTCCAGACGACTAAATCTAAATAATACTATAAACATTCATTTCCTTTGAATCAATACAAGGAATGTTGCTCAATCAAGAATTGATTTGACCGATATTTTTCGTTAGGAATGAAGACTCATCTCTGCTGTAGTTTTATGATTATGCTGTGTAGTTCTATTAATTATGTAATTAGCTTGATTGCTTCAAGATGAATTACATACTTATTGATTGGAATATCTAGAGATGAGGCATGAAAAATATGTGTATATCTCTATGAGTGTGGAAATATTACATAACATCAATGTCAACCTGTGTGCAATTTGCCATTATTTATTTATTTATTTATTGGTGTTTAAGGTCACATATTTAAGCACAATGGCTAATCATGACCATGACAGTTTTATGGGTGGAGGAAGCTGGAGTACCCGGAGAGAACCCCAAGCATCGACAAGCAACTGTCAGCTCCTCAACATTCTAACTCTGTTCAAGCACCGCTCAAGCAGGGTTACAGCGGTTGAGTGACATGCACCATCGGCGTGCAGTACACCTTAGTACACGGCATCATCACACCCCCATGTAGGCAACCAAGATAAAGTGTCTTGCCCAAGGACACAACGTGGGTCATTCTGGACAGGGATCGAACTCGGGACCTCATCCTGAGATAGACAGACCGAGCTGCGAAGTTTTTTACTGATGTTCCAGCAATTCAGTTGTATGCATATCAGTGAACTCTACACACTGATCTTGAAATATAAAATACTGGTATTTCCCATAATGCAAAGAAAAATTTAACAAATGCAAAGACTGAATTGGTTCAATTCCTAGTTGCATTTATGGGATAAATTTAAAATTTCAGTATTTTGACACAAGCATACAAAAGGCTAGGCAATTTTAGGCTCTGCAGGCCTCGATTTGTTCACAGAAAACTGATTAGCAACTTTTTTGTAGCCCAGATTGTGGGCTCGAGTACTTTTTTGATTGACCATGGTTCAGCACAGAGTGAGAAAATTTTGAAAATTTGACTTGAAAGATTCAATTTTCTTGCATCTGGGAATGTAACTGAATCTAACTTTCAAACTCATTTTTCCAAGTGTATGAAGAGAAATTATATTATTCTGTTACTTATTAATATTCAAGTGCTAGATGAGTCCAGGTAAGAATATACAATGATGTGATATAAGTTGATCCTATCTTTAATATATACACCTGGAACTTAATTAACCCTTTAACCAACGCAGACGATACCAAAATTTATTATTTTAAATATCATTTTTTCAAATTTTTCAAAAACTTTCAACAAAACCATATCATGTGACCCCTCGTTGGAACGAGCTAGTTTTTGAAAAATAATATTTTTTCAACTGCTGAATTTGCATATTACGTGGGCGGATGCGGGCGATTCGTTGGGTAAAGGGTTAAGCACCCCCTGAAATGTTTCATGACAGTGAAGTTGCTGTTACTGATTATTATGTTTTAATGATTGCTATGTCTTGCAGTACATTTCATCTAATGAAACATCATGTTTCTGGTTGATAGTGTACCCCAAACACATCCTCTCGTCCACGTGAAGCATGCTTCCCACGAATGTCACAAAAAACACTATAATCCACATGCAATATCTGAGTATAAAACAAGAAAATTTGTCACTTCTTTTATCAGTAAATGTTGACATGGCAAGGAGAGACTTTCAGAGGCACTAAGATGGAAAATTGTTGACATGCATGCAACAGGCATGTCATTCAAAGCTATTGGAAGGCAAGTTGGCTATAGTCATTCTGTCATCAGCAGACGTGTCTGAAAACATTAACAAACCAATGGCATTAAGGACTAAGGCCTGGACAGCCTGAAAAAACTGCTCCTCAGGAAGATCACAGTCTGGCATGCCTTGTTAGGCCTGAACCTTTTGCTCCAAGTGGTGTTTTGAAACTCCTTTCGCCACCTAACAGGCATCTGTGCAACAGAACTGCCCAAAATCATCTCAAAGCACTGAGTATGAGGATCAGAAGGGTCATCAAGCATCCACCTCTGTCTGATCAGCATCAAAGGCGATGTTTGGAGTGGTGTATGGCACGGCAACACTGGAATCTCAGGGCGTGGAGGAGAGTCCATTGGTAAAACAAGAGTAGGTTCCTGCTTCACATGACAGATGGTCACATGAGAGTGTGGAGGCATAGAATACTGCTTACGTGCCCAGTAACATCAGACCTAGTGTTCCTTAACTGGTAGAGTGCTGGAAGCCCATATTTGGGCTTTATTATGAAGTGCAGGTGCCACAACTTGAAGGCTCATATTCAGTGGATATGCTTTGTATTATTTTTGAAGTGATATTATTTAGTCTAAGGGTTTGCCTTGTTACAATTTATGGGAGAGTGCCAGCTAGCACTCTCCCATAAATTGTAACAAGGCAACGACATGTGCACAAGATTGGATGGCCAAAAATAATTCAGCACTCTACCAGTTAAGGTGGTGGATCAGTAATGATCTGAGGATCCCTCTCATATTTGTAAACTTGATATGGTGACTGTATGTGGGAATCTCAATGGTCATCAGTACATCTGGGACATTCTCAATCCGATTGTCGTGCCTCATTTTGACAACCACCTGTTAGCTACTCGCCTGTATTCATGGGCGACAATGTTAGGCCAAATCGTCCCCATGCTGTGAGAGCATTCCTTCAAAACAATGCTATTACAACACTACTGTGGCCTGCAATCAGCCCCAATTTGTATCCCTTAGAACACATCTGGGACTTTCGTGGATGTTGTGTGCAAGCAAGGAATCCACCTGTACAGAATTTGACTGTTTTGGAAGGTGCATTGCATGAGGAGTGGAAGCAGTCGCCTCTGGACCATATCACAAGGCTCACTGGTAGCATTGAGGGAGGGTGCAGGCTGACATCCGGCCATGTGGTGGATACACTTGATACTGACGTCACTTCTATTGACACCACTGCAAAAAAAAGGGGTGCTTAATTAAGTCCCAGGTGTGTATAAACAAAATTCATCTAATTTTATCCTATATTCATTCACTTAATTTAAATTTAATCATGATACAAGCACAGAACACAACTCAGGTAGAATACAGAGGACAGGAATCAACAACCTTTGTGGAAATTTTTGTTACATTTCTCTTGCGCCTATGATGCTCATGAAACATTTTAGAAACTTCAACTCCAGTTCTTGTTTCCTGTCTCCCGCAATTCACCCTCTTTGTGATTCGTCTTAGTATAATCTGTGTCTCAATATTATTTTCAATACATACCATTCTCTATGATATGCCGTGCAATTTCCAGAGCATAGATTTGTAATTCCTGAACTTCTCTGAATGCAGCAAACACTACGGATAGAATATCCATCATTTCTTCAAGTAACTTGTCTTCTTTCAGTTGTTTAATCATACTACCTACAAATAGTACAAATGTTTTCCTGAATACGTAAAAAATATAATGTGAAAATAATTTGTAGCATTCAACTAAAAATATGATTTCATGATCTGAAAATGACTCGCTTCAGTGGTGGTTTATTTGTTTAATGGTATTAAAGGATATTTTCAACAGCACGATGTCACCGGCCGAGTACATACCTCTTATCTAGGCCTCACAGTTCACCTAGAACAACTCTGTACTTAACTACAAGTCTACCGTTTTATTAAACCTTCCTATTTCACAATATACATTACACTACTTTTTCACATATCTGAATTTTTTTCTAACCCCAGTCCTGCCAAATATATCAGGAAGACATTTGTCAATCTGTCATTCTGATACCAGCAAAATTATTTATCCCCCACAGAGTGCAAGTTAATTTAATATCTGGGATTCAACACCAGAAGTCAGGTTAAACTTTCTTGTGGAATGTTTGCTATATGGGCTGGAATGTCGGCCAGAAACACCAGGGTCGTATCATGTCATTCAGTTTTATGGGTGGAGGAAGCTGGAATAGTCAAAGAGAACCACTGAACATATGTGAATAACTGTCAGACTCTAACTCAACAAGTGCAACGCCGATTGCCAGCAGTCAGACAATCGTCCCCCACGGTAGCTGGTTACTGTGAAATATACTGATATTTCCTCAACGAAACCCAAACAAATATGGATATCAAAGGAACAACTCAACAAACTAGTCCCAATATTACCCATATTTCTCTGGTTTTACTGGAAGCATCCAAATACCTGTAAACAAGTTAAGTAAGGGTAACTTGCATAATTTATGCACAAGAAAAACCCCCCGTATAATATGTTATTTATCTAATGTCCCTTCCCTTCAAATCTGAAACAAAAGCATCAAAGCATCTCTGAGATACAGGTGGTAACAGTACACAACATAATATACACAAAAATATTACACGAGAAAAAGGTTAAGTAAGGCTAATTTGCATAATTTATGCACAAGAAAAAAACTTGTATGATATGTTATTTATCTTATGCTGCTAGACCTCCATACCAAAAATTATTGAAATCATAAATGTCATTCAGAAGTTGAGCGTATAATGAATTACATCTTGAATTTTTTTCGGACAAAAATTGATGTGCATCAATTTTTTCTAATACCCCATCAAATCTGAAAATTTTAAACAAAAGCGTCAAAGCATCTCTAAGATACAGGTGGTAACAGTTCACAACATAATACGCACAAAAATATTACCCGAAATAAAAGGTTAAGTAAGGCTAATTTGCATAATTTATGCACAAGAAAAAAACCCTGTATAATATGTTATTTATCTTATGTTCCTTCCCTTCAAATCTGAAAATTTGAAATGAAAGCATCTTTTAGATAGAGGTGGTAGTAGTACACAACATAATACACACAAAAATATTACCCGAGAAAAAGGTTAAGTAAGGCTAATTTGCATAATTTATGCACAAGAAAAAAACCTGTATGATATGTTATTTATCTTATGCTGCTAGACCTCCATAGCTAAGGCTATCGTGTTATTAACAGTGCACGCTTCTGATGTATACCGGAGTCGGACTACATAGACAGGTTGAAAACCGGTGATATAACATGTACAACCTTACACTTGTTAAATTGAATCCCAATGGAAAGTATCTGTTAGAGCAAACACGCTACTGAGGCAACCAACAGGCGACCCTGTTCAGGCGTACAATTTATTCCAATAATAAAACTCCAATAGAACCGTGAAAATATATGAGAATGTGAATTCTCCTGTGTACCGTCTCTTGGTAAAAATCTGGACTTAGAACATGGAATGAGCTATGATTAACAGGCTCGTCACGGACCGTCCTCAAAATAATTCGTTGTTTCCTAGATCCGTAACAACCAAAGACTGTTCGGAGAAAGAATATACTATTCCAAATAATGCCAAAAATTGAGAACGTATGCATGGACGGCCTATTGGAAGTTCCATAACTGATCCAAATAGACCCCAAATTCTCATGAGCTCTATAAAACAGAGCAAGAATTTATATAATCTGTTCAATAATGTGTCTGCCTAATAAATACACATATTATGCACGAGAGCAATGAAATCCCACATGTACTCATCTGAATACAGCCTGTATCCACGGAATGACCGAGTGATACAAGTGTAACCAGGAAACTGAATGAATAATACAACGTTATTATGCAGTTAACTGAGTTATAAAGTCCTACATCGTAAGAAAAGGCCAGACCGCTCTGAGTAAAATTTTTCAGAGTGGACTAATTGCCACATTGGAGAAAGTCACCCAGATAACTGACATGTCAGCCCACAGGTACATGAAGGCTAGCAAGTTTATTGATAAGGAATCATATGCTCATATATGACTTATAAACGAACAACCACAGGAAACAAACCAACTAAATAGCTGATGTGCCCATGAGGTCACCGTTAGAACATGACCCAGCCGCCAATCGATGAAAGGAATGCATATACTTGAATGCATTCGAGGCTTACAGGAAGAAAACTGTCCTGCCCTGTAATCACCTCTTAACACATTGGTGGGGGTGGGATGGGGGTGGGGGGTCTTGGGGGTCAACAAATAATTCCTATCGAACCCCCCTCACCCACATTACTTGAATCGCTCTTGTGTTAGTTATTAAATAGTACAGTAGAATCCTCTTAATTGAATCTCCACTTTGCCAGTGAAAATTATTCCATTAACAGGAGTATACAATTAATAGGGATTTGGTCAGTTTCCTGTGTTTCCTGTGTTCTGGAGGCTCAGAGAGCTCTGTCAAACAAGATATAATAGAATAAATGCTTGTATTGGATGTAGTGAGGCCAAAAAGGTTGATAAATGAGGGGAATTTGGTGCGTGTCACAGTAATTTTTTCGACATATTACAAAAATTTATATACAATTAACAGGAGTTTACTTTACGACCCATATGCAATTAACAGACCAAATTTGTACTGAAGGTATGGTAAATGGTTTTGTGTTTGAAAATTATATTCAATTAACAGGGATATACAATTAAGAGATATCCAATTAAGTGGGCTCCACTGTATAGGAACCGCCGGCTCCCTCACTTCTGACCGACTCCATAATACCACTAAGGACGGAGAGGGATTTGAACAAATAATACACCATAGAGACATAATATCCAGTCCCTAAGGTGGAAATATAATCCACAGCAATAGATTGGATAGAAATGAAAAGGGAGATGAAAACAATGTTCTGACATCCAATCATAAAAACCTAGATGAACTCCTTACATTCGATCTGATATCAGGAAAGATATTCCTGAGGAGTTAAGTAAAGGCGTTCGAAGAAACACTCATTAATCACACTAGTTAAATATGGCGTCATCAATAGGGCTTATCGCCTCATTACTAACACCAAACCATACAGGTAGGAAGAGAATAACCTCCTCTAACATAACGGTATCATGTCCGAAAGAACAATGAACTCAGCCGAGCTGAAGCAGCTAAAGGTCTTCCTATACGTGAAGACAATAAAATGGCTGATAACTGCGGCCTTAGAAGCTCACTAAGGACTCTTACAAATCTAGCCGTAGCTTACAAGTCTTCATCTCCATGAAGACAGATATATCGGTGTAAGTTGCAACCTTGAAAGCTCACTGAATTGAGACTTATAACTATCATCGCACAAGGTAGGGAATGAAGAGCCACTATTTAAACAGCCCTAAATTCCCAAAGTGACAGTAGTCTCAAGAGATAATTATTTCAGTTATGTCATTGCATAATTACTGAAAAAACATCGCTCATGATTCTAGCCAGGCTACTATGGTGTAAACAATAAGACTCGAGTCTATGACACCAAGGAAAACAAACCAAAAAGCTCTGTACCTTTATCGGTTTTATTCCCAAAAGACAGTGGTCAGAGCATAGCTAACGTAGCCGTTAAGACAGATATTTCAGTGTAACTTGCGACCTTGATAACCCGTTAAACGGAGACTTACAACCATCGTTGCGCAAGGTAGTGAATGTTGATCTGCTATTCTAACATCCATAATTCCCAAAGAGACAGTAGTCTCAAGGTAGCTACGCAGTTATGAGTCTCCGCCTACGTGAAGACATATCTGTGTCACTTGCGGCCTTTGAAAGCTCGCTAAATGGAGAATTACAACACTAGCCGCTAATTTATAAGAAAAGACCACTGTAACAGTACATAAGGCTACTATGGCGTCCACAATGGCATTAAATGTCTTGATGCCACGGAATACAACACCAAGAGGGAAAAGACATACTTATCCCCTCTAAGGGCTCTATTCCAAACAAGACAGCTGTTTCAGCCTATCTATGCACTATCCGTCTGGCTTTGGGAAGAGAAACAGGTGACATGTAAAAACCTGGAGAATTTTGATTCTCGACGACCTCTATTGCTTTCTTCGATAGGAGAGCCTTACCTCTGCAAGGAGAGACTCTCCTGGAAGAATTTGCTGTTAGATTTGTCCAACACATACTTCTTGTAGGTGGAGCTTTGCTCGGACTGATAGCCGCAGGCCTGCCGAGACTACATTCTCATCCACTGATCTTCGGAAATTTTCATCCACTTTTTTGAGAGGTTGATAACCTTCCGCTAACTGAAAAGCAACAGAAGTCTAGACCATCACCTGTATGACTTGCGAGGCTTGCGGTAGGCGAAACTACGTCCTTCCAGCAAAGAACCTTGTCCCATCGACCTAGGGGCGTCTGACTTATATTCTTGCGCCCCTTTTCTGAGTTGCTATACTGACGACCTCCAGAGTAATTGTAAGAGGGTTTCCTAGACCCTCTCGAGGAGCTCCCTTCTATGATTGTGAACTGGAACGACCTCGCCTACTCTGACCAGCTGATGCATGTTGTTGAGATGCTGATCTCAGTATGAGAGTCTGGAAGCTCGTTGGTAGCCTGTTCATAGACTAAAGAAAGTGTGTCGTCAAACAGTGAGTGGCCATAATTTACAAAATGTGAAATGTGAAATCAGAGTGACTCGGAGAGAGCTTTTCACCCTGTCATCGATAATTGATGATGACGTAAGGGTTGCATCACGTCTAACCAACTCCAATTTGCCACTGAAAGGGTGGAGTGGTATGTGGCATACATGACTGCCCTGGAAAGAACTCTTATATAATAACATTTTATAATAACATGCTGATTGAAGATGCCGATAAGAAACCATCTTCTTATTCGAACTTGATTGGTTGAAAATGGCGTCTAGCAGACGCAGCTTGCTGATCAGGTGGAACAACGTCAGAATAGTATTGATGAATGAATTTCATCGCTACCATATGTTGTCCCGAAAGGTAAGGGTAATCCTCCTCCTTCTCCCTTTCACCATTTGACTGATTTAGCTTATAATTTTGGTCAACGGCATCTGAATGTACAGATGACCATACCGACTCCGCACCGTCTGACAGCTCACCACCGGAGTCTTCAGAAGGCTGTGCTAGCACTTGCTGGGAAGCTGCGATGAGCTGCGCAATCTGAGACAGCAAGTCCGTTATAGAGGCTTGAGGAGCAGCGGTCTTCCATATTTACGCCGCTTGCTGCTCCTGGGACGAAGATCCGGACATAGATCTCTTCTCCAAACATCCCAATGACTGAAGCCTCAGATCACTAGCTACCGGATGGGCAGACTTCATGGGAGAAGACTGGATACTTCTTCGGGTGGCTGCCTGGATATCCAAAGTCGGGTAGCTAGTATGCGGTCGTGTGTGCTATATCTGCCTGAGTAAGAAGCTGTAACTGTAGTCAACGTCGGTTGCAGTTTAGATGGAGCGTCCCGAGCGGCGAGTGTGGACGTTAGCTCCTACACAGGCAAGTTTCTCAAAACAACATTTGGCCCCAAATGTTGCTGGGTTAGAGAGAGGGCACCCCCGCTCGCAGTCTTATCAGACCTTGCTGAGCTTCCCTAAGAGAAACTTGCAGGCTTCTTCCCATATGCCGTCATCGTTGGGTGAGCTTTAGTTTTTGAGGTGCTCGCTCTACCCAATTCTACACTTCCCTCGACCGCAACAGACTTATCCTGTGTTATGGCTCCCACTGCCAGGTAACCGCTCCACCGGTCGAGCTAGCTGCTTGCAAAGGAATAAGAGCACTAACTAGAGGTCTTATCCCTTTCTTAATATTCATGAGCACCTTACAGCTAGCTCTGTTTGCTCATCAGAGCGTGACGACGGTAGCACATTATGGATGGGTGTCACAATATCATCACCATGTTTTTGTTCCTCTGAAAAAGAAACTGAAAAACACGAATTATTCTGCGGTGAGAGCTCCGGCATAGGAACCTCACTGCCAACAACGTACCATGACACCCGTCTCCAACGTCTGTCATCCCAATGTACACAAGTAGGACAAAAATCTGTAGGAGTGCATCGACAACAGGCAAGGCAACAAGCATGTAAATACGAGGAAGACTTCCTCACCTTGCATTTAGAGCAGTAAGCTTTCATAATTACAATCAAAAGACAAAGTCGATAGCACTCCTACAAACTCCACAACAAAATATATAAGGATACATGAATAATAGCAAGCAAAATTATATTCGAAACAACTATAAAAACAATTTCAAATTTTTTTTTTTTTAAAATGCCTAAGTTCCCAAAGGGAACATCATGCACCCAAGGGCATCACGATAGAGCCTAAGGGTGGACAAAATCCAAATTTTATTTAGCAACACTACCGAAATCATAATCAATGTATCCTACAGTAATTCTAAAGTATTATAATACTAAATACTACATAAATATAAGGGCATTGCCAATGTAAACAACGTTGATGGAAAAAAACGGAAACAAGACATCAGGCACACAAAAAGGTCCAAAGTCAGAAACCAATTTAAGTACCAGATGCAAAGCTAGATCATCATATGAAGAAAAAACGATACATTGGATAGAAGATGCAAGACCAAAATGACCTAACATGTCTAGGGTGAGGACGTAACCATGGGGATAAATAGAATAAACATTCTGTAATACACCTTAAACTCCCAAGAAATTTAATAAAAAATTTCTTTAAAAAATAGCAAAAAAGCTTAGGAGTTTAACAGGAAAGGTTCATGGAAGGATAGGGAAGGAACACTTAATAAACAGTGGATTAATCATTAGCAAGAATGATGACGTCAGGCCTGTGTCCCGAAAATGGGAAACATGAAATAATTTTTATAATTATTATAAAGTTACAGCCCTGAACGTTTGAAGCCACCGTTGTTCACTTCCATCATCCATTTGCAGCCTTGAATCCACCAATTCTTTCATTGATTTGTGTCTGACATCCTCAAAAAAGGAGATTTTAAAGCACAGATGTCAGATCATTGTTACTCACTTTAGGGCCAAACAAAGAATGATGTTGGCACCAATTCTGGTCTCTTCCTGAGTGCTGCGCATGTGCAGATAGTAAAAGTATGGAGGGCCAGATGGGACTTTTAATTTTCGGTATTGTATGCAAATTTGGAGGATTGGGGGGTTCAAAATTTGTGTTTGGCCCTTGATAATATTGAGTTTGCACCAGCTAAGTCTGGGCCATTGGTTATTAGTATAAAAATATCAAATTTCGAACAAAAAGAATTACAACTCCTACAAAAAATGACAACATTTGATAAATATGGAACTAATGTGAGAGCATTTCACAATGTATAACTTAGGCCACTACAAAGTAGATCTTCTGTTTCTCAGGCCACTTTTTATAAAATTGCATGTGGGCAGGCATTTTTTTATTTAATTTTCTATTTTTGTAATTATTTCATTGGCATCAAAGTTCATGTTCTTGGTTTGTTTTATGTTTTAGGTCTCATAATCTACAGAATAGCTTGGGTGGTGGTGTATTTTGACCCTTCAGTGCAAATACAAATTTTTCATTTTTTAGGCTTAAAGAATGTTTCATGATAATCTGACTACATTTAAGTTTAACTTATAGCATTCACAAAATATGTGACCGAATTGACAAAAACATGCAGAGATCGACGGACACACAGACACAGATGGACGGGACCCATTCCTATATCCCGTCCCAGACTTTGTTTTATTACACACCTGTTCTATGTAATCCCCATCTACAGCAATACTAAACCATGTGGAAAATGAAAATCTGTTCCGCAAATATGTGCAGAATGGAAATTGTTGACTGACTATTTTTAAATAGTAGCAAAATTTCACTGGAATTTTCTACAAATCATGCACTGCAATTACAATTGAGTCTCTAGCGATAAATAAAAATCGTCCCCTGTGTTCAATGTGTTCTATGTGCCAGTAGGCACATTACAACTCAGGAACGAAATAGTAACACAGGTTTCCCTTTGAAATTTTGTTGGCGATAAAATGTGTTCTTTTTGTTGATCGTTGTCAAATGAATTGCTGAGTGTCCTTGTTTTTTTATAGATGTGAAGGCATGTAATAAACATAGAATGATACACGTGTGTGAATGGGTTAATTGATACGGCACTTGTGTCATCGCGGAAGGCCTCTCGTTCTATCCTTCCGCGCTGACACTCATGCCATATCGATTAACACATTCACACAAGCGTGTCATTGTGTATATTGGGTGGTGAATAATAATTGGGAGCACAGATATTACAATGGTGGGAGAGGATATTGGGTGGTGAATAATAATTGGGAGAACAGATATTACAATGGTGGGAGAGGATATTGGGTGGTGAATAATAATTGGGAGAACAGATATTACAATGGTGGGAGAGGAGAGTATAAAGATAAAATTTTGGTACTTTTACTCTGACTAATCGATTGAATTTTTACTTACTGTTAGAAAATATGACAGAGAAGATTTTAAGCGTACATATTTGTAGATCCAAGTCAGACACATGTTCACTGGCAACCTTCAAAAGATGTCTGAAATAAAATGAAAAATAAACATCATTAACCTTTTATCCAAATAAAATTTATTGTTTTAAATATAATTTTTTTCAAATTTTTCCAAAAATTTTAATAAAACCATGTCATGTTACCCCTCTTTTGAACGAACATGAATTTTGTTGAGAGATATTTGTTTTCCAATGGCTCATTTTGTAAATTATGGCCAATTAATTATTGTCCTTTCCATAACCCCCCAATGGTAAATAAACTCTGGAATAATACAAAATCAAGAAAATATCTTTTAGTTTTCAGCTCCCTATTACGTGTAATATATTTAACTTCGCCGTCATTACGTTTCTGTGATTTTAGCTCGCTCGAAAATTATATGAACAAATTTTTTAATTCTCTATGGGAATTTGTGTGTATTTTCGGGAGAGCGTCCATTCTGCAACAATGCACAAATGACGTAACTGGGACCGTCCATTTGAGAACAGGTAAATTTGAATTTTTACGGCTTGCCTTTGCAGAAGGCGTGTTTTGACGAAGTTGGAATATCAGTTCGTCGTGATGATGGTTCAAAATAAAACTCAAGTCTTGTTCAAAACGCGTTAGTGAATTAATGAATAAATAAAATATACATGTATTATTGTAGTCGTGACGTAAATTATTTTATTAATACGTGCCGTACCAGTTTTCCAAATTTGTCATGTCTTGCCGACAACTGCCCTCAGTATGTTGCTACAGACCTTCATTTAGGCTTTGATTGTTTGTGTGACAGTGACACGGGTACAGGCGACAACAGCACCATGTGAAATCCGGGGCCCGTTACTTTCGGTTTGGCACAGGACTCCGGATTTCTTGGGTTTGGACTGCCCCCATCCAAATATGGCCTAAAAGACCTTGTTTTAATTTTTTACCTTGGCACGTCCTTTGAATTCGGACTCCCCCCCCCACCCACACACACACACATACACAAGACTCTGATTTCTGCGTCAAATAATAAAGAAGGAGGTGCATCGAGAATCCAGGTTGGATAGATTCCAGGGCCGAGGAAAGGGTGGGGTTGGGGGAAGGGTGTTATTGCTTTTAATGTTTAGAAGTCACTGCTAAACAACAAGGAAACCATGAGATAGTTGGGAGGGGAGATGTATCCTCTCATTTTTAACTGCTCAATTTTCCACAAATTTATTAGAGAACCATAGGCTAAATACTTGGTTTCAAAACGAAACACAGAAAAAGGCAGAATTTAAATGAATTAATTTCGCCATCGGAACTGGTGCCGTTCTCGCCACAATCAATTGGTGCCGTTTTCGCTCAATCGGTGCCGTTTACTACAGGTGCCGTTTTCACACGATGCCGTTTTCGCTATTACCCGACACAAGTCCAAGTACCGGTAACCAATTTTCTTTTAAGAAAGTATATAACTAAACAGCACGAGAGAATTGGCATCTTCGAATACAACCCTAACGAATACGTATAATCACTAGAAAGCTTATTGGAAAATTGTTGCCCCCCCCGCCATTTCTCAGCAAGCACCTGATAAATCTTCTGAGGGAGAAATCACTAGGCAAAGTTGATCAGAGAATTTATATAATATTAATCATATTTCAACTTTACTGATTATACCCAGCACAGGCGTATATAGACCAACGGGCCAACTTTTTTTCCATGGCTGCGGGGTGGGAGGGGGGGTGGAGGGGGGGGGTTGGGTGCTGGACGATTTTGCCCGAAAAGTAACTACATGCGTAGCCCTGGTGTGGATGTTCGTGAGCGTGTCTTCTCCTACTGGTGGGATTAAGGGAACCCTCCCCGGGAAGATTTTTAAAAATCTGATCCGCTTGAGGGTTTCTAGAGAACCCAGACTACCTTTAGAACCTTGTAATTGAAAGAAAAGACGATCGCTTTTGTAGAGGTACCTGGCTGAATGTGTTCGAGCGGTCTCGTCTGGTATCAGTCAACTGCAATAAAACATTATATGCTTCTCAGGATTCAGCTGGAGTAAATACGTGTAATGTTAGGCCTGTGTGCCCATAGCATTAGAGGATCGAACCCTACAGATGGATGAGGCTTTAACACTATTCACGTGGGTCGATATACTATTAATAACAGTTTGGCTGGCCGCTGATTTGCCGTGGTTCTCAGCTGAGAAGGTTTTGGTTACTCATGTGCTTCCAACTGCCTCCCGATTCCCATGCATCTTTCCTCCCAATACTGAGACGAACTGCTTGAAGACACTCTGTACCCCCATTCTTCACAATCCCTCCAATAAGCATACTGACCATCGCATTTGTGTCAACCACTAACCACGTCCTTTATTCTCCCATCCCTCGTCCTCATTATACTACTCCCAGTGAATTTTGATCTAGAAGATTGAGATTTTGGACTTCCTAATAAAACGTATTCCAAGGTCACCACTATGCCCAAGTTACACATTTGGCTCTCCTTTTCCACCGTATTTCCGAATTCCCCCTAATCTCCAGTGATCGCAACCTCAGCTTGAACAACAGTGACCACCCCTCCCCTTACAATGGTGCCATTGTCAAGGTACTCTTCAAAACCTGTCTTCTCTTTGTCACGCAGGCCACACAAAGACCTCTTTCTTTTGACCTACTCTCGCCAATTTTGGTTATAATCCCCATGACTCTTTCTCTAACGTTTTTTTTTTACCTTTGATTGTCTCTATTTCTGAGTTCGATACATTGTTTGGATAAATCCCTACAAACTTCTACCATTACTGCAGTTAATTATAACGAAATTTTTAAAAACCCTAAGCTATGAATTATTATCTCGACTGTCTAATATTTCTACATACCTGTGTTACTTCCACTGGGTCCAGTGGCAGATCAAAGGTGTCTCCCCTCTGGATATACTTTAGCAAGGGGCGTCATATATGCCCAAAGACCTAAGGTGGGATGCTAACAGAATTATAGATGGCGGCGGGGAGTATCCCCGGGAAAATTGGAAAAAAGATTTCAATCCCGAGGGCTTTTTGGCCACTAAATAAACTATGTTCCCATTCAGCCTGCAACATTTTTCATTGGGTAGGTAGATAGTGTGACATTTTATATAATAAAATCAATCAGTAAATGGAGCTTTCGGCCACTTGGCCTTATTTGCCACATTGTGGGGACCTATTGAAGGGACCTAAGAAGTGATGTCACAGTAATGTGACCCAATTTAACTCATGTTAGATTGTCATGGTAGCCCGTGGAAGCGGCCATCTTGTGATGTCATCTCCATAGTGACACGTGGTCTTAGTGCACATGCACAGCGCGTGTTGTTAGGGTGATAGTACTTCTGTCGGACATTTTTGTCTGATGGAGGCCGCCATCTTGGTTTTTAAGGTAGCACGTGGTTGCTATAAGCCTGGGTTCAGGTTGGTTATCTCACGAGCTAGTCGTGTTCAGCACAACGAAGACCAGTTTACCAGTTATCTACGATTTTTATTAACAAATAAAACTCAACTGCCAATCGTTTTCTCTGGTATAAAGTAAAATTCACAATGTTCAGTCAAAGTTCATATCTTATAGCAACAGTGGCGGCATCTATCTTACTTTTTGTAGGTAGGTACTTGCTCGTCGGGAGCCCAGAGACAACTTCCCAAACATCCAGGAATCGGTGCTTATGTCCACTAGATTTTTGATGCCAAACCTGATCACGCGACTACCAGTCAGCGGAATAGTTAGGGAAAGTTCCCGTGACGTGGCAGTCACCATTGTTAGACGCTTGTACTGCCATGCAGACTGTCGGCAATCTGCATGCAATCTATCGAGTGGTTGTTCCACAAACACATTCCACCGGGGTTCTGTTGACCGGGGGAATTGTGTGATAGAATTTACAGTTCTGCAACTTTAGCATTATGTGATGCCCGTTTGTTCTGGGAGCGTGATTTATGGGTTGATGACAGCTATGACAGTTCAAATTCGGAGATTTCCACCCGTGATATTTATCAACTAAAACTCGACTACCGGCGTTATCTCTGATCAGCTCTTCCACCGAGTGTAAGTCAGTCGGTTGAGTGTAAGTCGGAGTATTTCTTATTAGTTTATCCAATTCTATGAATATCGGCTCTGAGGAAAATTAACAGCAATAATATGAGTCCCATTCAAACTAATAGAAAACTGTCCTGTTATTTCTATAATTTCCATGGAAGAACTATAGCTCTTCTTTCGAGCTTGCTTAACTTCTGTGGGCCAACTTCGCAACACAATCTCTAAAAATAAACAGCCTTTGGAAAAAATATTGTTTCAATAAAGGTTTGAAACATTCTATTGACATCTTGCACTATTGTTGAATATGCCTGATAAAAAGAGGTTGATTTGATGACTCTTAGACCTAAAATATACAATTTACTTTTGTGTGTGTTTTTGTAGGGAATTGCCTGAAAAATGCACGTGACCGGTATTTCCTTTCGTGACAGTTTTTCTCTCTTATTTGTTGCATGACAACTGTTCTCAGGTGAGAAAAAATTGTCTGAAGGGCTATACTTGACAAAGATATTTGAATGGCAAAATTAAAGTGGTGCGATCATATTTTTTCGCCTGAACGTTACTATTGTCGCATGTGGGAAAATATTTAGTTCCGTGATACCTGTGACTTTGTTTCACTCTCAAATTCAAATTCAAAACCTGGGCATATTGGTCTGCGTCACGCAGCGCGTTCCGTGTGGCTTGTAAGTGAAGCTAAGCGCACATGTTTGCAGTTGTGGCAATAGATCTGGGGTCCGATGTGTTATTTTTACCGGAAGCGTTTGTCAGAGAGAAAACTGATATAGGAACTCACTGACATCGGCACATGTGTGCGGTTGCGTACGAAACTGAATTTGCTGCCGCGAATCCAATCGGCATCGGACAGAAAATGTCGGTGTTCGGCGTCCGAACGATGAGGCTCGTAGACCCATATAAAAACAGTCCGCCTTCTTTTTTGGCATACTTCCTTTTCTTCTCTCAATTGTTTTACCATTTCACCTCTTTTTTTTTGGGGGGGGGGGGGGCACCTCTGGTTGCCCCCTGAACCCACTCAAACAGACCACTCCCAATGGGTGGAGCAAAATATTCTCCGCCTCGCGAGTTCCAACTTTCGGTTTCTGTATTTTCCACTTATGACGACTTATCCACTGTGAGTTGATGGTATACTAGTAAAATAGATTAGAATATTTGCCTCCTCATCTGCTCGTTTCAGGCACAGTGGATGAAATTTGGCGCAGATTAAACAAACCTGAGAAAGACTGGCGCTCAATTTGAAATAACTATTAAAACTCAACTTAGACTAGAGAAGGATGTGGGGTTGCAAATAAAAAATATAGATATTAGGCTGAAAAAAACAGTTGTTTTAGACAACCCCTACCTCCGATCCAAACTTTGTCCCTCTTGAATTTACTTCCCACCTCCTGCACAGGATGTAATTTTGTCTGTTTGCATTGCATTCCAAGAGGTATTTCACGATTTCTACTATAGTATGTGAAGATTCCAGCTGTTAGTCAAATAGTGATTCGAAATTCGAAATTTCTAGACGTTGATTTTTTTTTTTTTTTTTTTTTGGGGGGGGGGGGGGGGGGGGGGGACGTGTGTCTATATGTCACTTGGAGAGGTGGAGTGCATTTTTTGTGAGCATCGTGTACACAGTCAGTGATGCCAGATCGAGGATCTGCCGCCAGCTATCTCAACCCCATACTGTCTTGAATCTGTTTCCTTGCAAGACACATATATGCGATAAACCAGATGGTTAGCCCATTTCCCCAAACTTGATTTCAATGCGATTCGCTTGGCTTAATTATATTCTACGCAGTTCAAGGGCAGGACAGTTCCGGAGTGGACTTCAGGTGGTGGAGGTGGGGGCGGGGGTTGTTTTAGGTTTCATGTTGGTAAATTTGGCGAAATGGAAGTAAAAGCCGGTATTCTGACAGCAACGTACTTTAGAGCTTGATTTTTCGATAAGTAATCCACGTTGGATGCAAAAAACGTTACATCTGGGCGCAGTGGCTCAGTTGGTAGGGGTGCAGGCTGCAAGCCGAGAGGTACTCTGTTTGAACCCCACCTGCGGCAACCAGGTTGTGTCCTTGGGCAAGACACTTCACCCCATTGCCCACGTTGGGGCATGGTGGCGCTGTGTACTAAGGCCTACTGCTCCTCGTGGATGGAGCACCTGTCTTCAACCAATGTTATAACCCTGCTTGTGTGGACTTACCATGTTGTGGAGCTGAGAGTTGCTTGCCATTGTTTGATGGTTCTCTCCGGGTAATCCGGCTTCCTCCATCCGTAAAAATGCTGTGGTCATGATTAGCCATTGTGCATAAATATGTGGCTTTAAACACCAATAACTAACTAACTAAAAACGGTACATAATTTGGTTCTTCAATCAGAAATCTGTTGAAATCAGTGTTTTGGTCTTCAATCAGAAACCTGTTGAAATAGGGTACGGGACCACCCGCCCCCTGGGGGCAAGTTGGCCCGATTTTGGGGGCGAGTTGGCCCACTTCGAAAATTATCGTTATTTATTTATTTTTTTATTTGAATTAAATTGAATTATTTTATATTTCCTGTTACTTACAGTTTTCTGAATTAGTAATCCCAATTATATCTGATTTTCTTTTAATCATCAGCTTCACAGACTTAGTACATTCCAGTACAAATAATTGATTGTTTTCATTACACCAACCCAGTCAGAGAATCTCAATAGAGTGGAGCATTTTTGGACATACAGTGAGGACTAATAATGATATTGAAGGTCAGTATATCTAAAATAAATTCTCCCTTTCTTAATTTCTAGAAATTGACATAAAAAAGTTACATTTTAACTTAAACTTAAAGATAGTATGTAATGATACTAACTTAAATTTATATTTATTTATTTAAATTTATATTTATTGATTTAAATTTATTTATTTATTTAATATTTATTATTAGTATTAGTATTTGTATTTAACGGTTAACTTTTTTTCTATTTTCAGCTTGGCATCGTTGAATGAATACCATCGGCAGGGATGTGAGTTTCTACAAACTGTTCCAATACTTCAGAAAGAGGCAGAGACAGTGGAATTGTGCATCAGAGCTGCAGATTTGGAAGGGATACACAAACAAAATACACGAAGATGGCTCAAAAGATTCAACAAAATTGGGATAAATATATGGCAGATCCCCCAAAACTGTCAACGGCAGCCTTTTTTAAGGAAATGTTCATCTGTTTATGTAAAGAAGTAGACGTATTATACTTTTGGAAATAAATATTATATAAATGTTAAAAAATTTATAGTAATTTATATATTTTTTATACTTACCAATGACCCAGACATAGCTGGTGCTAACTCTTAAAATCTAGGGCCAAACACAAATTTTGCCCCCCAATCCCCAAAATTTACATCTAAAACCAAAAGAAATCATGTCCTGAAGGACCTCCATACTTTGCCCCCACTGCGCATGCGCAGTGTCAAGGACGTTCCGAAATTGGTGCCAATCACCATTCTTGCAAGCAGTGCCTGGTCAGCGCTATGTACTCAGCGGGGAGGTATGAGTTCCCAACTCCTGGGAGGGCCATCCCCGTCTGGGTCATTGGTAAGTATAAAAAATATATAAATTACTATACATTTTTTAACATTTAACATCCAGTATAACCCTTATACTAATTATTTTTAAAGTAAGCCAATAAATAAAGTTAGTCCAGAGAATTGAGACTCTTTATATTCTTTAAAAGTGTCCGAGGATTGTATATTAACGCCCGTTTGACACTTGACATATACAAATGCTTCACACCGAGCTACACTTTAAAAATATGACATGAATGAATTTTTAACATTAATATTACACTTTAAAACCATCCCGGAAACGACTCAGAAATACTGACTTCGGAGGAGGAAATCCCTTGCTTTTCACTATAAAGCAGGTGACCTAAGGGAACACCCTCCCCCCCCCCCCTTCCCCTTGCCCTGGGTCAAATAGCCCAGAGCGAAGAGGGCAGCCGGACGGAGTCACTGCCGGAACAGAAAGCCTGCATAACTATAGTTGCAACTGTTTAGTGGACGACATTCTGAGCAACAGATAACGGACCTAAACAATGCAGGTCTCCAGAAATGGACTCAATATTTCTGAGATAAAAATTCGTGAATGTGGATGGCTGAGACCAATAAGCAGCCTTCATTAAATCTGTAATAGCAATACTATTTGCATAAGCCCAAGATGTAGAAAGAGCTCTTACTATCATGATGTGCATAGGTATCAGATAACATAGACCTATAACCCTTAATAGTAACAGGCTGCAGTTTGATTTCGTCAAACAAGTATACTAGAAAGTTTGCAATGTCTGGTATGGAGGGATCGAAAATATCAACAGAATGATCCCTACACCAACGACAAAAGACCTTCCACTTAGCCGCATAATTTAGCGAAGAGGAGGTCCTCCTACAGTTAGAAATCGCGTCCACTGCTCGTCCTGTAAAGTGCTTGCCATGCAAGAAGGACCGCACAACGGAAAAACGTGAAGGTTGAGACCTTGCGGGTTGTGATGAAATTGACGTGGTTTCCCCTGCGAAAGAAGATCCTCCCGTGGAGGAAGCTTTCGTGGTAGGTCCCACAACAGACACCTGAGTAGATTTATCCACGGTCTCTGTGGAGACAGAGATGCTACCAACAGAATCTTGCATTGAGATTGTTTTATTTTTAGCAATATTTGCTGAATCAACGGCGTTGGAGGATACGCATATCCTATCATTCCGTCCCAAGGGATCGACAGAGCGTCTACTGCAAATGCTCTTGGATCCGGACACGGAGACACATACGTCTGCAACTGATTGTTGAGATGTGTCGCAAATAAGTCTATCATTGGCCATTCCCATTGGTAGCAAATCTGATTGAATACTTGTTTGTTGAGAGTCCACTCC
Source organism: Pictodentalium vernedei (assembly GCA_031216915.1). Lineage (NCBI taxonomy): Eukaryota > Metazoa > Mollusca > Scaphopoda > Dentaliida > Dentaliidae > Pictodentalium > Pictodentalium vernedei. The sequence continues at coordinate 854,597,351 of CM062296.1, read as the reverse complement.
GACGGCAACAAGCGACCCTTTCGTGAAAGGGAGTCTGCTAGTACATTCAGACGACCCGGTATATGACGGACCGAAAGTAGAACTTGATGTTCTAGAGCAAACAGAAGGATTCTTTCCGTTAGATTGAATAACGGAACTGAATGAGTGCCTCCCTGGTTCTGTATATACGCCACTACTGTCGTATTGTCGGACAGGATTTGGACATGAGCATTGTGAATAATGTCCATCCAATGACGTAACGCAAGCCAAATTGACATCATTTCCTTGATGTTTATGTGCTTGCGTAGGAATTGCGGATCCCAAAGACCCTGGCATCTCGAATCCGTTGGGATCAATGATGCACCCCAACCTGTTTGACTGGCATCCGTCATAATCGTAAAACTCGGATCCGGCAACTGCAGCGGAACTCCCTGAGTTAACCACTGAATGTTTGCCCAAGTCTGATTCTCTCGTTTCACTTGATCTGACAATAGAATGTCTATGTCGAGTGAATGAATTTTCACACTCCAATTCTGAGTCAAGAAAATTTGGAGAGGACGAGTGCGTAACCGCCCCATCGGAATGAGATCCGCAGCGGCTCCGCACAGACCTATCAGTCTCATGAACTCCCTCGCTGTGACTTTGTCTGCATGAAGACAATAGCGAGCGTAACAACTGACTAATTTCGCTCTGGTTAACGGCAGACGAACGAGATTGTTGTGCGTCTCGAAGCTCATTCCCAGATGTGTGAATGACTTGGACAGCACCAGATCCGACTTCTCCTCGTTTATTATAAAACCGAGACGTCGGAGCAATAGAAGCAGATTCTGCACATCGTTCTGAAGTGTTAACTCGTTGCCGTACCTCTGAAGAATGTTGTCCAGGTAGGCCGACGTTACCGCAGACGAATGAGCTCGGAAATACATCATTACCGAGTTCATTACCCGAGTGAAAGCCCAGGGTGCTAGGTTCAATCCGAAGCACATCGCCCGGAACTGATACACCACTCCTAGGACTGCGAAGCGTAGATACTTTCTGAATGTCGGATGTACCATGACGTGAAAGTATGCATCTTTGAGATCTATGCTTGTAGCATAATCGTTCACCCGAATACTCGCTCTGACCGATCGAATCGTCTCCATATAAAACTTCAGAGCGACGATCAGCTTGTTTATCCAGCTCAAATCTATGACTGGACGGAACGAGCCGTCTGGTTTCGGAACCAGAAACAGATGGCTGTAGAATCCCGGTGTTTCCTGGTTTTCTACGACCTCTACCGCATTCTTCATTAAAAGAGACTGCACCTCTGATAACAGAGCGTCTCTTTTCTGCGGATTTGACGGAAGTTGAGTCCATTTTGGACTTCGAGTTAATGGAGGCTTTCGTTTGAAGGATATTCTTAGACCTTCCGAAATCACCCCTCTCACCCAAGGGTCGTCCGTAATCGACGCCCACTCTTCTGAAAAACTCGACAACCTTCCGCCAACCGGAACGCGATAGAGGTTGAAGCCATCACCTCCTGGACCTGCGAGGCCTGCGGGAGGAGAAACCACGTCCTCCACGACCCGCACCTCGTCCCGTCGACCTCGGGGCGTCCGACCGATTGTCCCGGCCCGAAGGACGTCCCGCACGTGAGTCGCTGCCTTGACGGTCTCTTGAATAAGACCAAGAGGACGCACCGGAACCTCTATAGGAACCTCTCTTGGGCGCATTAGACCCAGAAGTGCCTGTCTTACTCTTATCTGCCGTGTCCGTCTTCTTGGAAGCGGATTTAAAGAGCAGAGAATCCGAAGTTTTCTTAGTAATTTTATCGTAAATTGCAGAAAGCTTGCCGTCGAAGGGAAGTTCTCCGGAGACCGAAGCGACTCTGAGAGAGTTCTTCACCTTACTATCCACGAGTGTGGATGTAGCTAGGGCTGCGTCACGTCTAACCAACTCCAGATTTGCCACTGAAAGGGCGGAGTTACACGTGGAATAAGCTACTGCCCTTGAAAGAAGTCTTAAAGAGGATTGAACATCCTGGAATTCTTTCCCTTGAAGACGCAGTGATAACGCCTTTGTAAGGTGGTCTGCGTAAGATAAAGCATCTAAACTGGCTCTGTTAGACGAAATAGTCATATCCAACACCGCGGTTGGGATAGACGTAGACGACGGTAATGATAATTCTAAGTCTTCCGCCTCGTCGTCCAAACGAAGAGGAACTCTCAGGATACCCTGTCCTGCCGTATCGAATTTATTCCTTGCATTAATGAAAGGCAGGTTAAGAGCATTGGCGGACAAGAAACCCGCTTTTCCAGTTTTGGAAGCAAGCTTGAATATAGCGTTGTTCAATAATTCAAATGTCCTTTTGACATTATTGGACTGAGATGGAAACTCAGGAGCAATGTCCTTGAACCGCTCGAAGAAATCAGTGTCCAATGACGCTATAATTCTCTTGTCCGGTACCGCAGCAGTCTGGCCCGACGGAACAACCTGAGGAAGAAAGTGCTGGATGAAGTCCATGGCAGCTTTATGTTGTTCCGAAAGGGATAACTCCAAGTCATCCATATCCCTTTCACCATCCGGTCGGACCTCATGATGCTCCCGGTCGTCCGCACCCGATGCTTCGGCGGAGCGTACCGACCCAGCGCCGTCGGATAATTCCCGATCCGACACCGTTTCTGTCGGTTGCTGGGATGCTGCGATAAGCTGTGCTATTTGAGCAAGCACGTCCGACATCGAGGCCTGCGGAGGCGCAGTCTTTCGCTGCTTCGCCGAGGGCAGCTCCGCATCTAGTGACTCCCGCATACTCTTCCTATGCGAACGTCCGGAGTCAACCGGCCTCGTGTCCCTGGCTACCGGATGGCGTGACCTGGTCGCTGAAGAATCCCTGATCAGCGAAGCTGGAAGAATATCGGCGGTCACGTAGCCAAGGTGCGGTCGTGTGCGCTGGTGAGAGGAAGGAGAAGCCTGAGCAGTCTCAGCGGACTGCCTATACAACGGGGAGCGTCCCGGGTGACAGACGTGTGCTCCGCTAACGGCACATTTTGTACCACAACATTTGGTCCCAGATGTTGTTGTACGAGAGAGGGGCCTCTTTCGCTCGCAGTCCGGATGGACCTGGACGAGCTAGGAACCGGACTAGAAGGCTTCCTCCGATCTCTCCTACTATCCGTCGTCACTGGGTGTGCACCTTGAATGTTTATAGTGCTCGCATCACCCAACATTTCCTCCTGGGCCGCATCGGACGAACCCGGCTGCCGAACCATTCGGTGAATGGACGCTACACCGGGCAAGCTAGCGGACGACAGCGCCGTCGATCCTACTAGGGACCTCTTAGGCAACTGTCGTATCTCCATGAGCACTTTTGCCGCTAGCTCTGCATTCAATTGTGACGACAGAAGCGAACTTGCGGAAGATAACATGGAAACATCACCCTGTTCTTGTTCCTCTGAAATAGAAACTGATAGAGTAGAGTGACCCTGCGGAGAAAGGGCCGGCATAGCCCTCTCTCCACTAACAACATATCGTGACACACGTTTCCAATGTTTGACATCCCAATATTGACATATTGAACAGGAGTTAGTGCAAGTACACTGACTACAATTAATACAATGATCATGAAAGTCAGAGGAAGATTTCTTCCTATTACAATTTGAACAATATCCTTTCATTGTGAAAAGTCAACAACAAGTCCTAGTACTCACACAAACCCCTAAACACAAAGATACATAATAACATGATCCATTAATAATGAAAAAACAATTGAAAATCAAAATAATTTTTGAAAAATATTTTTTCAGCGAAGCCCAAGTTTCTGAAAAGTAACGTTGAGCCCCAATGGATCCCAAGGTTAAGTGTGGTCAAAAATTTTAAAATTATATTAAATAATTAATGCAACACTTACAGATAATAATAATGTATCTTATAATGAGATAAACTACTCCAAAGGCAAACAGCCCCCCTCAAAAGAGACTGTTGCCAATGTAAACAAACAGTGTAAAAACACCAGAAAACATGACTCCAGGCACTGAGAAAACTGGCCCGAAATCAATCATCAAAATTACACACTATCTGATGCAAAACAGAGACTTCCAGGGGAGAATCTGCAGAACATCAGATGGTAGATGCCTAACACAACGTTTAAACACCCATGGGTGAAAACGTAAACATGGGGAAAATAACAGAATACATTCTGTAACCAAGCTAATTCTCCCAAGAGAATTTAGAAATGATCTTTCTCAAAAATATGCCAAAAGCATGGGAGAATAGCAAGGGGGGACTTAGAAGACCAGGGGAGAGGAAACACTGAATAAGCAGTGCAACTTTAAAGCAAGAATGACAACAACAGGCCCATGCCTCGAAAATAGGCAACTTAACATAATTTCATTAAAAATTTTTAAGTTACAGCCCTGATTATTTTCTGTCACTCCTTTTTCCTCTCCTCCTTCTATATCCTCCTTAGAACCACCATTTCTCCAATAATTATGTGTCTGGCATCCTTTAAACTGAGATTTACAAGCACAAAGATCAGTGAGATGTTGACTGATGAAGGGCCAAACAAAGAATGATGATTGGCGCCAATTTCGGAACGTCCTTGACACTGCGCATGCGCAGTGGGGGCAAAGTATGGAGGTCCTTCAGGACATGATTTCTTTTGGTTTTAGATGCAAATTTTGGGGATTGGGGGGCAAAATTTGTGTTTGGCCCTAGATTTTAAGAGTTAGCACCAGCTATATCTGGGTCATTGGTACAGTATAAAAATATTATATGTTTGATAAAAATTCATTATTTATGTTACGTAAAAACTGAGAGGTAAAACAATTATATTATCGTTAATAACTGAGAGATTTTTTTTTAAAATAAACAAAATTATTTTTGAAATCGCGCGTTGTTACTCATTTCTCAACACCCATCATAACCAATCCTCGTTATTCCATCTGGGGGCGAGCTGGCCCAGGGGCGAATTGGCCCACCTGCAAGGGGGAGAGTTGGCCCGGGGCGAGTGGTCCCGTTCCCGTTGAAATCGGTGTTTTATCGCCGAATGGGGTGAGGATAAGCCCCATATATTGAAAAATATGGGGTTTATCCCCACCCCAATCGGCGATAAACTTCGACTCTACTAAAGAATTTTCATCGAAAAGGAATTTTCGGCAGAAAAACATTATTAAATCACAAGTCTGCTTTCGAGCACAATGTTTCTAAAGCTGTTACAAAATTTATCAGTGTGAACTTCAAAATTTTATTTAGAAAGCCTCAACAGTTATTTTCCGACGTATTTTATTTATTTTACAGAAACGGTCATCACTTTGTGATCGTAAGTTTCACTTGGGCCCGAATTTCGCAACAAACGTACCGATGTTGTGGAACGGTTAAGATTTATGTTTTGATCTGTATCCAAATCCATCAAAACACAACTCCTTGCAACAACCTCGAAACCCTCAGGTAAAAATAGATTATGCTATCCGTTACGTCATTGGTAAACAAACATGTCGGCTGCTGGCGTAAAATGACAACAACGGTGAGCTTTTGAGTGAAATCAAGAGAAAATGAAGACCCACCGATAAGGCAGTAATGCGAAAATTTTCTCCTTCCTTTGAGTGGTTGATTATAATTGAATAACAAACAGAACAGGAGATGCGTGATATAGTCTTACGCCAAGTGTGTTTTGGAAAATACTATAAGTAGAGGGTTAAAAGAATACACAAGACCATTCTGTTGGAAGAAATTTACTGTTTCATTTAACCCTTTACCCAATAAACATGATATCGAAATTTATTATTTTAAATATTTTTTTTTTTTATAATTTCCACAAAACCATGTTATGTAATCCCTCCGCTCGTTCCATTGAGCGAGTCACATGATATAGTTTGATTGGAATTTTTTGAAAAAGAATCTTTTTTCAAGAGACTAACCTTGGAGGAAAATTAAGAGAGGAGTCACAAATCCCTCAGCACACTTTATAACAGACTGCAACCAGTGGTTACCTAAGAGGGGTAACCAGGCTCTATTTTACTAGTAAAATAGGACCCAGTCACCAATGCTTAGGGTAGAAGTCCTCGAAAACAGAGACCACACCAGGGGTGGGAGGGGGAGGGGAGGGAATTGAGGTGGAAGTCACTTCTCACTCAACACAGGGTTCCCACTCTTTTTTCAAAACCAAATTTAAGCACTATTTAAGCATTTTTCAAACACTCCAATAGCAATTTTCAAGGACTATATGACTGTTTCATTAAGGCGTTGATAATGGTATGTTTATTTGTTACTGCCATTAAAGAGATTGTAAAGGGACAATTTTAACCAGAACAATTTATTCTATCAGATAATTATAATAAAATATCTTAGTACCTGTCCTCAAAATTCTTCTTTTTTCAAGAGAGTCAATTTCTCTTCAACTTGTTGGGATAATTTCTCGAACAACAGTTTTTTCTCCTTAGATTTCTCCTTGCTGGCATTTGCCTGTGCCAACATTTCTAACCTTCCCAAAGTTTCTGCTCACTTACAAAGATTACCTGCAGTTGCAAGGAGAGCAATTTCATTGAATAGCCCATACAATCTCTGATTCCAAAATGAAAGTCCCAGAAAAAAAATTCAGAACTGTTCCACTCTGACTGGTACTCAGTTTCCTTCTTATGATGACTTTGAAAGTTCCTGCGAGAAGTCACAAATGAATTAAGAGAACCACAGTCACTGTTTGTCACAGCCAAAAGTTTGCGATGTTTTTCACTTCTACTGTGGGATTTCAGAGCACTTTCGCCCATGCTGGAAATCTCAAAGTCTTTTCTGCAAACAGCACAGTTCGCTTTCGTCTTTGAATCCTTAACTGCTGCAAGCCACGGATACGTTTTAATCCAGGAATGATTAAATACACATTTTCCAAAAGGCTTGATGATATTTGAGAGTAATAATCCTGGAAATGTTGATAAAATACAACGAGTCTTTTAATCCACGAGCTTCCAAAACGAAACCATAAACGTCATCGTAATTTGTGTACTTGTGTTTTCTCTCATTATCATGAAGAACAAGAAAAGTAGTGTGCAGAGCACACAGGCATATTATACTATTCGTGTTTTAAACTTTAATATGCTACAGCAAATTCCCGAATTTTTTTGTTATTTTGGGCACTAAAACGTGGCATTTTGGGGGGGATTTTTTTAGCAGAGTAGGTTGGGGGCCAGGATTCAAGGACTTTTCAAGGGGAGTGGTGGTAATTCAAGCACTATTCAAGGGGAAAAGTCAATTTAAGCACTTTTCAAGACAGGCATTGAAATTCAAGGACTTTTCAAGACCGTACAGACCCTGCAACAGCCTCTGGGGAGAAGTCAACAGAAAACAGGAAGAAGTGGGCTGGAAGGAGAAGTATGAATAATGGGTTTCTGCATGTTTCCTCCAATATATAGTTTTCTCACATGGTAATAACTTACAGAAACTGAGAGAAATAAAGAGAGACAAAAAACATGTCAAGTAATTTATTAAGAAAAAAAACAAGAGGCTCTAAAGAGCCTGTAATCACTCACCTGGAAGAACTACATATCCCTCAATTATTCTAATCAGAATTAAAGAATGCAACTGGTTGGCGGGAAGTGACGACACTTCCTAGCCTCTACACATGCACTGAGGCTATGAATGGAAGACAATACAGAACTCTACTTTTTAATGTTTTGGCTTAATTTTTGGGATGTGGGGGTTCTAAGTTAAGTGTTTGGCCTGAATTCTCGCAAATGGAGTACCAGCATGTCGGAGCTAGTGGGATGGTGGATAAATACACACTAATTTTAAAAAACTGAATTGCCCCTCCCCAGTCATCATTCACATGTAATTTTATTAGAAATACTTACAATTCGCTCAGTAGTTTGGAAGCAGAAGATTCAAATACTCTACTTTTTTAATGTTTTGGCTTAATTTTTGGGATGTGGGGGTTCTAAGTTAAGTGTTTGGCCTGAATTCTCGCAAATGGAGTACCAGCATGTCGGAGCTAGTGGGATGGTGGATAAATACACACTAATTTTAAAAAACTGAATTGCCCCTCCCCAGTCATCATTCACATGTAATTTTATTAGAAATACTTACAATTCGCTCAGTAGTTTGGAAGCAGAAGATTCAAATACTCTACTTTTTTAATGTTTTGGCTTAATTTTTGGGATGTGGGGGTTCTAAGTTAAGTGTTTGGCCTGAATTCTCGCAAATGGAGTACCAGCATGTCAGAGCTAGTGGGATGGTTGATAAATACACACTAATTTTAAAAAACTGAATTGCCCCTCCCCAGTCATCATTCACATGTAATTTTATTAGAAATGCTTACAATTCGCTTAGTAGTTTGGAAGCAGAAGACTCAAATACCACCTGACAATGGACAACTGATTTAGGTCACAGTGTGACCAATGTCCCTCACCCTGATATTCATTAGTCTTCCACCAGAAAAAAAAATGGAGGTGTCTGTCTCAATGAGACTAAGAATACCCTCCACATTCCAAATTAACCCCTTACCTAACAAATCGCCCGCATCCGCCTGCGTAATATGCAAATTCAGCAGTTGTAAAAATAGTATTTTTCAAAAACTTTCAACAAAACCATATCATGTGACCCCTCATTGGAATGAGCTCGTCGAGCTCGTTCCAACGAGGGGTCACATGATATGGTTTTGTTGAAATTTTTTTTTAAATATAAAAAAATATTTAAAATAATAAATTTTGATATCGTCTACATTGGGTAAAGGGTTAAGTAGGCTGTGAAAACACTTCGTCAAAAAAGGGCAATAACTCTGCCAACAGAGTTCAGGCAATCTCAAAATCACCAGGCTACAAGTTCCCAAGCTGTTTAATCTATGTCCCAAGTTTTTGAAAACATGAATAAGCACTGATAAAAGTATGAAGGTTGTGAGAATAATCCAAGTCGAAAAAGGACAGCAACAGCAGGACAAACAGATGGACGACAGATGGAAAGTGATCAGTAAAGCTCCCTTTGAACTGTGTTGAAAATATATACAAAACAATTGCCAATTGTTTATTCAAATGCCAACTCTGAATCAACAGTAAAGAGAATCACAACAGCTGAGTTATCCACATTGATTTTGTTTTTGTTTAAATCAATCCCCCATGTTTTCATTTACTGTCCCGACAGACCAGAAGAAAAGTATTTGTGACATGTAAAAACATTACACACATTGAAAGCATATCAAATCAACATCTTGGGAAGTCCCACAATTCAATGTTATAAGATCTGCAATCCACTTCTGCATTTGTAAACAAGCCAGAAAATAAGCAGACTGTCATCTGCAAAATGAGGTCCCCAGAGGGTGAATTTAGTGATGCTACCCTGCACAGCAGGGTAGCATCACTAAATTTACCCTCGGTGAACCTCAGTGTGAATCAAGGTCTCAAACCTGAAAACAGAAAGAAGTACCCAGAGGATATATTGGCCCAGTGTGTGGGATAGCATCATCAAATTTACCCTCTTGGGACCTCATTCTGTAAATGTCAGAATGCTTATTTTCAGGCCTGTTTGTAAACAAAATATAGATTACTGCTGATCCCAACAAGTTATTCACTGAAGGGTTTTCATTTAGGAAGTATCAATAAATATATATTTAGGCAGTTCAGAAGTGAAAATTTTCACTCCAAAAGTATTTATTTATTTATTTATTTGGGTTTAACAACACTTTCAAAAGTCAAAGTCACCTCATGTTGAACACTTTTAGGGTTGGAGGAAGCCGAAGTACCAGCAGACAGCCACCAAATAGCCCCAAGCAACTGTCAGACTCCCCAACATACTAACTTTGCAAAACAGGGTTAACACAGGTTGAAGTTAAGTGCACAGTCAATGTGCAGTATGCCTGGGTACAATGTGCCACCATGCCCTCATGTGCAAAATTGGGATTAAGTACATACCTTGCCTGAGGACATGATGCAGTTACTGCTGGTCACAATCGAACTAAGGACCTTTTGGTTGGAAGTCCAATGCCCTAACCATTGAAACACAGTGCACCTTCGAAGGTAATGATAAAAATATCTACAGTACAAATAAAAGCTGAAAACGTTATTCGAAATCTGCTGTTTTTATAATGTGAGTAATCCCGGGCATAGGTTAAAATATCCCCAAACAATTAAACGTCCCCAAATCAAATATGTTAAAACATCCTCCAACATTGACCCAAATGTATCCCACCCTTGGTCAAAATGTCCCTAACATTTGTTATAGGTCACTGTGACCTTAACCATTAGCACATTGACATCAAAATAAACAGGGCTCTTTGTCTTATCATACCTAATGCACATGTCAAATCTAGTTTTGATTCGAAAAGATGCTCACTCACAGCAATAACAGTGGGAAACAGGAAACTCTGTTAAGTTAAAGGGCACTGTGACCTTGACTTCCGGATAAATGACATCAAAATAAACAGGGTTCTTCCTCTCATCATACCTAATCAAGTTTGGTTTTGTTCAGCACAGAACTTTAATTAGTGAGTGAAAACTGGGAAAATTTGTAAGTTAATGGTCACTTTGACCTTGACCTTTGGCACAATAACTCCCCAAAATAAACAGGGTTTTTACTCTCATCACACCTAACCCAAATACCAAATGTGCTGGTATGTGAATTTTAATAAGGGGGCTGAAACCAATTCCAGAAAAAAATGTCAAGTCCAAGGTCACTGTGACACTGACCTTTGGCACAGTATCCCAATAATTTTTTTTTTCTCCCATCATACCCAACCCATATGTCAGTTAAAGAGTGGAAATCAACTCCGTCTACAAATGGATGGATGGATGGACAGATGGTGAGATGGAAGAACAACACCACAGCTGTGTCTCCCAAAAAGACTAACAGTGACCGCCCATCACGAATGCCCCCAAACTCTGGCCAAATGGCCTATAATTCTGGAATGAAAGTTTTGTGTTGAATTTGTTCAGGATGAAAAACCTGATTCTGTGAGAGAATTAAGTTTTCCCATTCCTGTGACCTTGACATTTGTCACTCAAGGATTGTGATGCTGTGCAACAGACCTTCCATTGATCTTTACCTTTGTGTGAGGTTTTGTGGAAATCCACCCAAGCTTTATAGAGTTATGGCTCCGGACGGACAAATAAAGTCATCCATACTCACATCCAAGTAGATATGTGGCTATCAATTAGGTGGCTGTAAGTAGTTATGTGGCTTATATTTTTAAGTGGCTTCTCAAATTAATGTGCTCCTTTGTCCAACCAACAGCTATGTGGCTTATATTTTTAAGTGGCTTCTCAAAATTATGTTGCTTTTTGGCTATTTATGTTCCCATGTCGATATATATTTTATGTGGCTTATATTTTTAAATGGCTTCCAAACTTTTATGTAGCTGTCCATATATTTTTAAGTGGCTTCCCAACTTTTATGTGGCTGTCCATATAAAATTTAATGAGTCTTTAATTTTCAAGTGGCTTCTCAACTTTTATGAAGCTATCAATTATGTGGCTGCCAGTGGATGGATGTCCATGATGTAAAGTGTCTTATTGTCACATAGATGATTTTCAGGTGCTTAGAAAATTTCTGTTATGTGGCTAGCCACATAACAGAAATTAGCCACATAAATATCCTTTTATGACAAATCCTAGCCACATAAGTAGTCAAATGTAAACACAGACAG